>CP137668.1:21866132-22449098 GCA_037976565.1 Mesocentrotus franciscanus
GGTTGGGACTTGGCCATTCCAGTACATGGACATCGTTGTCCTTGAACCACTGCTTCACTACCTTGGTGGTTTTCTTGTGGTCGTTGTCCGGCTGGTACATCTAAGCTGGAGTTCTCAGCAGACACTTTCACGTTGTCATCCAGGATCTTGATATAATCATCCTTTTTCATGATGCCCTGTATCTTGATGAGGTTCCTGGTGCCACTAGCAGAGAAGCAACCCATAGCATTATGTTGCCCCCACCACGCTTGACGTGTTCTTCGGCTTGTATACATCTCCTCGCTTCCTCCAGACATAGGCAACATCCATGTGGCCAAACAACTCCATCTTTGTCTCAGACCACAGGACCAATGATCAAAAGCTAGGATCTTTGTTCATATGAGCTCTAGCAAATGCCAGACGAGCCTCCCAATGTTTCTTCCCGAGTAGTGGCATTTTCCTGGGCCTGCATCCGTGGAGACCTCCTCAATACTCGCTGGATGGTTGCCTGCGATACCTTCATTCAATTAAGGCTTTGGTTGTGATCCACGGGTTGTTGGCCTCCCGACAGATTTTCTGACGAGTTTAGGGAATATTTTGCACTACCTGCCACGCCCATCGAGGTTTTTCATGGTGTTGAACATCTGATGCTTCGTGATGATACTCTGAACTGTTGCAACAGGGACCTCATTTTGCTTGGAAATTGCCTTGTAGCCTTTGCCTTCTCTATGGGCATGCATGAAACGCTTCATGACAAAGATTAGTGCAGTCATTGGTAGTGAAAAAGGGCAATATCAAATTTTAGGAAGTTATTTGCCATTTGGGGGGGGGGGGAACAAACTAAAACGTTAAAATGGCAGTATTCGAGCTATATATTGACAGTTCTAAACATAAAATTGCCATTTACTCGAAACTAGGAATGAGAGACATGAACCAATTACAGGATTTTGTATAGCACGACGTGTCCTACATCATGATATAAATTGGGAGACGCTATCATACTTTTTAAGGAAATTATTTGCCATTTGGCTGAAAAACGAACAAAAACGTCTCAAAAGGCGCTATACGCGCCTTGACAGATCGACACAGTGGTATATTGCCAGTTTTCCGAAAACTAAGAATGGGAGACATGAACCAATTACAGGATTTTGTAGAACACGATGTGCCTCACATCAAGATATAAAAAAGAAGACGCCATTATACTTTTTTAGGAAGGTATTTGCCATTTGGAGGGAAAAAAGGAACAAAAACGTATAAATGGCACTTATTACCGCTATTGACAGTTCTACACATAAAACTGCCATTTGCGCGAAAACTACGAATAGGGGAAACATGAACGAATTACATGCACCTGTAGATGACGACGTGCTCTACATCATGATATCAATTGGGAGACGCTATCAGTGAAGTGAAAAAGGGCAATATCAAATTTTAGGAAGTTATTTGCCATTGGGGGGGGGGGGGAACAAACAAAAACATCTAAAATGGCAGTATTCGCGCTATTAGAGCTGTACTTCAGAATAAGGGGCAGGATAAAACAGTTGCAAAATGCTCTTCGTAAGCACCGGTATTGTTATGCAGTGCTCTGCACAGCAGCCCTACACTCTTTAAACAAAGAATAATTCACAGCCGAACAAGCAGTAAGGGCGGTGCATTTTGCAATTTTCACTTATGATCTTGCCCCTTATAGTGATGTAATGCATATTCCATGACTGAAAAATCATAGGAATAAGTAGAATAAAACACACTTTCTGATTATGCCATAACAAGAGAGATATAATCAATCAAACTCGAGTTTCCAAACTTTTTTTTTTGGAGGAGTTTAGTTTCAGAGAATATGAGCAGTTTTTTTGTAGTAACAGGCACCCAAGAAAGACAGTAGTCAATGGGGCAGAAGGCACAATGCCTCAAACTTCACTAGAACAAACTGTACCCCTTTAGAATACATGTATAATCGTACTCGTTTGCAACGCTATCAAATTCTCTATATAAACCGTTTTAATATAAATGTGCCCTAATTTTTA
This sequence comes from Mesocentrotus franciscanus, assembly GCA_037976565.1. Classification (NCBI taxonomy): domain Eukaryota; kingdom Metazoa; phylum Echinodermata; class Echinoidea; order Camarodonta; family Strongylocentrotidae; genus Mesocentrotus; species Mesocentrotus franciscanus. The sequence goes on from CP137668.1 coordinate 21,868,136, forward strand.
CACTCAACATTTGCCCCTTTAAACTACCATGATATTTTCTTCTCAACTGCTAATAAGCATATTGCAACCTCTCTTTTAAAACCCCATGCCCTTTTAACTTTCATAGAATACAAAGCTAATCGATTGCCCTTCGTTCAGGAATATAAAGGTTCAAACAATGAAGGAGTTTTCAAACTCAAGGCAACTGCATTAACATTACCAACTGTCATGAATGTTAAAAAGAGACATTCATGTAATTACCATACATGCTAGCTCGTTTCGCTTACTCACAGGTGAATCTTCAGACAATAATACACAACTGCAAAGTATGTGCTGATGTAGTATCTTTGATCACGTACAGAAAATATGTTGAAGATCATCCCTGATACAATATAGGGGTATATACCAATGTCAATAACTCCTTATTTTTGCTTCGAGGTTACTCTTTGTAGGAGCCCCCTTTTCCCAGAAAGTGCCCTTTTTGTTGGTGCACCCCCACTTTGAAAGATGCTCTGCCGCCCCTGCCATGCACCAAACTTTGTCTGTAGAAAGTAGTAAGACTATAGCATGTCTCTGGTAAGACATGCACATTACAACATACAAATACAAACTAGCACACACACACAACAAAAATATTTCCAAGAGTTTTTAATGCCGTTTGTACAATTGACCCCCCTGGATCTACACCCTTTATGCAGAGTAATACATCTGTGTGAATCAAAGAAATAATTTCTCATCTGTTGCATTAATGGATGCCTATAGCAACAAAATGTATGTGGTTGCAAATACAAAGGTCTCTGCCATTTACTCTTGTGTCATTTGTGACAATCTCTATCCATGAATATTAAAATGCATGAAGAAGTGACATTGAATATACGATATCTAATAATTATCCAAGGCGAGATATATTACAAATAATTATGAAACATCGTAAACATTACGCCTACCATTGATGATCCTTTCAGACAATTTTCCTATTACACCACATGACCACATATCGTTAGACCCATTATTTCAATTTGGACCTAAATACACAATTGTGAGAAATAACAAGGGAAACGCCCTTGGCGGTCTCGCCTGAATTACGCAATTCGATATGATGAACAAGGGAAACGCTCTTGGCGGTCTCGCCTGCATTAATATTACGCAATTCGATATGGTTAAAAATTGAGGTTGGGACATTATTTATAGGCAGGGTGGCCCATTAGCAGGTCCCCCAAAATGAAATCCTCTGAATATAATCAGCATTTTGAAGTGAATATTGACTAAGAATCATCAGAACAATTATTTACTATTATTTGTACCAAGATTGATAACTTTCATGAAATATGAACATATAACAAAAATTGATTTATTAATTCTCATATTAAGTTGTGAAATACATAATCCAAGTCTACTGAACTAAAATGATCTTTATCCTCGAATTTGTGACCTGGGATTTGTGTCATATGATTTGTGATACTTGATTACCATTTAGTCCAAGTTTCATTGAATAAGAACTTATACTTTCAAAGTTATATTAAAAATTAAATTTGATGTTGACGCCGCCGCCGCCGCCGCCGTCACCGCCACCGGAAAAGCGGCGCCAATGTCAATCCTCTGAATATAATCAGCATTTTGAAGTGAATATTGACTAAAGATCATGAGAAGAATTATTTACTATTATTTGTACCAAGATTGATAACTTTCATGAAATATGTACAAATAACAAAAATTGATTTATTAATTTTCATATTAAGTTGTGAAAACATAATCCAAGTCTACTGACCTAAAATGACCTTTATCCTTGACTTTGTGACCTGGAATTTGTGTCATATGATTTGTGATACTTGATTACCCGTGGGTTCAAGTTTCATGGAATTTGAACAAACACTTTGAAATTAAATTAAAAATCTTGATGTTGATGCCAAAACAAAGCCTAGGTTTGCAGACCTGAAATGACATTTGACCTTTACTTTGTCACCTAAAAGACTAATCACATGATTGGTGAGACTTGATAACCCCTATGTTCAAGTTTTATGGAATAGGAATGTATACCTTCAAAATTATGATAATTCAAAATCTTAACCTGATGCCACGACATAGTCTAAGTTTGTTGACCTGAAATGACCTTTGACCTTGACTTTGTGACCTGAAATTCTCCTCACATGATTGGAGATTATTGATAACCCTTTATATTAGTCCAAGTTTCATTGAATAAGATGTCTTTTTTCCCCGATTTTCTGATCGTCGAAATTGAACTCGGCTCCGTGTTGAAATTTGTGCAGCGCATGCGCAGTAACAGTTTCAAACGGAGCTGAGTTCAATTTCGACGTAGAAAATCGGGAAAAAAGACCCTTAAACGTATCATTCAGTCAATCTGGTAAGTGGAACCGAATTATATTAGCCTAGGCCTAATTTTCAAAAATAAATGCATCGAATATGAATCCGCTAAAGTGACATTTTAGTCCAAAGTTTGGTGGTCAGATCTAGCGACCGAAGTTTGCACAGCAGACCATAATTATGGTCGGCTTCTGTCTCTAAAGAGAGGAGCCGGCCCTACCCAAATCAGAGGCTAACGAACGAAAGAGACAGAAATGTTCGGTCTACCTTGCCTAAGGATGATTCCTACCAAGTTTGGTTAGAATCTGGCCATGAGTTTTAAAACAAAAAGTTTAAAATGTACAAGACTGAAATCCGGAAGACTGCATGAAGACTGATGACTTTGACTCAGCTTTAGGTGAGCTAAAAAAATATATACATATATGCTTAAAGCTAGGATCCAACTGATGCACGCGGCTATCATTGTTAAAAACTCACCTGCCCCAAACAAAGAATTAATAAAGTGAAAGATTTGTGAAACTGTCAATCAATCTGGTATCGCTGCACCTATAATGGCCTGTGTTGATCTAGCGGTAAGGCTGGGGACCGGGTTTGTTTTCCAGCGGAGAACCTTTGCAAAACTTGAAAAGGGGAAGAAAGCGATGGGGAACCTTGATAGAGCTACACACCATCATTCTCTCATTTCATTTCTCACAGTTGTGTATTTATTTCCAGAGAGTCGCCAATTTTGTTTGTATTTTTCAAATTTCTTTTATTGCATTTTGATATAATATACACAATTTAATATATACATGTATATGTAAATATCATATATATACCCACACAGACACATACATATATATATACAGAAACACAAGAAATAATGTATATATATATATATATATATATTGAAAGTGCTAAGAGGAACAATGTCCAAAGGGATGCATAGTGAAAAATAGTAGAAAATATATCAATTCACAACGCTAGATGGAATACACAAGAGGCATTATTAGGTGATCTGCCGCTTAGTGCGGCAGAGCACATATTGATTTAGTCAGAATCTATCTCTTTTTCCCCCTTTCTTATTCTGTATGGATTTTGTTTGCTTCATATCTCATGAATGACATGGTTAATGACAATGAAATTACATATGACATGTGCCATATGCATGATTATCGATCCTAACGAAGAGATTTTTTCGATTACTGATGCGTGACGTCAGAAGGCACCATTTTGTTAATTTCTATTATTTACCATATTTCTGTCATGCATTGACAGGTTGCTTACTAACAAGCATTTATGCTTTCTTAATAATCGCCACTACTACTCTACATTTCTGAATGACATTTGATATGCATAAACTTGACGTCATGGGTAAACTGTTGGTCACACCCATGTCCGTGCGCGCGTAATGGCGGACGTCAAACTTTAAAATTGGTCAAAATGCTTATTGGACCAATTTACTACACGTTTCAGACCTTTTTGAACATTTTAACATTTTGCGTACGCGTTTTTGCATGTGCCATCCGTACTGAATGTATTAATTCAATTTTTTTCACTTGTATTGTGTTGCTGATACTATTCTTGGCAATTTGAAATCACTTTTAGCCATTATTGACCTAAATTTAGCCATAAACGTTCGTTAAACCTCAAAATTGACACACGCGCGCATATGCGAAACTTGCCAAAAGTGGTCCAAAAAAGTACCTATTTTGAATCCGCTATAACTCTTCAGAATGACTGGTTACCCCCAATTTTTCTTTCATGTTCTGATAGGGTATGAATTGGAGATGCGATTTAATGTATCACGTTTGCTGTTAGAATGCTTTGACGTCAACATAGTGCCACTTAAAGGAAAACAATTGAATTTGATTCGATTAGGTAATATTTGCCGTTTTTGTTTTGAATATATCTCGTCTATTCCTTGATGTCTCCCATATTTTAGAATGTTGTAGCTGAGACCTTACTCTACAAATGTACAATTCAATATTTGTTCAGAAGACGGGATCGTGGTCAAAATTCTGATTGAAGGGGAAGACTGCAAAATCTACCATTATGGTTTTTACTTGTACATGCTATCTTCCATTGAGTTTGTGTTATATTTCCGTCATGGATAGTCATTTACAAATGATATAGAGGTGTAGAGGTGCCGTGGACGAGTGGATATGTCACCGGACTGTGGATCACAAGGTCCGCGGTTCAAGTCCCACCGCGGCACTAATGTCCTTTGGCAAGACATTGATCTACATTTGCCACTCTCCACCCAGGTGTTAAATGGGTACCCGGTAGGATGCGAAAGTTAATGTGGTTTGATTAGCAAGTGGCGCTTGTAAAATGGCGACTGGCTGGAATGCTCCCAGGGAGTGGAGAATGTGCACACATTGTGTGCGAGTAAGCATGGATCCGATGACCGGGGTAATAATATATATCAGTAAAGCGCATTGAGAGGGCCTGCGGTCCTGAAATGCGCTATATAAGGACGAACTATTATTATTATTATATGAAAGGGTAGTTTGTGTGAATACCCATTTCACATATTTAGGTGTGAACAAACCTTTAGCCACCTGCATAGACCTGTAGTAGGTCCATGCATAGACATACTCTGGCAAAGTGTTAACACAGTACCTAAGTTGTATATCAATGTGAACAGGAGCCTTTGTTCTATACGAGAAAGACTATTGGTACGTTTATCGTGTCTTGCCATATATGTACATATCGAACCCCACTATTGAACCCGGCCACTATCGAACCTATACGAACGTGATTTTCGGTATGTCGCGTTTATCGTCTCTTCACGATTCAGCGCAGCTGCTTTGCGCCGTTTGACCCGGGAAGGTCCCATAGAGCTATATGGGAAGGTCCGATTTGTATGTGGGGTTCAAAACAGCTTTGCGTTTATCGTGTCTCAGAAACGTGATTCTGGCTGTATGTCACATTCAAAACGCACTTTTTTCGGCGTTACAATATGCCCATATCTAAAGACGTTTGAAAAAGGCTTTGCGTTTATCGCCTTAAAAATTTGCCTGAAAGACGTTTGAAAACGCTGATTCTAGGCAAAAATTTGGTCGATAAACGCAACCTATGTGACCTCGCACTGATAAGCTACAGATAACAGTCTGTGGTCAAGCATGCAGGTCTTGTATCTCGCTGGTCAAGCAAGGGATAGTAGTCTAATTAGGCAAAGACTCTCATAGAAAATGTATTTTATTATTTTACATGGATAGAGCGTTAATCTTCATTTCAAGAAGAAGAGCATAAATTGATTTCTAATCAGCAGATTGATGATAAATGATTGAAGTACACATTTAATAGCTTTGAACACATTTTAATATATTGTATATCTTTATATATCAGGCTACAATAGATCATTTTAAATTTTTAATAGCTTAGTAATGTTAGTTATTTAAGAAAAAGGAATTTAAGTGGTCTAATATGTAGAATAATCGGGCTTATTCCGAAAGGTCGGGTAGCGTCGCGTCGCGTTGACTAGAACGCGACCATTCGTCCATAGCCCACCCCCCCCGGTTTTGCCGAAAGGATGCGTTGGGAGTGTCGCGTCGCGTCGCGTTGACTGGATCGCGACCATTCGTCCAAAGCCCCCCCCGGTTTTGCCAAAAGGGTGTGTTAAAAAAAAGATGGAGAAGCAAAACTTTCCGTTTATCGTACTTTTAGGTTGCTTGAACTATTTTTTATTATTGAAACTGTTTCACACAAAATAACTATGTGAAGTCAAACACAGAAAGACACGAACATGGACACACACGAATGCACACGCACATAAGCCCATGCATACATACAGGTGTCGCCGTGTCGGGTAAAAATGCCAGAGGAAATAATGCCAGAGGTAAAAATGCCAGTGGAAAAAATGCCAGTGGAAAAAAATGCCAGAGGGAAAAGCTAGATCCGCCCCTGGGACGATGTAAGTGTATTTCAGGTGTGTGTGTAAGTTCGATTGTGTTTGTAGACTATACTATATAGCGGCAGTGGCGGATCCAGGGGGTGGGGGGGAGGCCCGGGCCCCTCCCCTAGAAAAAAAACGGGTAAAAACACCCTTTTTTGTAAACAAAAAAAGAAGATGGGCCCCCCTCCCCTGGCGCTCAAGGGGTGGTGGTTGAAAAAAAAAGGATCCCCCGTTGAACAAAAAAAACAAAAAAGTGAAACGCTCTCGGCGGTCTCACCTGCATTACGCAATTCGATATGATGAAAAATTGAAAAATTGAGGTAGGGACATTATTGATAGGCAGGGTGGCCCATTAGCAGGCCCCCAAAATGAAATCCTCTGAATCTAATCAGCATTTTGAAGTGAATATTGACTAAGAATATGCAGACCTGAAATGACATTTGACCTTGACTTTGTCACCTACAAGACTAATCACATGATTGGTGATACTTGATAACCCTTATGTTCAAGTTTCATGGAATAGAAATGTATACTTTCAAAATTACGATAAAAATTCGAGATCTTAACGTGATGCCACAACATAGTCTAAGTTTGATGACCGGAAATGACCTTTGACCTTGACTTAGCGACCTGAAATTCTACTCACATGATTGGGGATACTTGATAACCCTTTAGTCCAAGTTTCATTGAATAATGACTTATACTTTCAAAATTATATTAAAAATTCAAAAACTTAACCTCAGGTTAAGTTTTTGATGATGATGCCACAACATGGTCTAAGTTTGTTGACCTTAAATGACCTTTGACCTTGACTTTGTGACCTGAAATTCTCCTCACATGATTGGGGATACTTGATAACTCTTTTGTTTAAGTTTCATTGAATATGAACTTATACTTTCAAAATTATATTAAAAATTCAAAAACTTAACCTCAGGTTAAGTTTTTGATGTCGCCGCCGCCGCCACCGGAAAAGCGGCGCCTTTGTCTCGCTTTTTGATACGCAGGCGTGACAAAAAATGAGTGCTCACTACCCCCGACTGAGCGAAAAAAATTGACCAGGGGGTATGGGCATTTATTACGGTCAGATGAGCATATTTTGATACCTCATTATTTTGTGACACTGGCAGGTCACTATTCTTTCTTTCTCTCTTTCTTTCTATTTCTCTTTAATATACCTTTTCACAAAGAGTGTGTGGGGGGGGGGGCCACTGGCCTACTGACAGGGGCTTGGGAGCTTGGGGGAGCATGCCCGCAAATAAAATTCAAAGGTGGTTTATTTCTAATTCGATACCGGTAATTTACAAATGTTGCTGGAATGACATAATTTTCCGAGATTTTTCCTCACATTTTAGTAAATTATACTTTATTTTTTATGCGTTTGTTGGAAAATGACAAATATTCCTAAATTAACAGTCAGGCAAGAAATATGCTTATTTAGAGGCCTACATGTCAGGGCCCGCGGAACGGCGGGCTCGAAGGCCTGGAGCTCCCCCCCTCCCCCCACACACTCTTTGAAAAGGTATATTAAAGAGAAATAGAAAGAAAGAGAGAAAGAAAGAATAGTGACCTGCCAGTGTCACAAAATAATGAGGTATCAAAATATGCTCATCTGACCGTAATAAATGCCCATACCCCCTGGGCTTCCGGGGCTTTGCCTCTAGACCCCACGCCAATTTACGCTACGCTCTACCTGATCGTAAATACTTTAGCCTCCCCCCACCCACTTTGAAAAAACATTCAGCGGGGCCTGCATGTGAGAGTGGGGTGATGCAGATTTTTTTGTCTGCCCCCCCCCCAAACGTTTTTACTCATTACGCCACTGCTGCTCGATGTTACGTACCAATATTTGGCTCACATAATTTCAAATTTTGGCCCCCCCCCAAGAAATCCTGGATCCGCGCCAGGCCCCCCCCCCCTGCGGTGCTCTGCTCCCTGGCAGTTGTGCCACGCCCCCAATCCGTTGGCTGTATACGTACCACTTTAAAATTCCTTCCGACGCGCCTGTTTGCACCATACTTATTTAGATTTTTAAAGTTGTATAATTGGTAAGTTTAATGGAGTTCCTGATGTGAATGCTGCCCTACCATCACTAAAATTTGACCTAACCTGGCATCATCTGGTAAGTCCGGCACAGTACATAACAATAATCTATTTCATTCATGCTTAGAGGGGGCTTCTGAGGGGGTCACCATAGAGTTGAACGGTGCCCCTAGACTTCATTCATGCTCGGAAGGGGCTCCCAATGGAGAGACAGAGCCTCCGGGCTTCAGAGATACTTGGAGGGGGCTTTAAATAGATGGGCAAAGTACCCGGTCTTGTGATATGCTGAGAGGGGGTTCTCTAAAAGGGTGGTGCCCTTAGACTTCATTCATGCATGCTCGGAAGGGGCTCCCAATGGTGAGACAGAGCCTCCAGGCTTCAGAGATACTTGGAGGGGGCTTTAAATAGATGGGCAAAGTACCCGGTCTTATGAAGTGCTGAGAGGGGGTTCTCTAAAAGGGTGGTGCCCTTAGGCTTCATTCATGCATGCACAGAAGGGGCTCCCAAAGAGATGGAGAGATGGACAAATGGGCAGAAAGTGCAAGATTGCCCCTGAATTAATCAAGCCCCCATTCCATCCCATTTATATAGTACCTGTCTTAAGCAAGCCCCCCCCCTTGGCTACGCCAATAATAAAATAATTATAGTTCGCTTTTCTCCTTATAATATAGAACCGCCCGGTATTAAGCAACCCCACCCCCCCCCATTCACTTCCCCACTGGCTACGCCATTCACAAATGAGAGTTTGTTTTTTCTTTTCACGTTATTAAGCAAGCACCCCTTGGACCCCCTTCCCTCCCTTGGCTACGCCAATCAGAAATTGTAGTTTGTTTTTATTTTATTTTTATTAAGCAATTATATTTTTTCTCTTTAATATAATAGAGCCTCATTAAGTTAGCCCCTTAGTTAGTTCTGAAACATTACGCCAAATTAAGCACATGGGACTGAGCTCAGCCGATCCGATCATCAAGGTCAGTTTGATATAGCATTACGATTACCACTTGGCAAAAAAAGCTAAAAAACTTCTATATTCTGACCTCAAGTCTAAAAATGTTTATGATTGCAGAGCTTGACCTGCTTGACACATGACCATGTGCCAAATATGAAAGTGGTTGTTTGACTAATAAAGAAATTAGAGCCTATAATGGGCTTCTGGGCCTGGGAATGCCAAAATAGCTTAGGCTTCCTTTGGGCCTGGGCCTGGCTAAGGCCTTATTAGGGTTAGGCTAAGCCTGGCTTAGCGTTGGGCTTAGCGTTGGGCTTAAGTTCAACTTTTTGTTAATGCCAAAAAGAGTCGCATACGCTTTGGGGGCCAAAAATTCTGGACGCGAGCACAAATAAGTTCTGACAACTACAATTAGTTGTAGTTCGTTATTGATTTTCAGCTAAAAAACCTCTTTTTGACGAAATAATTGACGAAAGAAAATTTAACTTACTCTCTCCATCGATCTCTCTCTTAGCTCGCGTTCGATATCCACCATATACACACCACGTATGTACGCGACGCATGTACGTAACAGGCTGTTGGCACGGGACTCTGAACGCGTACATTTGGAATAAGCCCCCGTATGTGCCATTTGGTCGCGTTATCTGACCCGACGCACCTTAACAATCCAACCGCACCCTTTCGGCAAAACCGGGGCTTTGGACAAATGGTCGCGTTCAAGATGCGACGCTACCCGACCTTTCGGAATAAGCCGAATAAAAAAATCGCAGTTTACAAGTTTTAGCGAGATGTTTTTTTTTCACAGATATGGCAGAAACAAGTTTCTCTTTAGCTTATGCAGTGGAACAAGAGCACAGAGAGCATTTTCCTTCATCAGGGAAATAATATTTTTCCTTTGCTGGCTTACTCCAGCTAGGGAGTTATTTTGGAGTTTGCCTAGAGTAAGGCATTATTGCTTTCACTACTCTTCCTGTCACTTTATTGCAGTTATGAATATTCATGTATTAAAAGTGGAACTATCTAATTCCAGATGATTCAAACAATCATTTCATGTAACAAATTTTTATTGTTGGTTTGGGGGATTTTTTTTAAAGACCAAATCTCCAATTGAGTTTCTACATGTGTTATGGCTCGATCAAAGCGGCAGATCACGTACATAATTTGTCTCCGTGACAAATTCAATGTCTAGTTATTATTATTATTATTATTATGATTATTATTATATCAAGATAATGTGTCTTTGTTTAACATTCCCACGCACTCAAGAAACAATAAGTTGTACATATTAGTCATCTCAAACATAACAGACTACCTGCACCCTTACACCTTAACACCTAATCCTTTTAAAGAAGAAAAGAGGAAACTCAGGATAATCAAAGTCGTAAAATCAACAGTTAATCCTGGTCCGAATTTGAATACAACTGTGTGACCATATACTTGTGTATATATAGTTATGTAAAACCATGAAATGCTCACTTCACCTGATGAGAACAATTAAATCAAAAGCGCTTGTGGAGTTTAACCCATGCCTCTTATGTATTCCATCTACCCGGTAGCTTTGTGAATTTATATATTTTCTACTACATGTATATATATATATATATATATATATATATACACTGCCCTCAATAAAGTTTGGGTACATTTGTAATCAGAACTGATTTTATGCAATCACCCACATTTTATTTATTATCAGATTTGTGGCACTGCAACAGATTGGTACCAGTTTAACAAGTGTAAATTGTTTCAGGAGGCAGTCATGCATGAAAAAAGGGCAACTTCCACCCAAAAATATCATTTCCAGCAGACTGAAGAGGTCTCTGGTTGGTCAGTTGTGCCAGCTTTTTTACACTTTCGGCATTCTACAAAATATGACCATTATTTGTACTGATTAATATTCAAAATTTATAGACTAATAGCCAATAAGCATCCGTTTACTCATGCAGAAAACTAGTATTTTCATCTAAGAAGCATGCACATCAACATTTTGGAAACATCACAATGCTTTCTCTTATCCTTTTTTCATGGGAGATTATATTTCATTGTTTATTCTTTGCTCTTGTGTTACTGTTACACCTAGTTACAAGGAAAAGAATGATTACATGAATATTAGTTTGTCAAGAGATGCTCATTCCTTTATTTTTCAAAGTATCATTTTTTTCAGATCATAGAGACTTCTCCTCAAAGAACCCATCCCTGGCAGCAATCACAGTAGGGCACACCCTTGTCATCCGGCTGGTCAACGTCTGGAGGTAATCACTGGAAATGTCTTTCCATGCCTTCTGAAAAATCTCCCTCAGATGAGGCTCATTTGTTGGGCATTTTCTCCTATCCAGCTCTTCCCATAGCAGATTCAGATCATGGGACTGATTTTCATGACCCCTTTCTCTTTTTCGTTTTCTTCAGGTAGTTTTTTATACAGCTTTGAGGAGAGATGTCCATCATGATTGGCTCAAAAATTCACGCACGAACAAGATATAAATCCTAAAAGAATTTATATTTATCTGATTTTTTTTCTCAAAACATACAAGCATTCCAGCGTAAATTTTTGCAGGGTTCTATTATACGTTCATTGGTTTAACCCAAGACACCAGACATTACCCTTTTTTCATCTTCAATTCCCCTCTCTTGACAGGTTCATTGTGTGCTGACTGCTGACAACAAGCATACTTGCTTGATATCCTCCCATATGGGAACAGTTGCCTCATCAGACCAAGAATGGTAACATGAAGAATTCTGAATTCATACTGTTTTTACAATGTGAAGTGTTCGGGTACTTAAAAATATGGTCATCAAAATAGTTCAAGCTTGTACACTACATACACCATGGTTGTGTAGATGAATGTTTCTCCTGTCCAGCTGTTCAAGGGGGATTAGCTAATTGTTCTCCCCCCACCCCCAATCTGCTGGTATTATAGAATCTCCACATATCACAGGTGGTAGGGGATGGGTCTTTTCATCCTCTTTTCATAATCTATTTCCCTTTGTTCTCCCCACCACTATACACCAAGTCTATGCCCTGGGATATACATGTTCATGTACAACTGTACAGTCAGGAATATTGTCACAGCCATCCAATCACAATGAGGCTCTCTTATCCTTTTCCATTCTATTTGCACGGATGGCATTTATAGCAGAATATCCTGCCATTATGCTGATGCAGTACCGGTAGGCCTAGCTGGGAATTTAACCTACCGGTAGATATCTCTCAATTCAAGTTTAGTTCAGAGTATTAAAAGTACCAACCATGCTCAGAACATGATCCTAACATACTGTATTAACAGTCCTGTGTCCATCACATTTCCATCATCTATCATTTCAGCAATGATACCCAAGATAGTTGGACTCATTAGGGTTGGTTTACAGTAAGGGAATCCATTACGATGAAAACTGCTGCAATGCCATCTTGACCCTGTCAATGATAAAAAGTATTTCATGTGAATAAAGGTCCAATCATGATTGAGCATTGTACAATTACATTTATGTACAATAATATACACATACAATCGATATTTCATAAGACACAATGCACATAAAACAGAAATACTTACCAAAAAAAAAAAATAATAATAATATTAAATACAAATAAAAACCACTATTAAGACAATTTGGAAAAGATATATATCCAGGCAATTCTGGAATGCTGTGAGAGTTTGGCAATTCGTCAATACATAGGGTTAAGAATTCCAGTTTTGGGGCGATAATTCAGTCAATCCGAAGTGCATAATAATTCTTGTCCGTTTATTCATTTTTGTTCATAAACAATTGGTGTATGTATAGATAATGAACAATGCATGGGGTTGTTATGATCTTTGATTTTGATCCTTAGAGTTGCTCATCTGGCATGATTTTGGTCTCATTTTAAAGATAAGATTATGAGGTTTCTTTTCCAAAGCACAAACATATCCACGAGGGTTTCGGAATAGATATATTTAAGTTTGGGTATTAGCAAAAAGAGATTCATTTTCTTTGCACTTCAGTGTTAATTTTTATCATTAAATTACTTTTACATTAACACAAAATTATCATCTGTAGAACGAGTGGATGTTGATCTTTTTATTGGTATCAAAATCGTGAGATGAAATGGCGTAGCTGGGTTAGGAACCAAGAAACACCGACAGTATGTAGATTAAAACAATTTGAAATAGTGGAGACTTGCCGGTATACTTCCTTTTAAATGTCTCTTTTTAAAGGTAAAGACCAGTTTTGGAAATGCCCCTCTCTCAAAAAATGAAATGGAAGCTCTCATTGCCAATCATGTGAAAGAATATGTTTTGACCAATACGTGATGATACAAAGTTTGCCGGCAAACCGCCTACTAATTGATATATTTGGTAAATTATTATATCTATTGGGACCAAATAGATATCGCGCACGTGGTCGCGTAGTCCCATATACATCTTTCTGTGTACAGTGCTTGTAACTTTACCAAGACTGGGCCAAATTTCTTATCATTTTGATGATTCCAGAACCTTGCAGTACACAACAATACTTATATGCTAGATGATCAACCTTTTCTGATCGATTCCACAACGTTTCTTTCACAATGCAATCGCATGACTAGAACTGGTCTTTAATATCTTTAACTCAGTTCAGCGCACGTAGATCAGTCAAGTTCGCGAATGAGATGCCGAATAAATCTTCACTATAGGCCTCATTAGCATATGTGCTGCGGTCTGACTAAATTGACAAAGTTTTTTTTAAAAACACACTATTAGTGTTATCATAATAATTATTATTATTATTATTACTATTATTATTTATTATTATCATTATTACTGTTATTATCATCATCATTCATTGTAAAGCTTACTTACTTGTCAAATAGAACAGTATCGCTGGCACTGAGCAAGGACTGTAGCTGTTTCTGTACCCCATATTCCTTGAGTTTGGACTGCCTCTCTGTAGCTCCATCCTCTTGATTCCATACTAGATTGTTGATGCAGTACACTGATGCTATCTGAAGCCTCACATTGTCATGTCTCTGTATACATATACCATACACAAATTCTGATTAGCAATGAGCAATTTTGCTTTCTCTTTGCAACATTTGACTTTGCCCATCTCAAATTCACAAGGCCATGGGGTGCAAAAAGATGGGTAGCATTATTTATAACGTCACTTGTCTTCCAGTCTTCCAACCTCCTCCACTATCTGTTTCATCCCCACCCCCCTCTCTCTCTCTCTCTCTCTCTCTCTCAATGTTTTACACCCTCTTCTCTCTCCCCCTTCCATTTTCATCAAATCCTCTCTTGATCTCTCATTATATCTCATTATCTCTCAAACATACTCACTCCCCCTCTCTTTTTTCTTTCTCTCTCTCTCTCCCTCTCTCGTTCTCTCTATCTTTCTCCCCTCACACACACTTATCCTCATATCCTATTTATTTCACGATTCTTTCCTTATGTTACATTCCCTTGCCAAATAATATTTAAGAGACAATTATGAAATACAAGAGGACTATAATAACTATGTCCATTAAACAATTTTCAGTCATGTTATAAGCACATTATTTGCTACTATTACATGATCAAAACTAAAGATACAAATCATTGCACATGTACCAAGTCTAAAAAAAAAAGGATTATTTACTTTTATTATTAAAGGATTTGAAGGTATCTTGATATATCATGAACAAAGAAATTTCTTACATGATCCTAGTCATCTATGCGATTTATTATTTTTAGGTTCCTTATGACAGAAATTGTTTAGATATATACCGGTATATATATATAGAGTGAGGCAATAGATTAAACATTTAGCCTGACGGTAGTGAAGTAACAGAAATAACTGAAGAGAAGATGACGAAACAGGCACTGAAAATGTGTGAGATGTCATGGGACATCGTCTGCTTGTGCAAATCATGTTCAACATGTGACGTCACACATCTCAGCAGCGATCGGAGAGCATGTCAGGTGCTATGCCGGGGCTGTATTTAAGCGTTTTGTAATTCATAATAATCATTACTTCGAATGTTTCCAAGCATTGAATTTTGATAATTTTGTCAAATCAAATTGTCACCTTTGCAATAATGACAATAAATTTAGTGTTTAAAATCAATGAACCTTCTCTTTAAAAGACTTGTCTTTGCGTGTTAACCTATAGCAGTTGAGATTTTTTTGAAGGCTAAAAGGACCCATATTGCTTTAAATTTATGCACAGCTTCCTCAGCTTTTCAACTTAATATTATGGTAGTCCATGTCTTCAAAATTCATATAAGTTACATTTGACTCAACTTCAAAGTCATACTAGGGGAATTATAGCCATTCTCACGAACCCCATTTTCTCCTCACCTTTTGGAGTTTCTCTTATGTTTATCCATGTCTTCGAAATTTCATGAGTCATATTTGACGTAATTTCATAGACACTAGGGGAACTATAATCATTCTTAAAAGACTTGTCTTTGCGTGTTAGCCTATGACAGTTGAGATTTTTTCGAAGGCCAAAAGGACCCATATTGCTTTAAATTTATGCACAGCCTCCTCAGCTTTCCAACTTAATATTATGGTAGTCCATGTCTTCAAAATTCATATAAGTTACATTTGACTCAATTTCAAAGTCATACTAGGGGAATTATAGCCATTCTCAGAAACCCCATTTTCCCGTGCTAACCTATGGAGACTGTAATGTTTTGAGCCTTTCTCTCTTTACACAATCATCAGCGCACAGCGAGGGTCTTACCGAAGCACGTTTTACTGAAATGTCTTGTAATCTAAGGTCTTTGACTTATCTGTTATTCTAATTATTATGTCCCACCAGAAAAGAGTTAGTGATATACCTTTATTGAATCTTTCATATTTGTCAGATTTAAAGCTATATGTTAAGTGATTTTCAAATTGTCGACAATTTCTTTATCTTTAATTTGCTGGTGGTCGCACCACTGAGTAGTTCGCACCCGGTTATCGTTCATCGATTATACAGATAATTGGATATTTGATCCATTTTTAAGATGTACAGTGCGTATCAAAAAAATGTGAACCCAACTTTGGTAGTTCCTAATTAAAACGAATGTGGGTCAGGCCATATGCATGTGCTTCTTTGGTCTTAAAACCTTTTAAAAGTTAAATTTTGCCTTGTTCTTCAGTGCTTTATTGTGTAAAATGATACAATGTTTCTAGGGTTTCACAGAACCTTGTTTCAATCCATAGGATAACCTTTACTTATTTTGAACGGCCTCCTATCTTCTTGTCTCATGATATCTCTCTGCTCACTTGTCCACTGCACCATTTCAGACGCGTAAGGAGCATAATGTGTTTATCTCGAATAGCGAATGAAAATTCAAAGGTTAATAAACCCAAATGCAAGAAAGAACACATATGAATGATCAGTATTTTTTACAAATGGCAGTAGACTTTCATTAAAAAAAGATAACATCCCAAATAGACTTTATCCATTTTGTACCACTCAAACAGAAGGGTCACCTTAAACAAGGGATTCGAACAAAGTCAAGATTGTAATCATCATAACAAAGAGAAAGAAAAACAAATACCAAAATTTGCCTATAATAAGCATATCCTTGAGTTTGAGTTGATATTAAGACCTTTTCTTTTCAACTGCCTAAAAGTCAATGTAAATAAGTAAGCAATTATTTTTGGAATGAGATAACACAAACATAATGGCCCGAATTCACAAAGGAGGTTTAAATTTAGCCTATGGTTTAAATCTTCATTTTATAATACATAACCCATGGTCTAAAATTAGCCCCAAATAAGCGTGACACAGTCAGAGGTCCAATATTAGACGCGCACAAGGCAAGGTACGCTTATTTTGCGCTAATTTCAAACCATGGGTTATGTAAATGAGGGTTTAAACCATAG
Source organism: Mesocentrotus franciscanus (assembly GCA_037976565.1). Classification (NCBI taxonomy): domain Eukaryota; kingdom Metazoa; phylum Echinodermata; class Echinoidea; order Camarodonta; family Strongylocentrotidae; genus Mesocentrotus; species Mesocentrotus franciscanus. The sequence continues at coordinate 21,885,120 of CP137668.1, forward strand.
GTTAAATTTAAACCTCCTTTGTGAATTCGGGCCAATGGCTTTTCACCCACATTCATTGCTCAAGCCCAAACTTGGTACAAGAGGATTTTGACAATACTTTTTGAAAAGCCTGCTGCTCAGTCATCCATGGCAGCACAATAATGAATATGGTATCATTAGACAGGGTATTAGTTACCCTTTACCATGATATATGATTCAAGGTAACATTATAGGTTATAAATTTTGTATTAGAAGCTACCAAAGGTGGGTACACATTTTGTATACGATACATTACAGCATGTTTGTTATTTCTCCAATTTGAGTGATGATTGTTTAAACAGTGAAAAACTGTTACTTCACAGAGATGCTAAGTGATGTGCAATGAAATAAAGAGATTGTCTTGAATGGGACCACTGATATTGAATGATAACATTAGGCAGTTCTGTCATTTACTGCAGTAGTGGAGAATCGCTCTATTACCGGTATGAATCATTGATTATTTGATGTTAAACGAGGTTGACAATTTTTATATGGCACAAAATGTTGCTGTTGATAATTCATTTCAAAGAATTGTTAAGATAAAACGATTAATGCATGTTTGGTTAGACAAATGCGTTTACTCAAATGAAATTAATGATGTATAAATGAACTTTCATCCACCTTTATTTGATTTGCTAATTCATAGTAGGTTAAATTGTGAATACAATAAAATACATGGCTAATTCAGAGGTCACATAGACGTGATACTTAGATTTGAATGTATTGTGATGAGATATTGCTCATAGAATAGTCATGGCTCATTTGCTGTTATTATTCAAGACTTTATCAGAGCTGCCAACCTGCCACTTAAAAAAAAAGTGTCATTGAGCTTCAAAACACATATCTTCAGGGGAAAAAATATGTTTTGCCTTGCGGTACATTAAGGCAGTATTTTTCCATAAAACTTGTCATGCGACGTGGTCACAGAGCTTTGTTTTACTCCAAATGAATTTCAAGTTAATAAACTTATGAATATGTACATAGCACTCCTACAATGCATGAGGTCTAACAGTAAATGGTATGGACCTCATACATTCATTAGTCCTTGAAAAAAAAAATTGCACACATCCTGCACATGTAAAAAACAAATGGGAGAAAAATACATATTATTTTCGATACACTTACTTTTAAATATGACACTCCAAAAATCATACTGCTAGCGTAAATAATCCAAATAAATCAGTTCTGTAAATTCCAGCTGATTCACAGCTCAAAAATCACATAGAAAAACTGAAGAAACCGCAAATGATTTCCTCCGTCGCATCCTGTTTCACTAGTGTTTGCGAATTGTCTAGTTTCAGCTTGATGATAGACCAAAACAAAACGGACCGCCCAAAACTCAGTCCGCACAGTCCGTTTCGTGCCTACAAAAATTTACCGGCTTTGACGTATGCGCGACATGGTAAGGTATGGAACCGAATTTGTGTACATCAAGTTTACATGGAGATTCAGGGCGTGCGGTGACCAATAAATGCACACAATGAATATGAAGCGGCTCTTCGCCAAGGATGACAATAGATTTCCGATTTAAATTTTCAAAGTATTTTTTCCAACATTGGTGTAAAGTATTTTTTCCCACATTGATTGCATTTTACTGCTTTTTAGGAAGGTGTCACCAATTATTCAATTGGTGACACCTTCCTAAAAAGCAGAAATTCACTCAAAATTTGCACTTAAACTAAGGTGCAAATTTTGAGTGAATTCCGGTGAGTTTTTTTTTTTACAGTTCTGTTTGGAAATTTTGAGAATCAATTTTTTCTGAAACAAAAAGTATACTAATTTACCTATGAGTGGTACATACATGTAGATGGTTATATTATGCAGTGGCTCTTTCGCATTTTTCCAAAAGATTTTCAAGAAATATCGGTTGGTCACAAGGGACTTTCATTGCTTGGTTTTGTACCTTCTTGGTTAAGACATATGACAATATCTTTGTTGATAGGCACTTATGCAAAACAATACAATCAACAGACACAGTTATCACCAAAAAGGCAAAATTATCTTCATATTGGCCATAATCATATTTCTTTGATGCATTTGGTCACTCTACACACTACCCAGTCATCACATCAGTCAGAAGTAGCATTAAGGGCTAGGTGATAACAATACTACTATTAAAATATTTTAAAACACAACAAAATAAGGGTACACAACTGAACATTAAAACCAGTACTCACCATGTAGCATGTGAGTTTCTTGAGGATATCTTCATTGGACATGATCACCTCTTTGGCTGACGTCCCATCTGCTATATTAGCAAGTATGCATAGTGTCTGAGAATACGAGAAAATAAATCATAATAGCAATGATAACAAATAAGAATATTACTATAGGATAAAGTATAAAAAATGAAAACGGAGAATAAGAATAGGTATATGAATAAGAATACGGTATAGGAATGGGGAGAGAAGTAAGAATTTGAATGGGAAAGGGAATGAGTATAGGAATAGAAATAGAAATAGAAATAGAATGGGAATGGGAATAAGAATAGATATAGAAATAGAAATAATGGGAATGAGAATAGGAATAGGAATAGGTGTGAGAATAGGAAGAGGAATTAGGAATAACAATGGGAATGGACATAGGAATAGGAAAAGGAATTAGGAATAAGAATGGGAATGGGAATGGAAATAGAAATTAGGTATAGGAATTAGGGAGAGGAATAATAATTCAAATGGGAACAGGAATAGAAATAGGAATAGGAATGGGTAATGACTAGAAATAGGAATATGACCAAGAATGGAAAAAGGCATAGGAATAGTAATTATTTGTTGGAATAGGTAGAGGAATAAGAACGGGAATGGGAATAGAAATATAGGAATAAAAGTAGAAATAGGGGTAAGAATAGGTATGGTACTTGTATAAGAATATGGAGAGGAATAAGAACTGGAATAGGAATAGGAATGGGTATGTGAATAGAAAAAGGAGTAGGAATAAGAATGGAAATGGGCATAGGAATAGTAATTATTTTTAGGTATAGGGAGAGGAATAAGAATGGGAATAGGAATAGGAATACTAGTAGAAATAGGGGTAAGAATAGGTATGATATTTGTATAAGAATTGGAAGAGGAATAGGTACAGGAATAGGGAATGGAATAAGAATGGGAATGGAAATGTGAATAAGAATAGCCATATGAAAAGAAATAGGAATAAGAATCAGCAAAAACACATGTTGATGTGTTACTGTCAAGAGATGACTTTGAATATTTGTATGTATCATGTAATAAGACTAGTTGTATGATATGCAATGGCATTATCATTGTTATTATTTGTATCACAGAGAGATGATGTAGTGATGTTTGTATGCAGGTTTATGATTATTATGTATTAATAATGTCATATGCATTTATGTATGCTCTTTGTTACTAGGACTGTCTTATATATTATATCACATAATATATGATTTTATATATGGCTTGTAAGTTGTAACAGGTATCTTCTTAAGCGACAAACATTCCAAAACAATGACAACTTTCATCGAAAGGAAGAAGAAAACTTCTGTAAAGTTTTTCCAAGTAAAAAATGAAAAGTAGATGCTGGTCAAACCTCACAGTAGTAGTGAGTCATAGTTCTTGGGTTTACCCTTAAAAAGTGAGCCTTATGCCCATAAAAGGTGAAGAGAAAGGATGAATGGGGAGAAAAAGTAAACATCCACCGGTCAAACATTTCCAATAAGAAACACAGTTTTGTTACCTGGTCCTGGTAGGAAGTGAAAGTTTTAACCAATCGTGTGCAAGTTACAAAATGCAAAAGCCGATAACATTTGGTGGGGCGTACACTTCAAAACTATTTCTATGAATGTTAGTCAGCCATAAATCTTGACCATTAGGTCTATGGGGAAAAATATTATAAATTCAACTGCAAACTCATTCCAATTGAGAGGCTGTTGCAATTCCAAGGAGAAACTACTGTTTGATACACTACACAAAGTATTTCAAGTTGTTCGTCAGAATACGAAAGCTCTGGGTGTACAACCTGACCGTCCAGGTCTTGTGATTCCACATTGGACAAATTGGAATCAGTGTAAATCTGTAAACACAAACAAGAGGTTGGTGTTTAGGATTTATGTAGCTGTACTGTTACTGGAACTAAGGGACAGGATGGAACTTTTGGTCCAGGTCTATCCAGCAACAGAGGCTTATGTCAGACAGACAAGGATCTACATTAATCACTGAATTGTGTTAATCTTCTGATCAAGTCTCATATGTTTGTAATACATTTATATATTCTTTTGTAACCTTGTTTAGAATAGTTCACATTAATAAAGGTTTATTTAACCTAATTATCTGTGTGAAATAGTCTTCTGTTTGCAAGGTTACCAAAGTCCTAGAGGCAGTACCAACAATGGCACATATCGAAAATAATATCGCTAGTGATATTCGTTTGTCTCGCAATGTGGTCAATAAGGAATCTAAAAGATCTCGACGTTTCGTGCGCCGCTGCAACACTTCGTCAGGTGATAAAAACTAATGTAAGCAAGAGTGCTTTATACTCTACGGGAGGACCGGCGCGACGGTCTATAATTCGATCGATAATCGGAAACAATAATGCACAAGGCCTATTGGCCGACGCACACGGTGCTCGACCAATCAGTAGGCCGCTGGTTCGGCTGATTATGCAAATGGCCTAATGGTCGATGCACACGGTGCTCGACTAATCAGTAGGCCGCTGGTTCGGCTAATTATGCAAATGGCCTAATGGTCGACGCACGGTGCTCGACCAATCAGCAGGCTGCTGGTTCGCTCGCCTGCTGGGCGGAAGCAATAGCGAGCTCAACCAATCAACGGCCGCTGGCTCGGCCCCTCTGCTGAATGGAATCGACCGGTGCTGGCCGGCTGGACGGGGAGTGTCATGGTGGCGTATCGTACGCATCCAAAATTCGGGGATATCGATCCCGTTGTCTCTGTTGAAATTATTGGGATTGAGACGGATATTGATAGCTTCTTTTACCCTCCGTGTGTACCAGACGCACTCTTGGCTCGGCCAAGACCGAATATGAAACTTTGAAGGCTGAAGTCATATCGAAATTAGTCCCCCAGCATAGCGATGAGATATTGAAGGTTAATGAAGACATCTACCGAGATGTCTTCATGAAATGTAAGATGAGACAACAAACGAAATTTGATAAACTCACACAGCCAAAGTCGAGCAGGACGGTGACCTCATTAGCGAATGAGGAGAAGTGGGTTATTAACCTATCTTCTAGAACGATCACTTCTTCGGAAGAAGAGATTCTTAAGAAAGGCCTCGGCTTTGCCGTCTCCCCTAGACGGATTCCAGCTACCGAAATAATTGCGAAAGTTGAGACAGCGGTCAAGAGTCTTGATGCGGCGTCGGCTGACGCCGCCCGCAGAGATGTAGACAATATCCTACAAAAAGCACGCCCCCCTAAACACAACATTTCGAAAGAAATGCACACCGCTCTCAATAGTTTAAAGGCTGATGATAGTATTACTATTCTTCCAGCCGACAAAGGCCGTGCCACAATCATTCTAGACACCACAATGTACCATGAGAAATTGACCGACTTATTGGAGTCTGGTCCGTATCGTGTATTAAAGAAGGATCCCACAGATCGCTTGGCTCGCAAGCTTTCCAGCACCTTGCTGAACCTAAAGAAAGACAATGCGGTGGATGAACCGACCTATCGTAGGCTGAAACCCACACAGAAGCAACCTCCTAGAATATACGGGTTACCCAAGATACACAAACCCACAGTACCATTACGACCTATAGTGTCATGCATAGGCTCCTTTGCCTATAACCTCTCTAAGTACCTAGCAGAGATTCTTTCTCCGCTCACCGGTTTGACTGAATATACGATTCCCAATTCGAGTGGTTTTGCAGAGTTCATAGCAGAGCAAACCATCGGTACACAAGAACGCATGGTCTCGTTTGACGTAGTTTCACTCTTCACCAATGTACCGATTGAGGGCGCATGCAATGCTACATTGCAACGCTTACAATCAGACAGCAATTTGTCCACCCGTACCGCACTCTCACCGGAACAACTCACTCAACTCCTCGAGTTTGTCCTTCGATCCACATATTTTCTGTATAAAGGTTCATATTATGAACAGACAGAAGGGGCAGCCATGGGCAGTCCGGTCTCGGCTGTCGTGGCCAACCTATACATGGAGAGTTCCGAAGAAGAAGTGTTGGACACATGTCCCCTCTCTTGCATGCCTCGTGTTTGGAAGAGATACGTAGATGACACCTTCATCATAGTTCCCATCTCTGAAACAGATAATCTGCTTAAACACATGAACAGCCTCGAACCAACCATCCAGTTCACATCAGAGATAGAATGTGAAGGGAAGATAGCATTCTTAGACACTTTAGTTCATAGACACGACAACCATAGGCTCTCCACCTCAGTCTATAGGAAGCCTACCCACACAGACCAGTACATAGCGTTTGACTCTCACCATCCCATATCGGTGAAGAGAGGTCTAGTGAAATGTCTATTTGACAGAGCTTCACGCATAGTGACAAGTCCACAACAGCCATGCAAAGAACGAACCCGTGTTCACAGTGCCCTGAGTCTCAACGGTTACCCACGCCGTTTTGTACACAATACCAAGAAAAGATCGTCGGAACCCAGGGATCAGAAGGTATACAAGACATTTACAGTCTTGCCGTACATTGATGGTGTCTCCCAACAACTCAAGCGCCGCCTAGAGAGCCATGGCATTCAAACGGTTTTCAGATCAGATACCACCCTACGTCAACAACTTACACGCCCCAAGGATCCAATTCCTCCACATAGACGAGACGGCATTGTGTACAACATCCCTTGCAAAGGATGTGATAGATCCTATATCGGTGAAACTGCCCGTCCGATAAAAGAAAGAATCACTGAGCACAAGAGGGACGTCAGGCTCCGCCGAACTGACAACTCAGCCGTAGCCGAACATGCTTGGGATAACCAGCATCAACCAGACTGGGACGGGGTTCAGTGCCTTTCCCAGGAACGGCATTGGTACACACGAAGGGTAAAAGAAGCTATCAATATCCATCTCAATCCCAATAATTTCAACAGAGACAACGGGATCGATATCCCCGAATTTTGGATGCATACGATACGCCGCCATGACACTCCCCGTCCAGCACCGGTCGATTCCATTCAGCAGAGGGGCCGAGCCAGCGGCCCGTTGATTGGTTGAGCTCGCTATTGCTTCCGCCCAGCAGGCGAGCCGAACCAGCGGCCTGCTGATTGGTCGAGCACCGTGCGTCGACCATTAGGCCATTTGCATAATTAGCCGAACCAGCGGCCTACTGATTAGTCGAGCACCGTGTGCATCGACCATTAGGCCATTTGCATAATCAGCCGAACCAGCGGCCTACTGATTGGTCGAGCACCGTGTGCGTCGACCAATAGGCCTTGTGCATTATTGTTTCCGATTATCGATCGAATTATAGACCGTTGCGCCGGTCCTCCTGTAGAGTATAAAGCACCCTTGCTTACATTAGTTTTTATCACCTGACGAAGTGTTGCAGCGGCGCACGAAACGTCGAGATCTTTTAGATTCCTTATTGACCACATTGCGAGACAAACGAATATCACTAGCGATATTATTTTCGATACTACATCCGCAATGAGTAATATATTTAGCAATGGCACATATCTTGCGCAGTGTCCATTTTTCGTCAACCTAGGGGTCAACATTTCAAACCTAATACAAGATTAGTTTATATGTCTATCTTTGGAAATCAGGATCTATATTTTAGGAAAAGTTGTTTCCAGACCTTTTCTCCTTTACATATTTCAAGTCATTCCTCTAAGATACAAGAATAATTTGTCAAAGAGGTATAACTTGTTAACCCAAATTACTCAAAAGCTAAGTGACATTTTGTCAAGTCCTATTCTGGTTCTTCTTCTTCCATTTTGAGTACCCGGTACTATCTATTCCTAATGTATATTGTTTAGAATTTGTGTACAAATTAATTTGAAATGTTCTCTTCCTTGAAAAGTTTGTCATAATTAGTATCAATAGCAAATTTAACAGGAATTCCCATGAATCTCTTCCCTGTATAACTCTCCAACATCATACAGCAGACTTGAAATCAAGTTGGTTTTAATCAAAGTAGGAATATGAGAGGAAAGGATCAGTTAAAAGGCAAGTTTACCTTGATGTCAAGTTGGTTTTTAAAAGAGCAAACAAGTGATACAGATTAGTGAAAGTGTGAGAAAAATCCAATAAGAAAAAAGAAAGTTGGCAACTCCAGAATTTAAGTTTCAAACATCTCTTTCATTTGCTTTGTACTGACATTTTCATAAATTTCTTTTTTTTTTTTGGGGGGGGTAGTTGATGAAGAATGAGATCTATTTCAAAGATGAGTAAAGTCACATATGCATTCAATAACTATATTTAGGGTGCATGTGTAAAATGGAAATTTATGATTTTTAGTACAAGGAGTGGTCCTCGATACACATACATCATAGAGTTGCCAATTTAAGTTTGATAGATTATAACTTTCAAATTTCATAGCTTTTTTATTGTATAACTAGATTTTCCTTAAACTTTCACTGATCTGTTTCTCTTATTTTTCTGCTTCTATTACAACCAAGTTAATATTAGAGTGGACTTACTGTGAAGTTATTTTGATCAAAAACAAGTCAGCAACTTTGTGACTTACCCTGCATTCAGCCACTTTAAAAAATACAACTGTCTTTTCCTCAAAGAAAACATTTTATCATAAGAGAGCCTTGGACATAATATTAGACAATTATTGTATTACATCTTCATGAATATCCAGGAAGACACGCATCTTGTTTTTGCATTGACAGAGTATACGTTAGCTGTCAGCATCTGAAACTACAGAGTTGACATGTTGTTTTGGATAAAATACAACTTAACAAATTTAGAACTTCATTGGACCTTCCTGAAACTTCTACTGATTCTGCTTTTGTTAAAAACTAACTTGATGTGAGGGTGGATTAAGAGTGATTGGTAAGCATACCTGCTCCTTGACCTGGGGCGGATGGTTGCCTTCTAATATCATGATGACAGCTGTCATGATCTGTGAGCTGTGTGTCAGCATGATGTTATCTATGTGCTGACAAGGGGGAAAGAATGTGTAAAGTACAGGAGTAAATATAAATGTCTTCATATAAGACTAAAATCTAGTCCCACTAAAGTGATATTGAGTGAAATGTTATTATTTATTAAAGTCAGTATTCTTTAAACAGAAGAGCCCAATGAGCTTCAATATGTATGAAATATACTCTTCAAAATTTGTTTATAAGAAGATAAATTCTTTTAAACTTTACTGTACTAACACTGCATATTTTGAAATGCCACATTTCATGCCAAACCATTTCTGACTTTTTTTTATATATAGTCTTGTGCATCTTTTGACACCAACATTACACAAAAAGGTTGTACCATTACCAAATCATGTGACCCCATGTCAGCCCGAAACAAACAAACAGATAACTGCACTTCCTTGTAGTCTTTATATATCACTTGTATTTTTATTCCGAAGATACAATTATCATCTATTCTTATTGAATAGGTTCAACACCCTCAAACAGCAAACCTAAAACTACAAGTCAACGCAAAGCGTAGCATCCCCTCGCTGGGTACAAATGGCCTATATACATCAGAAAATACCTCCATTAGACTATACTATTATATTACTAGGCAAGGAAGTTAACCACATTTTTCCATATAACATTAGTTGTTTTTGCATATATAACGAGCTATGACCTTTCACCTTTGACCTACATACTCCGAAATCGAACTTAGGCTGTATTTTGATACCATGTACCTTCATATTAAATTTCATTAAAATTCGTCAAACATTACTAAAGTTATCAAATGGAAACCAGATTCACATATTTAATAAGCTGTGACCTTTGACCTACATACTCCGAAATCCAATTTAGGCTGTGTTTTGATACCATGTACCTTCACATCAAATTTCATTAAAATCTGTCAAACGTTACTAAAGTTATCGAACAGAAACCAGATTCGCATATTTAATGAGCTATGACCTTTGACCTACATACTCCGAAATTGAACTAAGGCTGTGTTTTGATACCATGTACCTTCATATCAAATTTGATTAAAATCCGTCAAACATCAAAGTTATCGAACAGAAACCAGATTCACATATTTAATAAGCTATGACCTTTGACCTACATACTCCGAAATCGAATTTAGGCTGTGTTTTGATACCATGTACCTTCATATCAAATTTCATTAAAATCTGACAAACGTTACTAAAGTTATCGAACAGAAACCAGATTCGCATATTTAATGAGCTATGACCTTTGACCTACATACTCCGAAATTGAACGTAGGCTGTGTTTTGATACCATGTACCTTCATATCAAATTTCATTAAAATCTGTCAAACGTTACTAAAGTTATCGAACAGAAACCAGATTCGCATATTTAATGAGCTATGACCTTTGACCTACATACTCGGAAATTGAACTTAGGCTGTGTTTTGATACCATGGACCTTCATATCCAATTTGATTAAAATCTGTCAAACATTAAAGTTATTGAACGGAAACCAGATTCGCATATTTAATGAGCCATGATCTTTGACCTACAAACTCCGAAATCGTACTTACATGTAGGCTGTGTTTTGATACCATGTATCTTCATATCAAATTTCATTAAAATCCGTCAAACATTACTAAAGTTATCGAACGGAAACCAGATTCACATATTTGATAAGCTATGACCTTTGACCTGCATACCGGTACTCCGAAATCGAATTTATGCTGTGTTTTTTATAGCATGTTGTAAATAAATCAAAGGTTAAAACTGCCAAATATCATGGGCGTACTTCAATCAGCTGATTTTTAAGAGCGATTTTTGTTTTGGTTATTTCAAGCAAAACATTCATTTAAATTGCCGTATGGATGTGATGTATGCTCCTCACAACAAAAGTACCAGCAGTATACATTCTGACAATAGGCTATTTTCGTAATGTAACCAAATTTAATGCATACGTCTTTGTGAAGTGCCTTGATACAAACTATTTCTCGGAGTCCCTCGGAGAGGACCTTAAGCCGTCGGTCCTCTGGTTGCTTACTAACAAGCATTTATGCTTTCTTAGCAGTCAGGTAAAAAAATAACCACTACTACTGAAATTAATTTCATTCACCTGATAAAAATAATACTATTTCAATAGACAATAGAATCCCAACTGCAACATTAGTCGGTGCTAGGTTGGACAAACATTATGGCTTGCCCTACCTAGCAATACTTAATATATGCAATTTGCACTCTGACTGTTGACATACTGTTATTCTTATCAGGTGAATGAAATAGTTTGTATCGAGGCACTTCACAAAGACGTATGCATTAAATTCGGTTACATTACAAATTTACGAAAATAGCCTAATCAAGATGCCGATGTGCCAGGCTTACGGTTGTTCAAATCGGCCAGGGGATGGTAGTAAGAAAAGTTTCTTTGGTATACCAAACCCTTTGAAAGACAGGGGGAGATGTTCCCAATTGCTAAACAATATTAGGACTGAAAAGTTGAACATACGAACGTACAAATTTGGTAAAAACAGTGGTAAGTGAGGACTAGTCTAGTCTAGTCGAGTCGTCTCTGTCTGTGCTGTGAGAAACCTACGTCACAAAAAATGTCGCGCAATGCATTGTGGGGTAGAACCGGCTCGATCATTAACTTGTTTTTTGCTCATTAAAAAAAATTATTAAAAATAAGTCTGACCACCATTTTCCAAAACCAAGTTATATTTGGGCTTTTAAGATTTTCGTCTATCTAATCAGCTCAACTTTTCACTGGAGTGGACTTGTACTTTAATATTTTGTTGGCATCAATGTTTGTAAGGTTTGCATAAAAATCTTATCTTGAAGACATTTCTTTACTCATCAATAGAAACGTATATTAAAAAATATAATTTGCATCCTTTTTATATGAAGACTTACACTTACAAAAAATAATAATGCATAATGATAAATGATTATAATAGTAGTAATAATAATAATAATGACAATAATTAGGCAGAGCACCTATTGATTTCATCAGAATTTTTTTTTTCTTCTTTTTTCCTTCTATTCTTTCTGTATGAATTTTGTGTTGTGGATATATCATGAATGACATGGTGAATGACCATGAAACTTTCATGGCATGTGGCATATGCATGATTATTGTGCCTAACGAGGAGATTTTTTGTATTACTAATGCGTGACGTCATCTAGGCGCCATTTTGTTAGTTTCTAATATTGACCATATTTCATTCATACATTGGCATTTCTGAATGATATTTGATATGCATAAACTTGAGGTCATGGGTAAACTTTTTGTCACAACTATGTCCGTGCGCGTGTCACGGCGGACGTGCATGCCTGCGTCAAAATTAAAAATTAGTCAAAATGCTTATTGGACCTTTTTTGAACATTTCAAAATTTTTGTGTTGCCGATACTATTCTTAGCAATTCGAAATCACTTTTAACCTTTAATGACCTTCATTTAGCTCATAGACGTTATTAAGTTAACCCCAAAATTGACGCACGCCTGCTTTTGCAAAAATTTCCAAAAGTGGTAAAAAAGTACTGGTATCTATTTTGAATCCGCTATAACTCTTCAGAATGGCTGGTTTACCCCCAATTTTTTGTTCATGCTCTGATAGGGTATGAATTGGAGATGCGATTTTCATGCATCACGTTTGCTGTTAAAATGCTTTGATGTTAACATAGTGCCACTTAAATGAAAATAAATGAATTTGATTCGATTAGGTAATATTTGCCGTTGTTGGTTTAAAGAGAAGGTTCATTGATTTTAAACACTAAATCTATTGTCATTATTGCAAAGGTGACACTTTGATTTGACAAGATTATCAAAATTCAATGCTTAGAAACATTCGAAGTAATGATTATCATGAATTTCAAAATGCTTAAATACAGCCCCGGCATAGCACCTGACATGCTTTCCGATCGCTGCTGAGATGTCTGACGTCACATGTTGAACATGATTTGCACAAGCAGACGATGTCCCATGACATCTCACACATTTTCAGTGCCTGTTTCGTCATCTTCTCTTCAGTTATTTCTGTTACTTCACTACCGTCAGGCTAAATGTTTAATCTATTGCCTCACTCTAAACCCTGCGCATGGTATTATTTTGATGAAAAATGCAGCGACAAAAATAAAAGGAACCCGTCACTTGTAAACAAAATAAGACGCCATTGTATTTTCAGCTGCATACACCGCGGTATGTTCGGCGTTTCAAGAGGGAACAAATGCGTCCATGCTATCATTCCGGGGGGTTTTAAATTTGAAAGTGTGGTTTCTTTGATTGTTCATTAACCCATATCCTGTGTATTTACAAACAAAAGAATTTAGTTATCAGAATCGGTTTCATATCCCTTTTTGAATGGTGTAAAATTCCATCACATTTATATACACTAAACTCATTATAATTTGAGAACAAATAGCATTGCAATTATGTTCATTCTTTATGGGATGTCGTCTGCTTGGGCAGGATTGGTTCATATTGTGACGGCATTAAAATATCGTTATTTTTCTGGCGAATCTCTCGCATTTCCCAAATGCTATGGGGGTGGTTTTATTTGTATTTTTATAAATCATCCGATATGTAGTTGACCTAAAACTTGTACGATGACCATCTGTTAGCTTACCAGTTTCTAGTAATAAATTATTTGCCATATTTATGATTTTCTTTGAACCCGCACTTGAAATATATCTTGTCTATCCCTACTCTGATATCTCCCATATTTTATTATGTTGTAGCCGAGACCTAACTCTACAAATGTAGAGTTCAGAAGATCAGAAGACTGTATCGTGGTCAAAATTCTGATTTAAGCTAAGGTGAAGACTGCAAAATCTGCCATTATGGTTTCTATTTGTACTGCTATCTCCCATTGAGTTTGTTACATTTCTGTCATGGATAGTCTACACGTTTCAGACCTTCTATTGTACATGTTATACGAATGGAGGATGGAATTTTTGTTTAAAGTCTTAATTTCTCTCTGACTCTGTGTTATTAGGTCATCGGCCGCGTAGTGTAGCAAATCTCCTAATGAGTGTAGTCTTTCAACATTCTCTCTCTCTCTCTCTCTCTCTATATCTATTTATTTATTTTATTTTTTTATTTATTTAATTTCCAGGTACATGTATAAACAAAATAGAAATGACAACACAGAGCATATAACATGAAAGAGTTAAGTTACAAGACAGTGAAAAATGCCACCAGCAGACGCCTGAGGATTACCTAAAAGAATTTTCATTCTGTCATGAGGTTCTCCACGTCTGCTGGTGTTACATGTGAATAGATTTAAGAAGTACCGGTAACGGTAAATAACATAACATAACAGAATTGAAGTACATCCATCAAGCACATCCATCAAGCATAATAACTTATAGAAAGATTGCATGTATGTTGAACTTTGTGGCATGAATAAAATAACAATCATGTACGGCATGTGAAGAAACACAAAGCGCAACAACAATATTCATAGATTTTTTAAATGACCTAAATAGATTGAGATAATTAAATAAAATCAATTTCTTACGATTATCTGATTATATAAAAAGAAGATATATTCAATGTAAAAGACAATGTACGATGCTCAGTTGAGTCTTTCATTTTAGAATTAACATATATTTCGATGAAAAAAGTTTAAGTACATATTTTCATTGTAATTTTACAGGTAAAGTGAGAGTAGAATGTAAAATAGAAGTATGTTTATGCAAGTATAAAGGTTCAATACAGTTCAATTCCATATAGATTACATTATGTTGATTTGATAATGTGATGAGGCCAATAACAATCATGTACGGCATGAGAAGACAATAAATAAATAAATAAATCCAGGGACCTGACACCTCAACAGTACATCAGATTATTGTGTCAACAACAAAATATATATACTGGTATATAACATGAAGTAAATTAGTTAAATTGAATTGAATTAAATTCTAACACTTTTATCAGAATGCCTTTTCAATGGGAGACTGTTCAAAGAGTACACTTCTTAGCACATTCAAACAGGGTGATTTAGAGGTCTCTACGCACAGATCTCTGATCCCGTCAGGTAAAGTATCCCATAACCTAGGTAAGGCATAAAAGCATGAAAATTTCAGAGCATTTGATCTTGCAAGTTGATGATTAAAGAAAAGACTATGGGAGCATCTTGAACTGGGAATGGGAAGAACATAATCCGGTACATCATGACAACTACGGATGCATTTAACAACAAATGACACTGTCAAATAAATGAGACGGTTATACAAGGGTGGTAAATCTAGCTTCTCCAGACGTTGTTCGTATGTAAGAGTGTTAGAAATGTGGTATGGAAAACAAGAACGAGTAAATCGTCTTTGAATAGCCTCAAGAGCTAAGATATGGTTCTTTTGGTGTGGCAGCCAAACTGGGATGTTGTATTCAATTACAGGTCTACATATGGTACAGTATAAGGACGGTTGTATTTCTGGAGTTTACAATCCGACGCACAAAGCCACATAACCGTGCACATTGGGATATCACAGATTGGATATGTGTCTCTTGATATCTATCTCTTGATCTGTTGATCTCACGATCACACAACTTTTTTCCTCTTCTCTTTTTGCTTTCGCAGACATATAAAAATCTGACCACAAGTCTTCTGCTCTTTATCCTTTTCACAGACCCACCCAAGCCACCATCAAAACATGATACTTGGCTGGGTCGTAAATTTAAACATCCAATCCAGCCTTTTTGGTCTCATGGTTATTCAGTGAATGCCTCTTGGTTCTTACTATTCTCCATCAATACTTTATCTCCCTTACAGTTTTCATCTGCACATTTTTTCCTCACGATTCTCGACAGTCAACATCGCTTTTCTTGCTGCTCTGTACGATCTGACATATTCGTATAATGAATAATTATAACTTGTACTTTATGAATGACGTGTTATTTTGTTGTTTGTTCACCTACTCCTGTCATTAATTTAATGGTAACAGGGTTGTACCGAACAATAGTCAGCACAATCATTTCTACTGTTTCTACATCCTTAATTACTAAATGAGCTTGTACATAGGCGTGTTATATGAGTAGAGGAAGTGATTGTTTTAAAAGAACAAATCTCCCATTGAGTTTCTACATGTGTTATGTCTCGATGAAAGCGGCAGATCACCTATTGAATTTGTCGCCGTGACAAATTCAATGTCTAGTTATTATTATTACAATGACATTTTTTTTAAGGATCTCATATGGAGAGATGAAGAGAGAGAGAGAGAGAGAGATGTATGGCAGTAGATATATATTAAGGAGAGAGGGAGATGGGGTATAGTCATGTAAAAAATACATGAGCTGGACAGAGGGATAAAAGAGGAATCAGAATGCATGCACTTGGAAGGAGAGAGGATAGTATAAGGAATATGGTAGGGTGAAATTAGAATACAAAGGGCAAAGGAAAGAGCTAGAGAAAATTAAGGAACATCCTAAGACATAAAAGAGGGAGAACAGGAGGCAGAGGCGGGAAAGCGAGAGGGTGAGAGAGTAGAGAAAGAGCTACAGAGGCAGAGACAGAGCTCGGGAGACAGAGCAATAGAGCAAGAGTGTGAGAGGGAGACAGATCGAGAGAAGGAGAGGGTGAAAGAGTAGAGAGAGAGAGAGAGAGAAAGAGATGTACTAGAATATAAATAGAGAGACAGAGCAACTGCCCCCTCTCCTAGAGGGGGCAGGACCAAGAGAGGGGAAGGGAAACAGAGCAAGAGAGAGCTAGGAGAGAGAGAGAGAGAGGGAGAGAGAGAGGGAGAGAGAGAGAGCTTGATGCAATGGAAAACGATGCATTCAATATTTCCAGCATAAATAGAATTGAATATTTACTATATAGAGAAAGAGAGAAGTAATAGACACGTAAACAATTCTATGTCTGTGGGAGAAACGTAAACATTGCATATACCTGGGGGGTGTTTCATCGACTAAAATTGATTTAGATTTTAAAAATCAATTTGTAGGCCGCATCGGTTTTAGCTTGAAACTGATACTTGTGAACTGTTTCATCAAATCGATTTTAGGCTAAAACAGATTTTCATTAATTTTTTATAAATGTGACATGACGTAATCAAGGCTAGTCAATTTGGGGTAACTCTACCACAAAATGGCATCGCTAAACTACTGCAAGAGAGGTCCTTGAAAAGTAAGTAAATTACGTTTATCTTTGCAAATATTAATTCTGTTCATAAAAACTCAGGTATTTTGCAAGAAGAAAAGTATTCCTCTCATTTTTATACAAATACATTTTTGTTTAACAGAACAATATTTTAGATAAATATCAATTAATATCACTCCCCAACTGGGTTAAATCACAATTAGAATCACTGATGAAAATCTACTTATGTTCTGTTGAACACATTAGATACAGTGACAATTATTTTTCTGAGAAATATATTTGCGCTCTTCATGACATATATATATATATGTATCTCTGTTTTAAATCTGAGGTTGCAAAATAAAGAGCTACGGCATCTACATGTACTGCTAATTTGTGACATCTGGACTTTCATTCCTAAGTTATTGTCCATCTCTTCAAGTTGAAAAGGTAAGCAGTATCAGTTACCATAATTGATCTTATCAGTATGTTCTGTGCCTGTCATTGTTACCATACCTGTACAGCAGTCATTAAAAATGAAAAGACATAAGTCAGTACATTTTTCATAATCCTTGTAAGAAGTCCAATACCCATCTTACCCATTCTGCTGTATAAAACATACACAAATGGTTATGAAAGGATTTTTTTTTTTGTCCAAAGCAAACAAATTAATTATTTATCTTTTGTAACTAAAACTGCTTTTGTCTCAAAATTATTTTTTTTATTTTTTATTCTTCTACTTATTTGTTTTGCAATCAAAGTATTTGACATAATCATGAATACAAAAGTTGTAGATAGATTGAACAAGTGAAACGCTCTCGGCGGTCTTGCCTGCATTACGGAATTCGGCATTACGCAATTCGATATGATGAAAAATTGAGGTTGGGACATTATTTTTATAGGCAGGGTGGCCCATTTGCAGACCCCCGAAAATGAAATCCTCTGAATATAATAAGCATTTTGAAGTGAATATTGATTATGAATCATCAGAATAATTATTTACTGTATCATAAGAATACAATATAATGAGATTTAGTGTATGGGTCGGGCCATGATCATCATGAACAGCTTCCTCAACGTAAATAAATGTTTCAATGCTTGTCAGTAATTTACAAATAAAGTTATCTAATAAACTTTTTAAGAAAAGAGGATTTTTCAGCACTTTGTGTAAAAACAATTGGAAGGTAGAGCCCATCTACATCACATCACGTCTCATTAGCATAATGAGAACATTATTATGAGATATACTCCAATATATATTATCCAAACATCAATATTGTCACCTAGCTGTAACTGATCATGTACATACTAGGCCTGGGATCGAATACTAAAATTACTATTAGAATATTCATGGGAAAGTACTCGAATGATTTGAATATTTACTTTCATGAAATATGAACAAATAACAACAATTTATTTATTAATTCTCATATTAAATTTTGAGAACATAATCCAAGTCTACTGACCTAAAATGACCTTTGACCTTGACTTTGTGACCTGGAATTTGTGTCACATGATTTGTGATACTTGATAGCCCTTGGGTACAAGTTTCATGGAATTTGAACAAACACTTTTGAAATTATGCTAAAATTTCAAAATCTTGATGTTGATGCCACAACAAAGTCTAAGTTTCCAGACCTGAAATGACATTTGACCTTTACTTTGTCACCTAAAAGACTAATAACATGATTGGTGATACTTGATAACCCTTATGTTCAAGTTTCATGGAATAGGAATGTATACTTTCAAAATTATGATAACAATTAAAAAATCTTAGCCTGATGCCACAACATAGTTAAGTTTGTTGACCTGAAATGACCTTTGACCTTGACCTAGTGGGCTGAAATTCTACTCACATGATTGGGGATACTTGATAACCCTTTAGTCCAAGTTTCATTGAATAAGAACTTATACTTTCAAAATTATATTACAAATTCAAAAACTTAACCTCAGGTTAAGTTTTTGATGATGATGCCACAACATAGTCTAAGTTTGTTGACCTGAAATGACCTTTGACCTTGACTTTGTGACCTGAAATTTTCCTCACATGATTGGGGATACTTGATAACCCTTTAGTCCAAGTTTCATTTAATAGGACCTTATACTTTCAAAAATATATTAACAATTCAAAAACTTAACCTTAGGTTAAGTTTTGATGTTGACGCCGCCGACGCCGCCGCCGGAAAAGCGGCGCCTATGTCTCGCTTTTTGCTACGCAGGCGAGACAAAAATTACACTAGTATTTAATAATCGATTCATTTATTACATAACTTTAAATTCAGATTCTAGACTGCAGAGCCTGAATTATCTGCAACGTTATGCTTCATATGGAACATCAGCCAGCCTACAGATACAAGCTCCCTTTTCCAGCTTTAAGCAAGAGGGACCACAATGAGATACAGATCTCGGTATCATGGACTGGTCGCTTTCTCTTACAACCACCACTTCTTGTAAAATAAGATTTACAAATTAATTCCTCTGAAGCTATTAAAAATGCTCCATTCAAGGTAGTAAAATTTGCCACCGAGTATGAGATTTTGGGTTTGATAAGATGTTATCATATAATATCTTAAAGGAATTAAAATTTTCAATAATACTTCCAAGATTTCCTGTATTTTAAACAGAATTTTAGAATCTTGCGGAAGAAAAAAAAAGAACTAGTTACAGTTGGAGGATAAGACCGAAGTTATAATCCATACTAAGTTAGCTCTGCAATTTAGGCCTGCACTTTCGAGAAATTTCATTTTAAGTGTTGTTGCTGATCTAAAAAGCTATGATTTTGTCATGGAGGTTATTGTTACCAAACTCACATTACACAGATAATTCTGTTCATGGCAATGAATCTTAAAATGTCAAATTTCAAATTTCAAAGTAGCAATTCATCTGAGCAGCAGTGAACCAATTTGATGGCCTATTTGGAACTCTTCCTAGAGGCACTTCTGGCATGACTATGTATTGACTATGCATTGTAATTACCTGTTGATGCCTAAAGTGCAATTGTAGCAATTGCACGATAAAGAATACAAAAGAAACAACAGAACATTGTGATTGCAGTGAAAACAGATTTGTCCTGCAGGAAATTCATTAACTCTGACTAATGTTGTCCTTAGAATTTTTTTCAAAGCTGATAGAAAAGAATTGATGATTAATTTCATATAGACAAACTATTGTATTAAGAAAAACACATTCTAACCGACTGCATGACCTGACATGACAATGTATATCACCTTTAGATTAACAACCATATGAGTAACATCAATCCTTGTGACAAATACTACTCTTTTAATATCCAAAAAGGTACCTTGACTAGACAGTGGCAGATATCAGCTGCAAGACTTTAAACAACTGGCTGTCACTTTAATGCACTTTCATTTGTGTCATTTCAAATGTTCTTATCATATTCCTTGAATGTATTTGCTATGCTCATCAATTACAAAATGTAGATTTCATTCATTAAAGGATAAGCATATCGATTATACATTGAAGCTTTAAAATCTGTGTTAATTTTAGTTTGTATGTAAACAATGTATTGTTTGTCATTTAACAAGTTAAAGGGGGAGGCAAAAAAAAAAATGAATGGATGAGAGTGTATGCTGGTAATTATGAAATGATGATAAAAAATAAAAGGACAATGATGTGATTCAATGATGGTGTGTTTGTTTGATGGTGAGTATTGAAATATCCTAGCAATGCTTTTTCTTATAAGTTAGTTTTTATTTATTAATTTGTGTACTTTATTATTTATTTTTTGAGGGGGAGAGGGGGGAGGGGGTGTTACACCCACAAATGTAATAACACCCACAAATGTAATAACGCCCACAAATGTAATAACACTTTACCCACAAATGTAATAACACCCACAAATGTAATAAAACTTTACCCACAAATGTAATAATTTCACCCACAAATGTAATAACCACTTTACCCACAAATGTAATAATTTTGAATCACCCACACATGTAATAATGACTTTACCTACAAATGTAATAAATTTGAAGGGATATTTTGTCGAATTTGTTCAAAACTAAAACCCTGTAATAAAGCATGGGTATAGCGCGCAGTCTTTACTCCAGACCCGGTTATTTCAAAAATTTAAAAAATCTTCAAAACTAAGACCCCATAATCCTTTTCCTGTGGAATAACATGAGAATCGAGCGTAGTCTTTCCTCCAGACCCGGTCATTTCAAAAAAAAAAAACGATAAAAAACAAAACAAAAATTCAAATCTAAGACCCAATAATCCTCCAAACTAAGACCCTGTAATTAAGCATGGGTTTAGAGCGTTGTCTTTACTCCACACCCGGTTATTTCAAAAATAAAATAAAACAAAACAAAACAAAACATTAACTTTAAAACTAAGGCTCCACCATCTTCCAAACTATAAGACCCTGTGATAAAGCATGGGTTTAGAGCGTAGTCTTTACTCCAGACCCATTTATTTAAAAAAAAAAAAAAATCTTCAAAACTAAGACCCCATCATCTTATATCTGTGGAATAACATGAGTATTGAGCGTAGTCTTTCCTCCAGACCCGGTTATTCAAAAGTAAAAAAACAAACAAAAACTTTTAAACTAAGACCCCACCATCTTCCAAACTAAGACCCGGTAATAAAGCATGGGTTTCTAGCGTAGTTTTTCTTCCAGACCCGGTTATTTCAAAAATAAAAACAATAAAAAACAAAACAAAAAATTCCAATCTATAAGACCCAACAATCCTCCAAACTATAAGACCCGGTAATAAAGCATGGGTTTAGAGCGTTTTCTTTACTCCAAACCCGGTTATTTCAAAAATAAAACAAAACAAAACAAAACAAAACATTAACTTTAAAACTAAGGCCCCACCATCTTCCAAACTATAAGACCCAGTGATAAAGCATGGGTTTAGAGCGTAGTCTTTACTCCAGACCCATTTAATTAAAAAAAAAATCTTCAAAACTAAGACCCCATCATCTTATTCCTGTGGAATAATGTGTGTGTGTGATTGGGTTTTTACAGACGTGTATCAATCAGATATGATTATTTACGTCTGGGGACCAACCTTTATCGTCACCATCCGAAAGACGTGACTCAGTTTCGGACCTGCGTCCTCAGCTGAATCAGTTTGTAACTTCCACTGTTAGCTGGATTACAGGCGCACGCCACAACGCCTAGTTGTATATTGAGCATAGTCTTTCCTCCAGACCCGGTTATTTAAAAGTAAAAAAACAAACAAAAACTTTTAAACTAAGACCCCACCATCTTCCAAACTAAGACCCGGTAATAAAGCATGGGTTTAGAGCGTAGTTTTTCTTCCAGACCCGGTTATTTCAAAACTTTTAAAAATCTTCAAAACTAAGACCCCATCATCTTATTCCTGTGGAAGAACACGAGTATTGAGCGTAGTCTCTCCTCCAGACCCGGTTATTCAAAAGTAAAAAAAAACAACACAAAAAACCAAACAAAACAAAACAAAACATAAAAAAAACCTTTTAAACTAAGACCCGGTAATAAAGCATGGGATTAGAGCCTAGTCTTTACTTCAGACTCGGTTATTTAAAAAAAATGAAAAATCTTCAAACTAAGACCTCACCATCTCATTCCTGTGGAACCAAATCATTCATTTCATCTGACACAGGGCTGAATCAAGTCATTAGACGACATCTCCTTATTAATAGAAAAGGCTAGAAATTTAGGGTTCTCCGACACAATCTTTCCTCCGGTTATTTCAAAAGAAATAGAAATTTAAACAAATCTTCGAAACTAAGACCCACCATCTTATTCCTGTTTTTTTCATTTAAAAATTTAAAAAAAAAAAAAAAAAAATTAAGTACTTTGAGCATCTACATAAGGTGGATATAGCGTTATAAGTACTCATCATTATCATCATTATTTCTTGGCGATGCATGGCATCGCTTTACATCATTACATATGTGGATACAACACGTCACAAATAAATGATTGGTCGGCGGTCACACGAACTGACGAATCAGTCAAAATGGTCCATATATATAACACACAGAGGAGGGACCGATTCGATGGTTCGTTGACCGTCGACGATTTTTTAATCATGTAAATATTCTAACGCCCACAAATATCCTGGAATTCAATGGTCGTAAAAAAAAGTAATCCAATAAGTGACCTTAAAAGTATTTAAATGTTGAAGCTAATTGTTTTATGCATGTAATTATGAAATATGTTCACGATATGTAACATATATATATATATATATATGTACGCTATTAGTGACATTGAAACGTTGGATTACGATGTTATATTTTCATGAGTGCGTGAATGAATTACCTTTCTTCATGTGATGAACGTATCAATTACTTATACTGAAGACTACCAATTCGTGCGCGGTACACGGTGTGAATTCATGAGAACGAAATTTATTCAAAGGCAAATACAAACAAAACACATTTATATTACAGTTTTCCCTACTTCTGAAACACTCAAGCAGCTATATAAACAAGAACAAGTCTGAAATGATAATCGGTTAACAAGCAAAATAACAACGCATACTTTCATATAACAAATCATAGATAGCTGTATAACGAGATCACGCGAAACATATTTGCATGTTTTGAATGAACGATTGCAGAACCCTTTGACTGACTTTACCCACAAATGTAATAATTTTGAATCACCCACAAATGTAATAATGACTTTACCCACAAATGTAATAAATTTGAAGTGATATTTAGTCGAATTTGTTCAAAACTAAAACCCTGTAATAAAGCATGGGTATAGCTAACTACCACCTAGCTAACTACCCCCCGGACATCTAGCCCCAGTCAACTACCCCCTCCCCGGACATCTACCCCCGGACATCTAACCCCATCCAACTACCCCCGACAACTAACTCCCCTCCAACTCCCCCATCTACCCCCAAGCAAATTAAGGTAGTTGGGGGTAGAAAAACTACGCTCTAAACCCATGCTTTATTACCGGGTCTTAGTTTGGAAGATGGTGGGGTCTTAGTTTAAAGTTTTTTTGTTTTTTTTACTTTTGAATAACCGGGTCTGGAGGAAAGACTATGCTCAATACTCATGTTATTCCACAGGAATAAGATGATGGGGTCTTAGTTTTGAAGATTTTTTTTTTAATTAAACGGGTCTGGAGTAAAGACTACGCTCTAAACCCATGCTTTATCACAGGGTCTTATAGTTTGGAAGATGGTGGAGCCTTAGTTTTAAAGTTAATGTTTTGTTTTGTTTTGTTTTGTTTTATTTTATTTTTTAAATAACCGTGTGTGGAGTAAAGACAACGCTCTAAACCCATGCTTTATTACAGGGTCTTAGTTTGGAGGAATGTTGGGTCTTAGATTTGAATTTTTTGTTTTGTTTTTTTTGTTTTTTTTTTTGAAATGACCGGGTCTGGAGGAAAGACTACGCTCGATTCTCATGTTATTCCACAGGAAAAGGATTATGGGGTCTTTGTTTTGAAGATTTTTAAATTTTGAAATAACCGGGTCTGGAGTAAAGACTGCGCGCTATACCCATGCTTTATTACAGGGTTTTAGTTTTGAACAAATTCGACAAAATATCCCTTCAAATTTATTACATTTGTAGGTAAAGTCTTTATTACATTTGTGGGTGATTCAAAATTATTACATTTGTGGGTAAAGTGTTATTACACTTGTGGGTGTTATTACATTTGTGGGTAAAGTGTTATTACATTTGTGGGCGTTATTACATTTGTGGGTGTAACAGGGGGTTCATGAATGAACAAAACAATCACTTTGAAAGGGGCGGAAAGTAAGGTGTTGGGAGTGTCGTACAGCTCAAATTAATTTTTTGTCCATGGGGGCTCTTCCAAAAAAAAAAGAGCCCCCGTGAGCCTTCTCACGGGGGCTATTTTAGTACTGACGGGGCTCTTTTTTTAATACAAATTTCCATTGAATTGATACCCATGATACTCTTTGCTATTTCATCATTATCAGGGGCGGATCTAGCTTTTTGCTAAGGGGTTGACCCAATGACGCTGCGGAGTATCGTCCACGAGCCACGTAGCGGCGAGGCGATTTTTTTTTTGTTGTTGCTTTTTTTGAACCCCCGTAAGTGATGTTTTCCTGGCATCTACTAACACAATGGAGATCATAAAAAGCAGTGCATGATAATGTCTTTTTAAATCAAGTAACAGTTTTAAAGGGGGTTGACCCAATGACGATGCGGATACTGTGTGGGTCTGGACACATGATGGCGTTTTTCCATGCACATTACATTTTCATAAATGATAATAAGTGGCAGCCCAAGGGGGGTTAAACCCGACCCCCTCCCACGTAGATCTGCCACTTATTATCATTTATTTAAGTCGGCATTTCCCTCTTACAACTTTACAAGTTACAGGGGTTATATACTGTCGACTTTCATCCCGAGATGACATTCTCTCAATTTCTTCCCGTTCTGCACATTCCCCCTTATCATTCAAAGCAACCTTATTACATTTTTTCTTTAGTCTTTACTATATCCTTCCACAACATCTTTGGTCTTCCTCTCCTTCTCAATATTGATTTACTGGTCGAGGTTCATTATTTGCTGGTCTTTTGGAATCACCAGATTTCAGAGGATTAACGCTTTTCACAACGAAAAACTTCTCCATGTTTCGGTCCTTGCGCGATCGCCTCTAGCTCCAGCAGATATGGGGCGGCAGCGTGCACACCGCTACTACCGGCGCGGTATAGCTGCTGCTGACGATCGCACTGCACAGACTAGGTTCCGTAGTTTGTATCGGTAATACAGTCATAGAGAATCTGATGTGGAGATGGGAAATATAGCGCCCTCTTGCGGCGATTAAGCGCACGTTTGTTTACAATATGGCAGCCTCTAGACACCGAAAAATATGAGCGAGAAATCCTGCACACTAATCTAACTTCCATAGTTCCATTTCATTGGTTTAAGGTTTGAAATACATATTAAGTTAAAACTCAATATTGTGTGAAAGTTATAACAGAAAAGATAATCTTTATTCTATAATTCCAGGGGGGCGATTTTTAATTTTGCAATCGCCCCCATGAGCACTCTGACGGAGGCGATTATGTAGCTCACGGGGGCGAATCGCCCATCGCCTGCGTGTATTTTGAGCGTTGGTGTCGTATGTTAACGCTTTGGAGACAACGGGCTTCTACAGAAGCCGAGCGAGTTGTTAAGTCTGTGACGACGGGCTTCTACAGAAGCCGAGATATATCCCTAATATGTTGACAAAGTTTTCCAGCTTATTATTAGCCATTATGTGCTAAAGTTCTTTGAAGTATTATTTAGATATATTCATACATCTCATCTATTAAAAAAATAATAAAAGTTACGTAGAAAAAATTGAGAAAAAGTGATATCATTTCAACTTCACCCTCAAGTTAGTGTTCAGGTCGAAAAAAGGCCCTTGAAATACCCGTACAGCTGGAGGCGGACACGTACGCGCGCGTCCGTTCTATATTCTTGCCTGGATTCTTGCTTCATCGGAACGTACAATGCGTGTTCGTTCAAGCCTGGCCAGTGGCTTCGACGAGCAGGAACATAGCGCATGCGCAGATCATTTAGAAATCTGGCCCAGCTATACAGCTAAGTTACGTAAGAGGAACAATAGACGTGGCCGAGGGTAAAGGTCGTTGTCATGGTTATAAACTCCAACAATAGAAGAGCGGAAATAAGGTAAGGGTATAGATTTAATCTTTTTTTTTGGGGGGGGGTCTTGTTGTTTTGCAGTTGTCGTTACTGTTTTCAAAGAATGTTTACGGGATCATGTTCCGAAGTACTCCCAAATAAAAAATTGTTATTCAACAAATAACGTAGAACCAGATTTTACCCTATTTGAAATAATAATTCAAAGATATAACAATCGTGCAAGATAAAATAATGAGCAAAAAGATGTGATGATGCAAAATGTCACATAATTATGAGAAATTATTGTTTCTCTCTCTTTTCCTCTCTCTGTATGTCTCTCTCTCTCTCTCTCTCTCTTGAAGAAGGAGGTGGAAAAGTAGAAGTGGTAGTATAGAGGAAGAGGAGACAACTGTGACATTGGCCATGGAAGATAATTTCAGTCATTTTAACTTCGATACAGGAGATGTAGTGTTTCTATTATAAAGATACAAAGATTAGACCCTAGTATAAATATAAAAGAGGTATATATATATATATATTATATATATAAAATAATCTACATGAAAACTTGAATTTATTACATTGTGTGTATCAGTAATTGAAACCATAGTTTGCATTCAAGTATTGCACTTATGGGATTACATCATAACTATAATATTGGTAATATTAAAAAACATCTGTTTTCGTGTTAACTAGAATTGTGGGTGCATATAAGTGATGGTATGGGGCTATTTTTCACTCTGGTTTGTTTGAGAACGTAGTTCAGGTATTTTCTTAGTATGTCTAAGTACTCTTTTTTTAGTAATCTGGGGTAAGACGTTTTTTAACTGGTTACTAGAAATACATTTGCAATGCGAAAGTCTCCTTTGCTCAAGTGATTGCATATCAAAGCAGGTAAAAGCGTACTGGTAAGTTGTATACCGAGCACCAACAATGATGCAGAGGGCTCGCTTTTGGATTTTTTCTAAGCTTTCGCATTGTTTCTTGATGATGCCGCTATTCCAAACCGGTGTTCCATATTCGAGAATGGGCCGAACATATCCATCATATATTTAACAAATCGCGACCTGGAAGGCAGTGCCTTTTTAAGATACGTACATGTAGCATGTGAAGTTTTCTGTTTGCTTTTTTGATGATATGTGTAACATTTGATTCCCATTTCAGGTCACTTTGGATCAGAATGCCGAGAAGCTTTATAATATTGACAGATTGTAGTTTTAGGCCATTGACGCGAAATGCGGGTAGGACCGTAGGATTTCGTGTGAAATTGACTTCCGTTGCGAAACATTTGGTGGCGATCAGTTTCATGTGGTTGGCCTCTGACCAGGTGGCGAGGTTTGTGACGGCACTCCGCATGCTGGACGGTTCATCTCGAGTACGACATTCAACGAGCTTCATGTCGTCGACGTAGATGCCGGTCGGTGGCACTGCGCCATTAATCATGGCTAGAAAGACAATGGGCCCTAAGCGAGTTCCCTGTGGTACTCCAGCCTGCAACATAGACCAATCAGATAGAACCGATCTGTAATGGGTACATTGTTGACGGGATTGCAAGAAACTCATGATCCATGGCACAATGCAGGGGCGAACTCCATTCATCAGGAACTACGTTTTGTTGAAAAGATGAGTTGATCACATAAGTGAGGGGAGTAGCGAGTTCATACAAGAATTCTCGTATGAAATTGAGAGGGAATGTGATCCGGGCCACACGCGGTATTTCGCGTAACTTTGGCGAGCGCCTTCTGTACCTCCCAAGGGTGGACTGTTGGCAGGGATGCCAGTGGCAAATGGCTCCAGGGCCTGAAAATTTGTTGAGGGTTAAAACAATGTGCGTAAAACTCACATCAAGCTCTGGGGTTCTTGATGCTCTCTGATGCAATCTGACCCTATTCTAGAGTTCATTTTCCCTCAAATTCAATCCAGAGTTCCAGACATATTTCAGAGAAAATGAACATGTGATTTAAGTCCATGGGTAGACAATGTACAGTGTGTAAACTTAATTTAGTGAAATGGTGCAAAATAGGAAAGAGTTAACAATTTTTTTTGAAGTCAAGCTAATTTTTAACAGTTGTTAAATCATTCTAAATGACCGTTATTTTGGATTGGATATTATTATCAATTACATGTCATATGCAGGGGTAAATCTGCTTAAAATGTTCAATTGTATTCGTTTCAATTTTTAATACAAAAAGCAAACCTGCCATAACTTTGGTATATGACAATGAATCTTTAATGATCTTTACATTTTTGAAAAGTGGAATAATCAGATTAATTATACATTACATTTTAAAAAAAATAACGAATGAAAAATGGGGACAAAAAGACAAGAAACTTTGTATGAAAAAAAGAAAAGAAAAATCTGAAATATTGAATAAAATTACACATTTCTAACCTGTGGACAACAGAGATATTCGAATACGTTATTGAATAACTATTAAAGAAAATTTCTGTGAAATATCATTTTTATAAACCCATGCCTCTGGATATGTCTGGAAAAAATCCAACTAATCTACCGAGTCGTACACACATTACATCGCGGGTGATGACATCATGCTCAATATTACAGTCCCACATACGCTAGTTTTTTTCTCCAAAATAAACTGAATTACACTGATTATCGACCTCATAGCTTTAATACTGTAAATAAGACGGAATAACACGGCGCTAAATATGTGAATTCTCATGAATATCGTCTGCTGCAGTGCCGCCGCTGTGTCCATGCCAGGCCTGGCTTAGGTTTACGTAATTATGTGTCAATGCGCAGGCTCTAGTCTGTGAAAAAGCCGTGACGTCACTTTTCTCGTAGGGTTGCTGCTCCTACAAGGTTTTCAATTTCTGAAAAACACCCCATTCATTTTCCATTGTATCTCCGAAAGTAAGTCATGGGCACAGCGAAAATGTTGTCACGGGCTCCGTAAAGGTCTCATGAGTATGCATATTAAGTGTCATGAATATGTAGCCATGCGTCTGAGGGTAGTTTTTCGGAGACAACTGAACATGAAATGTTTGATAAAATGAGAAACAGATTTTCATTTTATACAAGTTTTCATATGTACTTCGATATGACCATTTTATATCATTCCTCATAGTTTAAGCGAAATCCGCTGACAAACAAAGGAGATATGAGAGGGGGAATTTTCGGTGATAAAGTGAGCTTGGCAACGTGAGTGCTTCGATGATCGTAAATATTAAAAACGATTTCGGTGTTATCAGCAAGTTAATAGGCCAGTTTCGGCGATTACGTAATGCGCGGTTACTGTAACTAGGTTGATCAAGCTTTGCCATACCGCCATTTTGAATCTGTGCGTTTTGTATTGAGACTGTCGGTTCTTGCCGTTACATTTCATTCATATTTTTCTATCGAAACTGCGTTTATATATATGAATTTCTGTTTTGGCCGGAAATGTCTTCCAACTTGCCATTCAACAAGTTGA
Source organism: Mesocentrotus franciscanus (assembly GCA_037976565.1). Lineage (NCBI taxonomy): Eukaryota > Metazoa > Echinodermata > Echinoidea > Camarodonta > Strongylocentrotidae > Mesocentrotus > Mesocentrotus franciscanus. Next base: position 21,915,235 of record CP137668.1, read on the forward strand.
GTGTCAATTAGCTTCCGCGGTGGCGTACATTAGCCTGCCCGTAGCCCCTGACCTATGAAGCCTGTGTCACTCAGTAGACGCGACTCGACTGTGTGTGGGGAAACTACAACGGGCAGGGTTTTCGTTTAGTGAACTAGTTACAGACCTCCCCTATTCAAAGTTTGATGATATTCCTGACTTTGGGATCTATGACGTATTCAATTATCTAGTAGAGAATATGGCGGACTATACATTTTCGAAAACTGAAGGCTTTTAAGAGTTTTGAAGACTTTCCGATGGCCATGTGGAGAAGCTTGAGTACAATCCCCCCCTATATTAGCTCTCGGCAGATAGCGACTCATGTGTTTTTAGACTACAGGTCAAACCGACGCAAAAAGACAGAACATACCAACTTCCTAATCTTATTTTAAATAATTATTCATCAATCTGATTCTTCTTCCTTGCCACCATAAGTGTTTTTATCATTACTTTTATTATTCCTTTTTTTTTTCATTGCTCTTTATCATTATTTATCACTCTTCCTTGTCTCATCATTCACATTATTTTTTTCTTCATTTTTCCCCTCAAAATTATCTATTTATCATTATTCATTATTCTTATTCTTTTCTGTCATTGGACGACATTATTTTATAAATATTATTTTATTAATATAAAGACCTTACAGTGTCTTCATTATTATCTTTATTATCATTATTTCATATTACTGTTGTTAATAATATTGATTCTGTGGTCACTGTGCATGCTTCGCGTTATCCGTTTCTCGGCCGCCTTGAAAAAGTTTGTATTGAGGCGTTTCACAAACATTCCATAAATTCGGTTCCATTATGAAAATGGTCTATTGAATCGTGCCTACACGTAAACGTACACGTGGTACGCACACGCACGCACGTTCTTCTGCAAGCAGAGGTGACTGCATGTGTGTGCGAACGGGTGGAAAATAGTTCATCTCTTCTTTTATTTCTACGTCCAAATTTGTACTCAGTTTCAAGTTGAGGTAAATGCAAAATTGAATGGAAATTACCGATTCCAAATGGTGGTTTAAGTTCTAGGTCATCAACGAAATCTTGCCTTCCCATAACCTTGTTGGTTCTGTCACTAACTGATGCACGTATGTATCTTCTGTGAGTTCTAAGAATCTTTGTGAGAAGCTGAACTCAGTAGAATTTGACACAAATCTGGATCAGTCTATTTCTGGTAGATTAAAATCTCCTATGATTACATAATGTGTGTGCATAGCGTTATCAGCAGCTTTCAAAAGATCAAACAGTTATCATTGTTCTCTGTAGTACAGTTCGGGCTACGGTATGTACACATCCCATTAGTAAGCTGGATGATGAATTCTGAAACGAGCACCATATACTTTCATCAAAATCCTGGTCCTCAAAAAAATATTGTTTAGCTTTTAGCTTGAAGGCTTAATTTTGTGTATATGATGACTCCTCTTTTCCTCCTTTCAGGAAGAAACATGCTAAAACCAAGAACCTGGAACTCAAAGAGGGCATATCTTGAAGTATCTATATCCAAAAAAAGTACGGGTTCACCATGCTGTTATGGAGATACGGCAGCACAAAGATAGCAATTTTCATAACTTTAGAGTACTACAAGTTTTTCATGCATTTTAATATGATGCATACCATAGTAAATTCTATCAAACTTGGCAGACAGTTGTCATTTGTAGATATACACATGTGTGCCAAGTTTTATAGATTTAAGTATAAAGCTCACAAATTTATAGCAAGTTCAAGTTATTTTGCAAATTTTTCGATAAGGCCTAAAAAAAAAAGATGTTGTATTGCCCTTTAGGTGCCAAAACATGGGACGGTCGGTCAGAATTTTTTTTTCTTCTTTTTCTTCTTCTCCCTCTTTGGGCTGATATTTCTCAGTTTTGAATGCTTTAATACATATATTTTTTTTTATTCAATAAACATTTTTTCCTCTAAAAAACAGTTAAAGCAGACCGTAGATTTCAAGATTTTTGGGTCGGTCGCAAAGGGCAATACAACATCTTTTTTTTTAACACCTAAGTGTGATTTTGGAGAGCAATTTTTGCAATGTCGGTCTGTGATAATGCATACTTTTTATCAATTGGCAGGAAAGAGCATATCTTGACGTATCGTTATCCCCCCAAAAGTTATGCTGTTATGGAGATACGGCAGCACAAAGATAGCAATTTTCATGAATTTAGAAGGCGCTATTTATATAAAGCGTGATCACTGGTTCATGAAATTCTACAGGAGTGTGTGCAATGACAAGATAGAGATATCTTGAAAATCTGTGAGAAAAAGGAATTGATATGAGAAAGTTATGGTAATTTTCTGTTTAAAGGGGTCCATATTTCAAGAATTTTAGCAATTTTTGACAGTCGATATCGGATTTGAATTTTAAGTATCAAGATGGTATTTTGAATGGCAGGTTATACATCACAGATAAAATAACATCTCTTGGACTATCTAAAGGAATTTGTTAGAAGTCTGCAGCATCTATGGTAGTGGAGACTATACGAAGGAAGAAAGGCCTTAAAAAAGACCAGAAGCGGACTACCGTAAACGAAATCAGAACTGATTTTATTATTTACTATATAAATCTATGTATCTACCTATTATTGCTTAGTCCTCCAGACAAAGCAGTCATCGAAATAAAAAAAGTCACAGATGTGCATACCCCCACCCCAAGACCCCGCTATCCCACCTGTCACGTGCGCGCCACGCCCACATGCAACTTCCTCTCTAAAGCAGTCTCAGATACAATCAGAGACATGTTGCCAACAAGGAGAGGGGACAGAGGGAGGGACATAGGTAGATACATAGCTTTATATAGTAAATAATAAAATCAGTTCTGATTGAACTAATTTACCACAATAAATCATATGTATCTACCTATTATTGCTTAGACCAACACAGATGAAAGCGGGGGGCATGTCCCAAACAAAGGTCAGCGAGGTCCCAAACAAAAGGTTAGCAGGGGGACCAGGCAAAAGATGCCACCCCCAAAGACGCCGTAGCAAAAACACTCCTCACTCGCAGGAAAATCCTTAGCGAACACGAAAAAAGTGTTAGGCGAAAACCAGAAAGCAGCCTTCATAAGGACATGAAGCGCTACCCCATAGAAAAAGCCCAGGAGGTACCAACACCCCTGGTATCATGCGCACGAGGACGCACACCATCCGCGAGAGCCTCGGGAACCACAGTTTGAACCGCCTCAACAATCCATCCAGAGGCAGATACCTTCGAGGCAGGTGAGACGGGCTCCTGCGTGATAAGAAACAGCTGAACGCTATCAAGGAAAAAACCAAAAAACCCCAGAGGGGAAAGGAGAAACCCGATTCACCTACCGACTCCTCACACAGAGGAGTAGCCAGGGTAATGGACGGTGGGAGTCAAGCCACCAACAACGGGCAAAGACCCGAAAAGACTAACCACAGCACAGAGCTTCTCAGAAGCCGAGCTTAGCAAGACGGATCCCGAAACAAACCGAGAACCGGAAACACCAGAAAGTGTAACCGAGTCCAGTCAAGATACCCCAGGGGCAGGGGCAAAAACCCCTACCAGCTCCCTGGGCTGCCGATGGACTTCTTGGCCAAACCACAATCGGAAACTCGAAATCCGAAAGCAAAGGCTTCCTACTCTAAGCCGAAACGACGGGTGACGAAGCCTGCCCCAAAGCTTACTAAAGCTGGGAGGTTTAGCTACAGACCCAGCACGATCATCACTACCGTGCTACACCGCACCTTAAGCTGCAACGCTTGGTGCTAAAAGCCACTGCGTGACCAGGGGCTCTCTGTCACGGGAGCAACTCCAGTGAGAACTAGTGCTGTAGCCGAACCGCCGAACTGAATGGAAGTTCGCCGAACATGGCACTTCCGAACCGAGCCGAACCGAACCGAACGCAAAGGCCTGGTTCGGATGTTCGGTAGAAAAATTTTAAACGTTTTTGCAGGCTAATTAACTTGTCATTTTATACCTAATTTTCATGTCATGATTGCTCATTCTATATTTACTTTTTTCCCATTTTCTTCCTTTGTGATTCATGCCTCTCCAGTCGTGGGCGCGACTTCACTGACGCCATTTAAATCCCAAATCCTGACCTCTGCAACGTCGCAATCGCAAGCTATAAACAAGCTAGAATACACGTGCCTATTAGGCACTGATCAAAACAAGTTCGGCTCAAACCCAAACAATAAAAAATTAAAAAATTAATTGTAATAATATCGGACAAATTTTACCATCTAAATAACGAAATAAATACATATTATAGTATTCTAATTTATTTTTTCAGGAAAATTAGGAATTTTATTATTTACCGCATTAAAAATAAACATTTATAATAACGGCAATCGAACAAGCCTGGGCTGCTATCTCTGTGTATTATAAAGTATACATCGGTAAATTCAAGATGGCAGCTTTCATGACTCGTAACATTAGACAACAACCGTCTCGGCAAATCTTTAAAAAATATCATTTATTTTCAAATTGAAAACATGATTCTTGTAAAACTGCAAATAAAACACGATTAAAAACAGAAATATGAATGTAAGTACTAAAATAGTTTTTTTATGTGAAATATGTGCCGGTCGGAAGCAGTGTTTTTCATCAGGAGTGGGGCAGAAGTCCTCCGTGCTGGTCGGGCCCGCCCGGCCGGCCCGCCCAGCGCCGACCACCGTAGCTATTAGGCTGCTTGCTATTATATTACCGAACCCCGAACCGAACCAAGTTGGGGTAAAAAATTGCCGAACTCTGCCGAACCGAACCGAACCCGAACATGGCGCCTGACTTACAGCACTAGTGAGAACCCAAGACATATACGAAGAAAACCGCTAGAAAGAGTCCAAGTCAGACTGACGGACTTGGGGCACCAATCCCCCCAAAACGGGGCATGATGCCGAAAGTAGCTGCCCCCGGAGGAGCACTAAAACAGCCGGAGGCTTAACCCCACACAAGGGCCGACGGCACATGGTGGTAAGCCAACAGCAGCACCAGGCAATCCGGGCCTAAAAGGTCTAAAGGATGCCGGAGAAGCGACAACCGAGACTCAAAAAACGAAACCGAAACTGAGTCAGGTGTGACCGGGGTCGGCTCAAATGCCGGCCGACGCACGGGCAAGAACAGGCGTAAGCCTCCGCCTGAAAAACCGCATCGCCCGCTGGGTTTACTGACAACTTCAGTAACTCCCCAACTTTCATGCCACAGCAGACACACTCGCGAACTCGGCGAAAACATCTTAAAAACGAGTACGGTGTGGACGAGTACGGTGTGGACGAGTACGGTGTGGACGAGGCCGGCTCAAAACCAGTCTGCGCATGGGCAAGGATAGGCACCAAGCCATCGCCCGAACGGGGTGATAAAATTGACGCCAAACATTTGGCATCCGCCGGAACAACTGGAAGCTCCAGTTGCCCGAGCGAAAGAATTATCAAACCCCAAACAAAAACGCCTGAGCTGGCACAGAAACGGCCGGATGAAGCGATTGACGCCAATCCCTGGCTTGTAATAGCCGTTGTATCCAAGGCGACAGCTCTAAATAACTGAAAAACCACTCATGGTGGATGAACACAGCCCGAAACGGACTGGACCCGGCGGAACAGTAGCCGTTTGAGAAAAGGCCCCGAAGCTCCGCCCGAGCAGTAGCAGAAAAGGCCGACATAGGCGAAGATTTCTCCTTCGTCTTCTTAGCTCCTGTCCAAGCCGAAACTCGGATCGACGAGCCCTTCCACTTCTCACCTGTAAAAACAGGGTACGAAACAAATCCATGGCCCTGCTAGAGCCTTAGCTCTAGCTTGTGGGATATGGAGCCAGGGCCCCAAACTACACCGCTTATCGTCCCTAAAAACGGGGGACAAAGCGAACTTCGCGGCCGTGCTAGAGCTTCAACTTCAGCCTCATGGCCGGTGAGACCAGCACCGCCTCGCTACAACGCTTCACAGGAAAACAAAGCGAGCTCGAAACCGCACATTTCCCGGCGGCGATAACAGGCACCTCGCTAGAGAAGACAAGACCCCTCCCGACAAAGTAGGAAGTGAGAAGCCGGGTTATCCTCGCGCCTGATGGCACGACTTAACTCCAGCCCCAGCCGAAGATCGGGTGGACAAGCTTTTCCTCTTCTTACCCCTAAAACGGGGAACGAAGCGAGATATACGGCCGTACTAGAGCTTAACAGAAGCTATACGGGCGGTGTGAACAGGGCCTCGAGCTCTTCTGCTTCTCACCCGTAAATACGAAGATCGGTAGGACGAGCTTTTCTGCTTCTCACCCCTAAAAACGGGGGACGAAGCGAGCTACACGGCCTCAATAGAACCTAAACCTAACTTTACGGTCGGTGTGAATGGGGCCCCGAGCCCCAAATCACTACCAGGCGATCGTATAATCACAAAACCAATATCTCACACTATTGTCCCTACAAAGGAATGGATCAGCCGTGACAATCCCTCTCCCAAGAGACGGGATGTCACGCAAAAGTTCGCCGTGCGCGAGAAATCGCCCACATGAGGCCCGAGAGCAAAGGAAATAACGTCTGAACAAAGATATGCGGAGAGACGAAGAGAAACCGCTTATCCCGGTCCTTGCCTGCCTATGGCTTGACGTAAAACCCAAGTCTCAGGGCTAAGTCGACTGACTCCGGCGACAGTCGCTCGGCAACAACATAATTACGAGTGACCTCATCCACAACGGAGAACGCCAAACTCTGGCGTTAAACTTCCCAGGCAGCCGCGGTAGAGTTAGCCGAGAACCTCGTAAACTCTACAGACAGCGAGTCCGAGAAAGACAACTCGGTCAAAATTCTATCAGGGAAAGAACGCTGTTTAACAGCAAAAACGAAACACTACCACCGGAGCTGGGCCGAGAAAGAAATATCAGAACGATACTTTCAATAAAACCTCGCGCCGGAAACCAAACCCGGAACTGAGGCAAACTCGTGGCCGTGAAGCCCGGGGCCTCTACCGGACGGACAGACCCACGAGGGGGAAAGCCACCAGTAGGAGTCTCTATATTCTAGCTGAGCTGAATTTATAGACCTCGACATACAGGCGCCGGAGCACAGCCCGCTGGCTGGCCCGGACACGGTATCCGTCGGTAACTTACCACAGGGCAAAACTCCCGACACACTCAGCAAAAAATACCCAGTGCGTGGAGTAACCTGCCCCGAGCCTGTACTCGGGTCCCCCCCCACCTGCCGCACCAAACTCACTCGCTAGTGAGGCGGTACCGACAACCGAAACTGGGGAGTGAATCCACTCCAAATCCAGACTCCTTGTCCATTGGAAACCTGTGGATAAGACAAAAACAAACTTTCCAAGGAAAGCGATAACAACAACAAAAAAGAAAAGCAACAACAGTTACTAAAACCAAACAATCGACGAACTAAATTAGCGTCGACTAAAACAAGCAACAAACAGCGTCGCTTCAAATCCGTTTAAACTTAAACTTAAACTTAAACAAAACAGCCCTATAGCGTAGTTAAACAAAAGAGCTACGAACGAAGAACTCTTATCTTCACGTCAACAAAGGGCTAAGAAAGGAAGAACGCTTAACTTAGCGTCAACAAAAGAAATTAACACACAGCGCGCTCAACAAAAGAGCCGCACCGTAATCTACACTTGAGGTATGCACAAAGAAATCCCTTGACAAAAACACTAAGTGAAAAAGCCCGGTACACAAATTACTGTGTCGGGACTGAACTCAAAAAGGGAAGTTCGGTCGGCAAATGTGAACACTAATTACTGCCAAAATAAAGTGACTTAGGGTTAAAAAACCGAACCAAAATGTATAAAAACAAATTGGAACTGGAAATGACAGAAAGAAAGCACTCCAAAATGCTGCGAGGAGCAAAAAACTCAAAATTTAGCGCTTGAGACTTATCTGTACTCCTTAACGAATGACTGCGAAAAAGAGAGAGGAAGTTGCATGTGGGCGTGGCGCACGTGACAGGTGGGATAGCGGGGTCTTGGGATGGGGTATGCACATCTGTGACTTTTTTATTTCGATGACTGCTTTGTCTGGAGGACTAAGCAATAATAGGTAGATACATATGATTTATTGTGGTAAATTAGGCATAAGTTATTTTGGAAAAACAAAGACTTTAATGACCTTGGTGGGTGCGTTTATCATCTTTTGCCACTCAGAAACAGCATTTCTATACATACATATCGAACCCCACTATACGAACGTGATATGGAGATGTCGCATTTATCAACTCGTCATGATTCAAAATAAAGGCCTTGTCTCTGCGAAACTGCTTTGGGCCGTTTGACCCGTGAAGCAGTCAACTCTTGCTCGGCGGTCAACTAGGGCGTGCACATTTTTTATTTTCGATCTAACTACTAGTGTACCAAATAGTAGTTATCACATTGAAAATTTCAAGTTAAAAAAGACTGGCTCGCTTTTAATTCCGTTGTTGTCTGCGTGTGTTTGTAAACATGCCGGGAGTAAATGTTCGTATTCGACACATGTCTCTGGCGGTAATAATATGTGCTCGACGCTGCTAAATAGTTAAAGCACGTAATCGCATAATACGTAAACAATGCAATGAACAATGGACGATCGAGTATGCAGGCATGCTTGTACAACAACATGACACAGCACATGGCGTGCGCTATTTCTCTGAACCGGATATTAGCCTAGGAAGGTCCGATATGTATGTGTGTTTCAAAACAGCTTTGCATTTATCATCTCTCAGAAACGTGATTCTGGCTCATTCTCACATTCAGAATGCACTTTTTTGGCATTTCAATATACCCATATCTAAAGACGTTTGAAAACAGGCTTGTGTTTATCACCATGCGAATTTGCCTGAAACACGTTTGATGATAAAACGCACCCTATGTCTATGAAGTTTGAAAGGAATCGAGATGGAGGAAGGGACCTTAATAGAGCTCACAAGCACTGTGTGCAAAACAAATGGCATTTGTGTGAATGAAGAACATGCCATGACACGTGCTGTGGCCCACAAATGGCCTTCCATACTATTAAACATATTTATGCAGGGTATTAAATGGCGTCTAAAATGCCCCCTTACAGTAACAAAAAGCAACCCGAAAGTATAATGCCTCCAGCACCACCTTCTGTGGCGGGGGCATAAAAACAATGAAAACTGTCATGAACAAGACAAATGCGACTGTGTCTCCTATATGCAGAGCTGCCAACCCCAACTGAACAAAAATCTTTTTTTCAAAATAAAAATCCTATTTTTGATCGATAAGTACTTTCTTTTTGTTAGACTGTGTTCGTCTACATGTTGAAGAATTATGCATGAGTACAGTTTACAAACATTTTGTTGAATATGTAAGAGTTCGTCTGAATGACTGTTCAATGAACCAATGAGCGGCATGTAAATGTATTTTTATGGACCATTGGTTGAATATGCATGATTTCGTCATGACTGGTGTGTTCGATGAACAAATGAACTTCCCCAAATTGCCGATGTGAGATGCTTGTAGGATATTTTACAGGAGAGAATGGGCCACACACACACAAAATACACAAACACATTCAAATTTTCAGATTTTTTTTTTGTCGTTTGTTTTTGTTGTTTTGGAAAATCGTATTTTATTGAGGAAAAATCGCACGAAATACGATAAAATCAGACTGGTTTGCAGCTCTGTATATGCCTTCACCCTAAGGCATATACTGTATAAGCTGTTATTTTCGCGAATTTAGCAAATTGCATATTATCGCGAATTTATCAACACGTGAAAATATTGCCACCTCATCAATCCTGAGGGCGAGAATATCAGTATAAAATTATGTGCTTGCACCCTCTTGATCGCCAGCGCCATTTGCCTGGCTACTGCCACTACTACGTACATGTAAATGCCCACACTCACTAAGCATGCTAAACACAGCATATTGTATAGCAGCGGTTGCATTTGCACCACTTCGGCTTGCAACACTCACTCGGTGATTCCACTTTCCGCGTCAGCAAGTGGGGAAGTTCCACTCTTTTGTAACCCTTGTCAACAATTGGAATACCATCTTAATCACCATCCATTACGCTCGCACCCGTCTTCTCGCTCTATTCCAGTACAGTACTCGGCTGCATGTGGTGCGATTGACTGCTCAAACTTGTGTGTGTACTTACGTGTACTGAGTCTGTTTGTGTATTTGTTGGTGTGAGACAGATTGTGAATACGTCATGCCCATTCATTAATTCTGCTGTGTGCTATTCGTGAAAGCAAGGACTCACAAAAATGTCTCTTAGCCTGTCATTCCCAAAAATATCTGTATGCGAAAATATCAGCTTATACAGTAAATCAAAAGGGTCAAATGATGAATATTTCACATCAAAACGGAGGATGAGGCTGAGTGCATAACAGAAGAAATATCATTTTATCACACTTTGATTATTAGGCGTACAATGTCCAATCAAATATGACCCTTAAAGGCCAGGTTCATTGATTTTGAAATCGACTGAATTTGGTATCATTGTAATCAGAACATTACACTGAGTAAAACTATCACATTTGTGTAACTTGTAATTCGTGCGAAAATTATAAAAGTTGATTAAACTTGACGAAATATCACCCCACTCGAGACCCCGAAAACATCGTAAGTCAGCTGATTATTGAGTGACGTAGCACAATGAACAATTAATACAATGGGCCGCTCAGCTGAGCGATGCAGTTTGCGTGCAATTCACATGTATTGCATTGACTCTTGAGGACCGTACCCATTCTTACCCAACGTTGTTTACCTTCATCAAAGTCACCCTGAAAATATCGATATGGACGAAAGCATACTTGATTTGAGTTTTGAGGAGATAGAAGAAGGAAGTACCTCGGACAGCGACAACGACAATGGAGATTTGGGAGATCTAGACCTAGAAGAAGATCTGGAAGATTTTGCCGAAGTCGATGGACAAGCACAAGCTGTCGGGGCAGCCGCAGTCGCTGCGTATCTACATGAGCCCGCATATCACAGCCAGGCCAGCCGGCCCGGCGCATGATCGAGCTATAGCAGCTAGCTGTGAATCGCGAACCGGACTGATCTAAGTCTTCTCTCGACTTCCACTTTCCCCATTTATCTATCAAAAATCTAAACTAATCGGCCTAATCAGACATTTTCGTAATGAATATTTGGACAATTATATGTAAACTTGTCGCATATTTTGCCCCAGAAGAGTCGTTAGTTCAGCATGCAAAATGTCCTAGGCACTCCCAGATCCGACACATACACGCTGAGCTGCCCTCAGAATATGTGATTATTTTCCGATTTTTATGGTCAAATGTGACGGTAAATAACATAAAAATCGAATACACATTTGTAGAAAGTATTATTTATTCAGTGTATCTCATTCAAAGTGCCTAAAATAAAGGAAATATCACAACTGGCGGTAAATATACAAACAACGTTAACCCATATCTAAAAATTGCAATGGGTATCCAACATTGTCCCGAATGTGTGATTGCAGGTTGTTCATAATGTGACGTCATTTTATCGCATGTAAATAACGCCGTCATTTCACTTTGTGAGTGGGTTTTGGAAAGGGTATCAAAATTGCAATTAATTTATTCCTCACAATAGTGAGGGCTTTAAAAGTACTTTAGTCATTTTGTTAATGTTCTCAGCAATCTGTAGAGATGTGATTTGCCTTTTTTCCAAATTTCAATGAACCTGGCCTTTAATTCAACATGTCATTTTTTTTGTAACATTACTACTGACTGAAATTTGAGTTGCAGCTGTGGCTACAAGCAATGCCGAACTTAAAGGACCTATGACATAGAAATCACTTAATTCTTTAAAAGATGGTGTCTATAAGGAGTTTTTCATGAAAATTACGAATCTGTCGTGTGATTTTGTGCACGACTTTTAGTTTCCGAGTTATTCCTTGGCAATGAACTTTCCAGGGAACGCCCACTTAAAATTGGCCGGAAAGTCAGCAAATCGAGCTGTCAATCATGTGACGTCAGCACAAGAACGCCGGAGCTAGCTCGGCATATACATTGTGCATGCATTGTATTGGCTTTCGTACATTCGTGCTTTTGTTATCAATCAGTAAACGCTATATCTACTGTCGATCATCCATAATTTCAACCTTTATTCATGATCATGGCTTCTTCAGACAATGAGTCAGGATCTGAGTATTCGTTTTAAGTATTAAAGAGGTCTGTTATTTTGTATACCGGTATATAAAGAAAAAATAAATCTCCCAAAAGTATACATATTGTAAAATGTTCAACCATATATGTTTTGGCCTGAAGTTGATATACTATTATCACTGATTCTTATTATAATTTCATTCATTTTCCTTCATTTGTAATAGGTGTTCGTGCAGTGATGGATGTGCGCCGATGCTCATCGCAAAGGAGTGCCTCTGCTGCAAGGAGGTTGCACAGGTTGTGCAGAAGATGGACGAGCACGAGGAGCAGCTCAAGTGCATCACTCACCATCCTGGATTTGAAGCTGTATGCCTCGATGTCTCGGTGTTAGAGACAGCATATTATCAGTACCGGCAGCAGTATGGGGGAGGAGCTCGGAGAAATGCTACAGTGAATGAGTATGTACATGATCTTTAATATAACCAATATAATATAATGAATCATTAATTGTTCCTCAGTGTTGGAAAGGATAATAGAAAATATCTGACCAAGAAAAAAAGTTTCATTTTATTATGTTTTTTAATTTTTTTATTTTTTCAGGGATGGGCAGGTAGGTTGTTAGGTGGGATTTTAGGACATATGTGTGCTATATTCCTACCTTTAACCTTTGTGTAGAACATGTTGTCAAATGAAAATTATGTCTGATGAGTTACAAGATGATTTAGCTGTCAAAGCTCAAACAGTAATTGCTAATGAATTATATGAAAGGAATGAAATGCAGTAGAATCTTTATATTTTAATTTTTATTAATTCTGTTAATATTTTCCTCTTTTATTTGCTTTACTTGCAGGAAGAACAGACATGTTGCATACAGGCAACTGGCGAGGTGGTGTTAATTCCTGGGACGAGCTGTGAGAGTACCTCTGCCATCATGTGCTGTCCTGAAGATCAGGGAGATTTCCCATCTGATGTTTATCGCGGATTTCATGAGCTATGATTTATATAAGCATGTTGGTTGTACATGTACATCCATGGTATAAGTAATAAACTGTACATACAAGAAAGAAAACCACACTGCCTATGTTTTTTTTAATGTGCCATTCGCATTTTTAATTCCTTAAACTGTATGGAAGTGGTAAACAGAAGTGCAAATGTTAGATTGGTCATGTGATAAGAATGACAGTGCGTGGGATCTGGAAGTGGTTGGTATAAGAGGAAGATGTTATGGAATGATTTAATAAAATGAGAATAAGCAGAGTGAACATGGAATGATTTAATAAAGAGAGAATAAGCAGAGTGAACATGGAATGATTTAATAAAGAGAGAATGAGCAGTGAGCATGGAATGATTTAATAAAGAGAGAATAAGCAGAGTGAGCATGGAATGATTTAATCAAGAGAGAATAAAGAGAGTGAATATGGAATGATTTAATCAAGAGAGAATAAAGAGAGTGAACCATACAGAGAGACCATAAAAAGCAGTGCATGATAATTACGTCTTTTTAAATCAAGTAACAGTTTAAGGGGGGGTTGACCCAAAGACGATGCAGAGCTTTGTCCACGAGCCACGTAGCGGCGAGGCGATTTTTTTTGGGGTGCTATTTTGAACCCCTGTAAGTGATGTTTTCCTGGCATCTATATACTAACACAATGGAGACCATAAAAAGCAGTGCATGATAATGTCTATTTAAATCAAGTAACAGTTTAAGGGGGGTTCGACCCAATGACGATGCGGAGCATCGTCCACGAGCCGCGAAGTCCTAGCCGCGTAGCAGCAAGCCGATTTCTGGAGGGCTATTTTGAACCCCCCTATGTGATATTTTCCTGGCATCTACTAACACAATGGAGACCATAAACAGCAGTTCATGATAACGTCTTTTTAAATCAAGTAACAGTTTAAGGGGTCGACCCAATGACAATGCAGAGCATCGTCCACGAGCCGCAAACAGTCAGACCGCAGCGTGCGCGATGATGAGGCTATACGGCAATTTTTATTCAGATTCTCGTGCGGTGAAAAGCTTGCTTACAACGCTCTCGTATAACACGAGACTAGCCACGGGATTTTGGTAGCATCATCTTGTAGCCCTCATACGGCTTACAGTGCATTTCATCATGGGGTAAGTCAATCTCTGAAATTTTCGCTGTTCTTTGACACCAAATTTGCCCAAATTAGTTTGATTTTTTGCCTACTTTTATCGCAAACTAGTTAAATCGGAACTGATTTTATTATTTACTATATAAATCTATGTATCTACCTATTATTGCTTAGTCCTCCAGACAAAGCAGTCATCGAAATAAAAAAGTCACAGATGTGCATACCCCCACCCCAAGCCCCCGCTATCCCACCTGTCACGTGCGCGCCACGCCCACATGCAACTTCCTCTCTAAAGCAGTCCCAGATACAACCAGGGACATGTTGCCAACAAGGAGAGGGGACGGAGGGAGGGACATAGGTAGATACATAGATTTATATACCGTATTTGCCGGCGATAAGGCCGCAGCGCCGCATAGGCCGCACCCCCGATTTTGACATTTCATAGACTAAAAAAAATTATTTAAAAAAAAAAAAAAAAAAAAAAAATGGAAGGAAAAAAAACCAAACAGACCAAACAAAATTATCGTAAATTTCTTGTAGATAACTATTTTTTCTACAAACTGATACCAAATTCATCAATATTTTTATAAAATTTACAGTAAAAAAATAAGTTAACCGCAAAATTGATCGTAATTTAGCAAATCTTCATTGATTTTGAAATTAGTACTGTATCGCAGGCAGTTTTGGTATCCTATTTATAGCTACCTACGAAATTGCGTGAAATGGATACGAAGAAAACAGTTAAAGAAAACAGACTTCGTCCGGATGCGCAGTTGCGTTGCGCGGTAGCTCCGTAACGGTCCCTTCTTTTAGCAATGCAATGGCACGGACTTAACTCTAGATCTACCGGTAGAATTTGTTAAAAATAGGTAATGAAGTTTATTCACGAGATCGACAAAACTTCATGTCAACAATGCAACATGAAATAGTCGGTAAGATGTGTGGAGTTAATCTAGAAATGTCCTGTACCATTACTGGTATAGATCTAGTCATTGTACCGTTGGGAGTCCCATATGTACAAAATTACGTTTTAACTGCCGATTTTTTTACTGTTGTTGCGGATTGGCCGCACCCAGACTTTTTGATATTTTCAGAAGAGAAAATACTGCGGCCTTTACGCCGGCAAATACGGTAGTAAATAATAAAATTAGTTCTGATTTAACTAATTTACCACAATAAATCATATGTATCTACCTATTATTGCTTAGACCAACACAGATGAAAGCGGGGACATGTCCCAAACAAAAGGTCAGCGGGGTCCCAAACAAAAAGGTTAGCGGGGGACCAGGCAAAAAGATGCCGCCGCCCCCAAAGACGCCGTAGCAAAAACACTCCTCACTCGCAGGAAAGTCCTTAGCGAACACGAAACAAAGTGTTAGGCGAAAACCAGAAAGGAGCCTTCATAAGGACATGAAGCGCTACCCCATAGAAAAAGCCCAGGAGGTACCAACACCCCTGGTATCATGCGCACGAGAGAGCCTCGGGACCCGCAGTTTGAACCGCCTCAACAATCCATCCAGAGGTAGATACCTTCCAGGCAGGTGAGACGGGCTCCTGCGTGATAAGAAACAGCTGAACTCTATCAAGGAAAAACCAAAAAACCCCAGAGGGGAAAGGAGAAACCCGATCCACCTACCGACTCCTCTCACAGAGGAGTAGCCAGGGTAATGGACGGTGGGAGTCAAGCCACCAACAACGGGCAAAAAACTCGAAAAGGACTAACAACAGCACAGAGCTTCTCAGAAGCCGAGCTTAGCAAGATGGATCCCTGAACAAATCGAGAACCGGAAACACCAGAAAGTGTAACTGAGTCCAGTCAAGATACACCAAGGGCAGGGGCAAAGCCCTTACCAGCCCCCCTGGGCGGCCGATGGACTTCTTAGCCGAAGCCACAATCGGAGACTCGAAATCCGAAAGCAAACGCTTCCTACCCTACGCCGAAACATCGGGTGACGAAACCTGCCCCAAACCTTACTAAAGCTGGGAGGTTTAGCTACAGACCTAGCACGATCCTCACTACCGTGCTACACCACACCTTAGGCTGCAACGCTTGGTGCTAGAAGCCACTGTGTGACCGGGGGTTCTCTGTCACGGGAGCATCTCCACTGAGAAACCGAGACATATACGAAGAAAACCGCTAGACAGAGTCCAAGTCAGACTGACAGACTGGGGGCACCAATCCCCCCCAAAACGGGGCAAGATGCCGATAGTAGCTGCCCCCGGCGGAGCACTAAAACAGCCGGAGGCTTAACCCCAAACAAGGGCCGACGGCACATGGTGGTAAGCCAACAGCAGCACCAGGCAATCCCGGCCTAAAAGGTCTAACAGATGCCGGAAAAGCAACACCCGAGACTTAAAAATCGAACCCGAAACTGAGTCAGGTGTGACCGGGGCCGGCTCAAATGTCGGCCGAAGCACGGGCAAGAACAGGAGTAAGCCTCCGCCTGAAAAACTGCGGAGCCTGCTGGGTTAACTGACAACTACAGTAACCCCCAACTTTCACGCCACAGCAGACACACTCGCGTACTCGGCGAATACATCTTTAAATAAGTACGGTGTGGACAAGTCCGGCTCAAAGCCAGTCTACGCACGGGCAAAGATAGGCGCCAAGCCATCGCCCGAACGGGGTGATAAAATTGACGCCAAACATTTGGCATCCGCCGGAACAACTGGAAGCTCCAGTTGCCCGAGCGAAAGAATTATCAAAACCCCAAACAAAGACGCCTGAGCTGACACAGAAACGGCCGACTGAAGCAATTGAAGCCAAACCCTGGCCGGTGGGAACGGGGCAGTACCGCTTCACCGCTTCACCGAAAAATAAGCGAACGCGGAGCCTTGGTGCTCCACGGTGGTGAATGGAAGCACCTCGCTTGAGAAACCGGGGTCACTCCTGAACCTTATGTCGGTTGTGAAACCAGGGTCAATCCCGCGCCTGACGACACGGATTGTTGCAACAACTATGCACAGTCAGCGAGACCCTTATCTCATACCGAGCTGGCCGTTCCGGACAAGACAGCACAGCTTGTAATAGCCATTGTATCCATGGCGACAGCCCTAAATAGCTGAAAAACCACTCATGGTGGATGAACACAGCCCGACACGGACTGGACCCGGAGGCACAGTAGCCGTTTGAGAAAACGCCCCGAAGCTCCGCCCGAGGAGTAGCAGAAAAGGCCGACATTGGCGAAGATTTCTCCTTCGTCTTCTTAGCTCCTGTCCCAGCCGAAACTCGGATCGACGAGCTCTTCCACTTCTCACCCGTAAAAACGGGGTACCAAACAAACCACGGCCCTGCTAGAGCCTTAGCTCTAGCTTACGGGATATGAAACCAGGGCCCAAAACTCCACCGCTTCTCACCCCTGAAAACGGGGGAAAAAGCGAACTTCGCGTCCGTGCTAGAGCTTCAACTTCAGCCTTACGGCCGGTGAGACCAGCACCGACTCGCTACAACGCTTCACAGGGAAAACAAAGCGAGCTCGAAAACCTCACATTTCACGGTGGCGATAACAGGCACCTAGAGAAGACAAGACCTCTCCCGACAAAGCCGGAAGTGTGAAGCCGGGTTATCTCCGCGCCTGACGGCACGTCTTAGCTCCAGCCTCAGCCGAAGATTGGGTGGACGAGCTTTTCCGCTTCTTACCCCTAAAAACGGGGGACGAAGCGAGCTAAACGGCCGTACTAGAGCTTAACTGAAGCTATACGGGCGGTGTGAACAGGGCCCCGAGCTCTACTGCTTCTCACCCGTAAATATATGTGGCGAAGCGAGCTACACGGCCTCAAAAGAACCTAAACCAAACTTACAGCCGGTGTGAATGGGGCCCCGAGCCCCAAAACACAAGCTGGTATTGACCCCGATACCTAATAGGCCAGTTTCGTAATGTATTCACAGACCTTTAAATCGCATTACGTAATCGGAGGGTTGGTCAAACAAAGAAGTCGCGGTGCATAGCAGCCTACACTGTGTGTGCGTACAATACTGTGTTTGCTATGTTCGAGGTGTGATTGTATTGTCTGCTTTCGCTATTTTGAGAGAGAGAGAAGAAAAGGAGGCAGTTTCAAACTTGAATAATACATATCTTTGAGATGTGATTTTTTCTTCATACATTTGATCTTTAAAATCGCTGAGTTTTAGGCAAGAATAATGGGAAAGCATAATTGCTGTTACGGAACGTGCAATAGCAATTCACATCTTACAGCCAAACCTGTTCGGCCAAGTCCCGGTACAGGCAACACACAACACCCCTCAAAAATGAACGGAGGTCGATGATACATGCGACATTAATTGGCTTGAAAGCCAGTGATGAAACAGAAGGCGAAGAACCAACATATCAGTTCGCCGATATCGGTAATTTCCATTCAATTTTGCATTACCTTAGCTTGAAATCGAGTACAAATTTGGACGTAGAAATCAAAATGAAGCAGAGATGAACTATTTCCCACCCGTTCGCACACACAGTCACCTCTGCTTGCAGAAGAACGTGCGTGCGCGCACCACGTGTGCGTGTACGTGTAGGCACGATTCAATCCTGATTCAATAGACCATTTCATAATGAAACCAAATTATTTTATGGATTAAAAAATGTTTGTGAAACGCCTCGATACGAACCATTTCAAGGCGGCCGAGAAACGGATAACGAAAAGCATGCACAGTGAACACAGAATCAATATAACACTAGTAACGAGAAATAATGATGACACTATAATAGGTCTTTATAAAAATAATATTTATAAAATAATGTCGTCCGATGACAGAGAATAAGAATGATGAATAATGATAAATAGATAATTAATAGGGGAAAAATGAAGAAAAAAAAAAATCTGAATGATGAGACAAGGAAGAAGAAAGTGGAAAGGAAGAGTGATAAATAATGATAAAAACACTGCATGAGTTAGGGGTGCTTTCAAATGGAGGGAACATGCATACGCGTACCCTAAATGGGGGAGGCATGCATACGCAAGGAAGAAGAATCAGGATGGGGAATAATAATTATTTAAAATAAGATTAGGAAGTTTGATTATCATAAAATAATAGTAATTATAATTATGGACCTTCGCCATTCAAGAACTAATTAGCAAGTAGTTTATTATTTTTTAAAAACATATTAAACATAAATTTGTTATTACATTTTCTCTTACTTTTTTGTTTGTTTGATATTTATAGTATATATATTTTCTTTTTGTTCAAGTTGGTTTGTTCTGTCTTTCTGCGTCGGTTTGACCTGTGCTCTAAAAACACACGAGTCGCTATCTGCCGAGAGGATTGTACTCAAGGCTTCAAGCTTTTCCCACATTTCCATCGGCAAATAGTCGATAGTCCTCAAAACTCTTAAAAGCCTTTAGTTTTCGACGATCATAGTCCGCTCTATTTTCTACTAAATAATTGAATATGTCATAGATCCCAAAGTCCGGAATATCGTCAAACTTAGAAGTGTAACCGGGAGGTCTGCTGGTTCACTGAACGAAAAACCTGCACGTTGGAGTTTCCCACGCACAGTAGCGTCTACCGAGTGAGACGGGCCCGATAAGTCCGGGTCGACGGGGAGGCTAATGTCCGTTACAGCGGACGCTAATCTAACGAGTCTTTCCTTGTTGTATCCCGTGCACGAAAATCTTGCAGCTGCTTGATATTCAACTTGTTGAACGGCAAGTTGGAAGACATTTTCGTCAAAAACAGAAATTCGAATATACAGACGCGGCGTCGATAGAAAAATATTAATGAAATTTAACGGAAAAAACCGACAGTCCCATACAAACGCACTGATTCAAAATGGCGATACGGCAAAGCTTGACGAACCTAGTTACAGTAACCGCGCATTACGTAATCGCCGAAACTGGCCTATTACCAGGCGATCGTATAATCACAAAACCAATATCTCACACTATTGTCCCCACAAAGGAATGGATCAGCCGTGGCAATCCCTTCCCAAAGAGACGGGATGTCACGCAAGTTCGCCGTGCACGAGAAAATCGTCCACATGAGGCCCAAGAGCAGAGGAAATAGAGTCTGAACAAAGATATGCGGAGAGACGAAGAGAAAATCCTGTCATATCCGCCACCGCCGCAACGGCTTATCCCGGTCCTTGCCTGCCTATGATTTGACGTAAACCCAAGTCTCAGGGCTAAGTCGACTAACTCTGACTAGACGCACGACAACAAAATAATTACGAGTGACCTCATCCCCAACGGAGAACGCCAAAATCTGGCGTTATACTTTCCAGGCAGCCGCGGTGGAGTTAGCCGAGAACCTCGTAAACTCTGCAGACAGCGGGATAACTCCCGGGTTACGGTAGGCACCGAACCACTAGCGTGCCGGGTGACAAATTCGACGCCAAACTTTGTGCACCTGCCAAGACAATAGCCCACGACCCAGCCGAAATCTTGGTGCTCGAACCCTTCCGCCTCTAACCCGCCACAACGGGGGACAAAGGGGGGCTTCTTGGCCTTGCAAGCTTTCTTAAGCCTGGCTCTACGGTCATATTGACCTGGGCCATCTCACTTCACTACTTCTATAGAAACTTGAGTGACAGCCCCGAACAAAGGAGGCTACTCGGCGTAAGGCTTCTTTGTCCTCGAACCAGCCGAAGCATGGACGCTCAAACTCTTCCGCTTCTTCCCCGTCGCAATGGGGGATGAAGGGGACTTCTTGGCCTTGCTAGCTTTCTCCAGCTCAGCACCACAGTCAAATTGACCCAGGCCGTCTCGCTTCACAGAATCTATAGAAACCTGAGCGAAAACCCGCACGGTCAGTGTGACCGAGGCCCTCACGCTGCAATACTCCCTGAGAAGTTACAGCGAAACCACTACGGTTTCGTGAGAAACGTCAGCGAGGTGTGACCGGGGCATGCTCCCTTCAGTGCAAGGTGAGACCAAGGCCTGCTCGCTTCAGTGCTTCGTGAGAAGCCTCAGCGAGCTCGAGACCTTGGCATTCCACTGGGGTGATAACAGGCACCCCAAAAGTGGACGCAGGAATACTGCTGAAATGAATCGGGTGCGTAAACCGGGTCTCCTTCATGCTTGAATGCATGGCTCGTGCTTAGCACGGCTGTTGCCTCGCAACAGAGCCACGGGCCGTGAAGCCCGTGGCCTCTACCGGACGGACAGACCCACGAGGGGGAGAGCCACCAGTAGGAGTCTATATAATCGGTGTAATTGAATTTATAGACCTCGACATACCTACGCCCGAGCGCAGCCCGCTGGCTGGCCCAGACGCGGTATCCGTCGGTAACTTACTACAGGGCAAAACTCCCGACACACCCAGCAAAAATACCTAGTGCGTGGAGAAAACCTGCCCCGAGCCTGTACTCGGGATGCCCTTACCCCCCCCTCCTGCCGCACCAAACTCACTCGCAAGTGAGGCGGTAACGACAACCGAAACTGGGGGCGTGAATTATCCACTCCAGAATTATCCACTCCAGAATCCATTGGAAATCTGTGGATAAAAAATAAACTTTCCAAAGAAAGTAAAACAACAACAATAAAGAAAGTTAATAACAGTTACTAAAACCAACAATCGACGAACTAAAATAGCGTCGAATAAAAACAAGCAACAAACAGCGTCGCTACAAAAAACGTTTACTTAAACTCTTAAAACAAACAACAACAAAAAAACTTGGTGAAACAAAACAGCCCTAGCGTAGCGTCAACAAAAGAGCTACTAACGAAGAACGCTTATCTTAGCGTCAACAAAAGAGCTATGAAAGGAAGAACGCTTATCTTAGCATCAACAAAAGAAATTAACACACAGCGCGCTCAACAATAGAGCCACACCGTAATCTACACTAGAGGTATGCACAAAGAAATCCCTGAACAAACACACTAAGTGAAAAGCCCCGGTACACAAATTACTGTGTCCGGGACTGAACTCAAAAGGGAAGTTCGGTCGGCAAAAGTGAACACTAATTACTGCCAAAATAAAGTGACTTAGGGTTAAAAAACCGAACCAAAATGTATAAAAACAAATTGGAACTGGAAATGACAGAAAGAATAATAATAATAATAGTTAGTTCTTATATAGCGCTTTTCAGGACCGAAGGCCCTCTCAAAGCGCTTTACAGATACATATATTATTACCCCGGTCATCAGATTCAGGCTTACCCGCACACAATGTATGCACATTCTCCACTCCCTGGGGAGCATTCCAGCCAGGCGTCATTTTTACAAGCGCACACTTGCTAATCTAAGCACATTAGCTTCCGCATCCTACCGGGTAACCATTTAACACCTGGGTGGAGAGTGGCAAATGTAGATCAATGTCTTGCCAAAGGACATTAGTGCCGCGGTGGGACTTGAACCGCGGACCTTGTGATCCACAGTCCGGTGACATATCCACTCGTCCACGACACCTCTACTCTGCGAGGAGCAAAAAACTCCAAAATTAGCGCTAGAGACTTAACTGTACTCCTTAACGTATGACTGCGAAAAAGAGAGAGGAAGTTGCATGTGGGCGTGGCGCGCACGTGACAGGTGGGATAGCGGGGTCTTGGGGTGGGGGTATGCACATCTGTGACTTTTTTATTTTGATGACTGCTTTGTCTGGAGGACTAAGCAATAATAGGTAGATACATATGATTTATTGTGGTAAATAAAAAGAGCGTTTTTTAGTCCTCGGAAATTAACTACTCCTTACATAGTGTCGTATTTTGCTAGTTCCTGACTGGTATTGATAATATTATTTCGAATTTTTGTATCCTACGTCGACTTTGATAACCAGTCCATCGTTTGATTTTGAAAACATGTAGACTCAAGTAATGTTTGAATAAGAAATATGCCCAAATTATTGGACTATATTTTGGAAATCTACCGGAAGTAGACGGAAAATGATTCGAAACCGCGGGAAATTGCTATGGCTACGGCTTTTCAGTCAGGAATGGCGGGGTGTCTTGCGTGTCGCTGTGCCATTGTATGGCGCATACAGCACAAATTTAGGTAGTCCCATGTGTATATATTTTTGTCAGCTTTTTAGTTTTTGTTGTCGCGAATCGCCAGCAATGTAAATAAATCGACTGCTCATTAGTCATTGCTATTCATTATAAATCTAGACTAAATGATATGTTTTAAAAGTATATTTCTAAGGGTTTAAGCATGTTTAGACAAGTATCAAGGGGTGTGATCTGTGATCGAATTGTAAAGAACTCGAATCCTGAGCTGAGCTGAGCTGAGGCTGCTGGCTGAGCTGGATATAATTTAGGGATTCTCTAACTTTGGTTCTGACTTCTGGTCAACTCAAACATTACAACCAGCCAAAGAAATAAGCAGCATTTCCCTTGTGCGAGTTGTATTATGATTATGAAAAGAGCAGAATTAAAACAAAAAGCCAAAGTTAAACACTTACATTTTACAACTTGTGCACATGTGGAAAAATGAAGGGAAAGCTTCATGAATCTGACACCTGACTTATTTTCATTTAAAAGATAAATTTTAATGCAAGCCAATTTTGTCTACCATAAATGGCTAGCTACTTTGATCAGATCTTTTCAAATTCCCAAAAATTGAACTAAGCCATTTTATATTCCTTCTTCTTAATCTTATCATTTGTTGTTGTTTTTCTGACAGACCGTGAGACGCACTCAACCATCGAAACTTGCGGAACATTAACAAAAAGTTTTCAAAAGACACAGACATCACCCATCAGTCTCCCTTGCATAAGTTCCTGGATCAACATTTGCCTGACTCCATGCCTTTATTTGAAGACTCAACACTCGACAGCAGTTTTGCTTCACATAGGAACATACATTCTTGAACGGGTAGTATGGGAGAAGGATGAGAAGGATTTTGTTCAGTTTATTCTTTCAGTAAAAGAAAAATTCAATTTCAAGTGATTACATTTTTGTATCTCTCATACTTCCAAGGTGGTATTCCGGAGCTTCACACGAACAAAGCATTTATTATATTAATAGAAAGCCGACTGAACTTTTATACAATTTAACGATTTTTTACTCTAATAATACTTTTATTCTCAGCGACACATTTTATGCGTGTGATGGTCTCAACATAAATGTCAAAGTCAGTTTATAAATAAAATATAGATGTTAAAAAATGGAAATTTTATTCCTAGTCCTATTTCATTTATTATCATTTGTAGTGTTAATAATAATTTGTTTGTTTAACCGTTGTCTGTTTACTAGTTAGGCCCTTTTCTTTCCTCCCTCTTTTCTTCTTCTTTCTCTCTTCCCTTTTTTTCTTTTTCCTCGCTTTTTTCTTTCCCCCTCCTTTTTCTCCTTTTCTTTTTTTACCCGGGGGGGGGGCCACGTGCCCCTGTGCCCCCTGGATCAGCCACTGACTTTTTTTTTCGTTTTAGAGTCTTACATTTGAATATTTCAATGAATTACAAATAATTATCAAACTGCTCTATTGTTTCATTGAATATTTATTAGTTAATTAGCTAAATCAATTTGAGAAGTTTATCATGAGTCGATCTACGGATGGTAAATATACGGCAATTGCTGTAGTGTAAGGATGGGGAAGGGGTCGTTTGTCCGGACATTATTTTGCCTTTGGATTTAACGAAAGATATTTATTAAATGGTACCGACCATCCTGAACATTTGTGCTTTATAATAATGTCAAACATATTCCTCAAACGATTTGTGAAATATAACTTGTAAACTTCTTCAAAATCAAATTGCCGTTTTGTCCGGATTCGTACACAACCTGCCGGGACACACAACATCTTGCACCTGGGTACTGTAGTACGGGAGCGGCCAGCCAGCGCCTGAGTGCCGGCTTGCAAAGACATGGTATTATGGTACATGTGTACTCGGTATACCGATTAGCGGACTTTTGAAAACCCTACTATTATAAAATTCACTCCCTTTAATTTTTCAGATTTAGGAGATATAAACTTCAAAACAATTAAAAACTTTCACAAACTTTCTCAAACAATTACTCGCGCATAATTGGTATTTCCATGGCTGGCCGGTCGTGACTTACAATCGAGCTGGCTGCTCTACATAGGGTGACGTTATCACGATAGCGGCTTATTTGTCATCTGTTTACCCTAAATTCAGAGGGGGCTGAGAATGAGGTCTTTATCTGTTTATTGCTCAATAACAACAAAATGAAACATAAGTTTTAAGTGTATGTTTTTGTATTCTACGTTCAATCAGATTTCCATTGATGTATAGTTGTATTTTTATCGGAGAAGCCCCTCTAAATTGTTGGGTGTCCCAAAGATTTGATGGCACAATATCACTTAAATTGTATCATCATGTGAAAGAGGATGTCATTTACGAGACATTTCTGCAAGGATTTTAAAAACAAATGTGTGTGAAGTCAAATATTGATGAAAGAATACAAACTTTGGGATTTCAGAAAACCCAAAATGTATTCTTTTATCAATATTTGTCTTTAAACATATTTTTTGGGGGAAATCTTTGCAGAATAACATCATTCTCGTCCGAATTTACGCTCGTCAGGACTACTTCTTCTCCAAGTTCCACGTACACGACTCTAGGTGTATGGTGATCCTGCCTCTTCAGTTGCTCCATGCCTCTGGAACTCCCTCCCTCCTATTCTTCGCGACACCGACAAGCTAGAAAGCTTTAAGTCAGGCCTCAAAACCCATCTTTTCAAGCAAATGTGTAGTCCATGACTATTGGAAGAGCGGGCGCCTTTGAATGTTTTAAACAGATAAATGGCGCCATACAAGTGCTGTGGATCATCATCATCATCATCAGTGTGTCTTAAAGGTATAGACCAGTTTTGGAAATGCCCCCCTCTCAACAAATGAAATGGAAGCTCTCATTACCAATCATGTGAAAGAATATGTTTTGACTAATACGTGATGATACAAATTTTGCCGGGAAACCACCTACTGATTGATATATTTGGTAAATTATTATATCTATTGGGACCAAATAGATATCGCGCATGTGTCGCGTACGTGTCGCGTAGTCCCATATACATCTGTCTGTGTACAGTGCTTGTAACTTTACCAAGACTTGGCCAAATTTCTTAATCATTTTGATGATTCCAGAACCTTGCAGTACACACCAAGACTTATATGCTAGATGATCAACCTTTTCTGATCGATTCCACAACGTTTCTTTCACAATGCAATCGCATGACCAGAACTGGTCTTTATCTTTAAATGACATGCTCTTTCACATTATGATACAATTTAAGTCAATTTTGCCATCAAAGTTTTGGGGAATTTGGGGCTCCCAACACTTTAGTGGGGCTTTAAGGTGTAAACAAGAACTACCCTTGGTTTTATAATAGCATTTGAACATGCGAAACTTTACAGAGTTCTGAGGATAAAGTTTTTTTTTTTTAATGTGTTTTCGGCGTCCATACGAAATGCCATTATGTTGTGTCATACTGGTATCTAAAAGTAAAATCAGTGGTCACTCTGACCATGGGTGTTAGGTCCATGCTTTGACTGACCACTCATCATACCCTAAAGCTATGGTCACAACCCCAAAAAGTAGCCTGCTCGGCGGGCGGGCGGTAATTTTTTAGCCAATTTCGCCCGGGCACTGCTTGTTTTTAGGGCATCGCTCGGTCGCCGCTGAAGTTTTAGCGCGGAGTTAAAATTCTGGCAGAGCCTGCTCACTTTTCACTCGCCGCCCAAAATACGCTCGGTGCCGGGCGGTCGCCGCCCGGGCACCGACCTAATCGAGCGTTCGTCGTCGAGCAATTTAGGTCAAAAATATCAAAGCCACTAGGTCAAAGGGTGACGATCGGTCGCCGCTCAGAGATCAGTCGGTCACTGACGGGACGCCGTGGGGAGAAGCTCCCCGATTTCGCCCAGATTTGACCTAAAATCGACTGGCGACCAACGGGAAATCGACAGGGCACCGCCCCTGGCATCGCTGGGGCTCTACAGCCTGCTCGACTTCTCCAAAAATCATTGGGCAATGCCTAAATTCCAGCGGCGACCAAGCAGGCTACAAATCGGTCGGTCGCCGCTCTGAGTTGTGACCATAGCTTAAGATACAAAACTATTTAGGAATTCAGCATATTTCCTCATATGTATTGTCAGCATGCTGAAAAATACTTCCATAAATGTCTGTATGAAAGGCATGGAATAGCCCTGTACATGAATTCACATTTGTTGGACTACACCAAAAAAATGATGTATAAATTCTTAGTGTCAGCAAACATTGAAATTGTACTTTGGATGGAAATGCACCACAAATGAATCAAATTATAAACTGTATTTCTAGAAATTGAAGCAATGGAAAAGCTCATTAAAAATGTGTTAAAATCCTATTATTTCATGATTTCCAGGGTGTAAAATAACTAGGGCTGTGCATAACCGTGTAATGAGGTACTCGAGTACATTCCCAGCCTTGCCCGCGAAAACTCAAATACTCAGACGCCATGTTTTTTTTTTTTTTTTTTTTTTAAATATTTAAAAATAAAACTTAATACCTAGCTAGCCTTTATTTTGGTGATTTTACTCACACAAATAAGCCTGAGTCCGTACAGTCCCGACTGTTTTTTCGAAGCCGACGCTCCGATAAAAATAATACAAATAGATCTAGTCTAGATCTAGAAAGACTAGAATCTATGTCACCGAAGAAAAGGATTATGTCGCAATGCGGACTTTGGACTCGCGCAGCCATTGTTACCGAAGAAAATGATTATGTCGCAATGCGGACTTTGGACTCGCGCAGCCATTGCTACCGAAGAAAATGATGTCGCAATGCGGACTTGGGACTCGCGCAGCCATTGCTACCGAAGAAAATGATGTCGCAATGCGGACTTTGGACTCGCGCAGCCATTGCTACCGAAGGGAATTATGTCAGCGCTTTGGAGGCCTAGCTACCTTGCTCAGAAAAGATCTCCTGCGTAATAAATCGACACTTTTTATTAAATCTCTTTCCTTGAAATTAGGAAGGTAGGTTAGCTTTAAATGGTATTCTTTATTCACATTATGTTGAGACACAGAGATGGTTGAAAAACCACTGAAAAAATAGCACAAAAAAAAAAAAAAAATGGCGGCCGAGTATTCGAGGTACGAGAATTCGTACTCGAGTAGCTGTCGACAGTGCGCAGCCTGTCGCAGCCTTAAAAATAACTAACTGAACAGAATTTGTTACAAAATATCACTCTAAAAAGAATATGTAAGAAAATGCTCTGCATGCTCCAATCACTACAGAATCATTGAGTGTGAACTCACCAGTCTGGTTGACAAGAGGTTTCTTAGCAGCCCTAGAGTCTTCATCAGGATGTCAACATTAGTGTCAATAAGCAGTCGAAACAGCTGATCCGTGCCCATCTTTTCCAAAATATTTGTCTTAATACTCTCATCTGCTTGGAATGCCATGTTCATAAGTCCCCAGATGCCATTAAGACGTAGAGAGGCATTAGAGTTGGTGGTCAGGTTGCACAGAATGTCAATTGCCCCTGCTTGAACAATTTTCTGCCAAGAAAGAATGAACAAAATAAAAAACAATAAGGTGGGTTGTAGTTATCAACTATTGTCCCACATCTTTTTTTTTCTTTGTTTGTTAAAATAGTACAATGTTATGACAAAGCAGTTATTCTTTCTCTTCCCTCATGTCTGCTACTATCCCTTCTTTTCTTTTTTCTGAGCGCATAGGGACTTAAATTTATTTTGGTGATATGCGCTATATAGGAATGTTTTATTATTATTTTTATCTTACTTCTGCAGGTTTCTCTATATTTTTCTTTCATACTGCTGTAGTGATCGATATTAAAAAGACTGAAATTAAACAAAAGACATTGAATTGTATAATACTTGGTTTTATGTACCGGTATATTATTTGCAAGTATCATTATTACGCATCAACAGACATATCTGTTATCATTAATTTGCGTATTAGGCACAAGATATTTAATCCATCAACTGTGCGATCACTTTTAGAATGCCAATTGGGGAAGAGTATACAGAACGCGTTCCAGAGCGTTCGGTCAAGTTCTGAAAGCATTTAGCCCAAGCAGGACAGAAAGCCCCCGATCAATAAAAGTTGAATGCGTTCAAACGACCGGATTAAGGATGCACCCTCTGAATACTGAAAGTGTGCAAGACAGAATTACATGTAGCTACGAGATTAGCGGACATTCGTCTCCTAAACTCCCCAGATTCCCAGCGCGTTAGCGTTTAACGCTGGGGGCTATCTGCAGAGTGGACGGAATCAAAATTGCATTTAAAATAAAATCATTTCAGATGTAATAATGGTGACAAAAATTAAAAAAATCAGAGATGTTTTGTTAGGCGCAACAGAATTATTCAGCGAGCATCGGAACGTTGCCAGAATGGTTTTATAATGCGGGTATTGACAAAAATGCCCCAGACTGCCAACAATTATTCAGTTTTAAAATGAGGATTGATTTTATTTTGTACATTTATTATGTATAACAAATCGTATCAGAATTTCCCTTTTAACTTACCAAAGAATCCACAGATGTTTGTTTATTAGGGAAACTCATTGGTGCCAAGATGTGCACTTTTTTTGTGGCAATGTTTTCATGTTTGATATAAAAAAAAGCGGCCGCCACATTAATTTTGTCATCATCGTCTGTCAAAAATAAAACACTAACTGGGATCCGAGTTTACCACTCATGAATTCCATCTTGGAAAGACACTTTGTGTCATGTACATCTAGATATTGATGTGCTTAGTCCTTTGGCAAGGCAATAATCTACATTTGCCACTCAATACCCAAGAGAGAAATGGGGACCGGTAGGATGAAGAAAGCATTTGAGTTAGTGATTGCCTATGCCCTCACATGACCAAATGGTAGGAAAACTCCCCAGGGAGTGGAGATGGTGCACATTGTGCGTGAATGAATCCGATGACCGGGGTAATAATATTTGTAACACGCTTAGAGATGATATACCGTATTAAGGGCTATATAAATCAAAATTATTATCATTATTATTATTGAGCAAATTGTGTACTGGCCAGTATTTTCATTCTCGCCCTGTGAGTGTATGGATTTCAATAAAATTAACAGCCATTTGATGAATATGTGATTGAAACTGTGATCCAAGCACAATTGCATTTGGTGGAAAATGTTATCTGTTTTGTTGTTGTAAGTTTAGCAACGACTTTTAATTGGGGTGTCACATCCCCCTTCCCCTTCCCTCAAGAGACACCCCTAAAAATGTACAAATCAAAAGGAGGGGCCTGGAACTTTTGAAACTAAACCACATTTAAAGCCAAGAAAGAATGCACAACAAAGAAATCATACATTCTTGCTGAATCTCTGGTAGTTCACATAGTCGGCATAAAACTATATAAAACAAACTGCATGTCAAAACAAGAAATTTGCTCAAATTAAATGTTTTCTTTGTTTTTATTCATTTTGTTTTGTTTTATTGATATTGTTTTTTAATATTCTTCATGGTAAATAATCTCTAGACGTAAATAAGATGAAGCTGACGATTAGCTTGTAATCAAAGCGTAAACCTTCACAACATGTGACATGAACTCCGCGTGCTGGAAATGCTAGAGCTCTAATCAACGATTATCTCTGGAACGTGCTTACATAGTAAAATACGCAGCCCATTCTTGATCGTAACGTAACAATGCCCATTGAAGACAAGCTTGTGGAGGAGTCATTGTGACAGAATCACAACCACACTTTTGCCCAAGTTCGGGTCCCATGTACGAAGAGACTGTTAACAAATATATCATTTTTTGTAATGCAACTAAATATAATACACACGTCTTTGTGAAGTGCCTCATTACAAATTTTCACTTCACCCCTGTCATGAACAATTGTATTTAGAGAAAGGGCAAACTTGAAATAAATGTAATACTGTATAAGCTGATATTTTCGCGAATCACAGGCTAAGAGACATTTTCGTGAGTCGTTGCTTTCGCGACTAGCACACAGCAGAATTAATGAATGGGCATGAAGTATTCACAAACTTTCTCACGCCAACAGATACCGGTACACACACAGACTCAGTGCACGTAAGTACTAGGCCTGAGTCAAGTCAGGAATTTTATAAACCGGGTCCTGACGGCCTTGTACCGATCGGGACCCGATGTCCCGACATCAGCCACAACTGTAGCAGGATCTGTCACTTGCCTCTATAAATAGCGCATTTCATTAGTATGCCCCTTAAAAGTGACCTTTTTTTATCAATCAAATAAATCAACACATGCGTACCTCGGCTCAGATTGGTATATTCTCCCATTTGACATTATTTTCATCCATGTTTGGTGATGTATAGTGCCATTATCATGCCTCTAAAAATAAATAAACTGCGGCAAAAATGGACAGAGAACATTCGAGCTGCCATTTTGATTCATGCAGAATGACTAAATCAGGTTAACAAAACATTAATGTTAGAATAATAAAACGGCTTTCTAAACAATTCTTCTTTTACAACATAACGATCGAATATTTTTTTAAAGACAAATAAATAGTTTTCTCTTATTTTAAACACCGCATGCTTCTTTTAAAAGCTGATAATTACTTAGTAATCAGAACAAGTTTCGATACCGATAGCTGTTGCAAGGCAAGTTCGGACTAGTCACGCGGAAGGAATGTGCAATACACTTCATTAGCTGTATAAATGCGTGCCGAAACGAACCCAAACAAATACATGATCGAACCAAGAAATCATTCAAAACTATAAGAGCACAATTGGAAAGACAACAACTACTCAAAATTACTGTAATCGGATACATAACTTGGACAAAGAATTCAATAGTTGTCCGAGAAATGCCACAGAAATTGTGATATTCGAGGAGTTACTGGTAGGCCGTGGGACGAGACACCGAAAACGTCCTAGTTTTTGAAATACGTTTCCATAGAGGGACGACTACGCAATGAACATCTTAAAATTACCTTTAAAATACCTTAATTCCAAATCCGGATGTTCAATTGGAAAAAACCGGCACTGAAGGGAGAGATTTGCGAATAATCATCGTACTTTACGGTTCATGGAACACCGTAGTCACCGGGAACAAAATGGCAGCCCCTCAGAAGCACACACTAATGTTCGTTAAACTCATGCGTGTAACACAACGCTGGTGCACGCGTTATACACGCGTTATACACAGTATATTGCAATTGAGAGGAAAGCTGCGTTGCCGTTTTAAAAGGGGCGTAGTGATTGGAAAGATGTGACAAGATCTAGGTTACTATTTAGGTCCAGTAAATTATCCCTATGACCCCACAAAATAAATGTAAATAAATAATGTAATGAATGAATGTTGTAATATATTAGATATGGAGTTTATTTCAATACAAAGTAGTTTGAATGGAATTATCTCTTCCACAAAAGGTGAATACTTAACAATAAATAAATTTAAGTTTAAACCAAAAGGCATCTTTAATTGTCTTCCTTTGTAGTCATGTTACTCTGATATTTGTGTTTTTGTTTTGAATGTATGTGCTTGCGTGGGTATATGTGAGTAGGGACAGTTAGTTTTCAAGAAGAATCTTAATTGCTGAGAAAGATATGGAAATTGCATAACCATTTTTCCTAATTTAAACATGTACAAGTTATTTCAATTTATTTTCATTTGTCTCCCAGGAGATATAAATTACACCAGGCCCCTCCCAACAAACAAACCTCACCAAGTACCCTATAAATCCTATGGGCTATGATTGACCACTTCCTTTCAAACTCCCAACAACCTTGACAGATATTCTTTTGTATGAAAGCAGAAAAACCATAGAAAAAAAAATTGTCAAAATCTGAATCGAAAATTGGACCCCCTCCCTAAAATAAAGAGACTCCCTTTTTATTGGTCCAATTTATTTAAAACTTTCATTATTCTGTTTCTCCTATATTTTTCTGCTTTCATACAAAAGAACTTATTACAAGGGTAGGATTGCCATTTTTTTATTTAAAAAAATCACTCACATGCAATTACTATATTTTTTTCTCAATCACACCAGCTTCTTTACACTCTCCACATCCATAGTGATTGCATAAATAAAGAGTCATTCATTCATGTTCATCAATATTTATTATATTACGTCTATATTACGTACATTATGAAACATTGTCAATATGAATCAAAAATAGGTAATGAGATCATATTCATATAAATCTACATGTACACACAAATAATTGGTTGCAGTTCCAATTACGAGGAAAGGTGATTCTCTACATGTCACAATACAAAATAATTGATTGTAACTCGATCTGTAACAATTTAGCATATTTCAATTGCCAAAGCACAATTGTCATGTTAGCAATGGATCATGAGCAATCTAACTCCAGTTATTCCAGACATTTATCACTGATCTTCCACTTGTCCAAATTTTTAAAAGGTTAACAAAACATTTATAACAAAGGTAAAGAATAAAGCAGAAGATAATGTGATTTCTTTTTTTTTGAGGGGTGTGCGTCATTAACAAATTGAAGTCATCAAAAGGGCATTTAGTTTTTAAAAAATATGCATCAAAAACATCTGCTCTCTATAACACTGTCCAACATAAGTCTGAATATACAATTTATGAAATATTGCATGTAAACTTCTTCAAATTGATGTTTGAAATCAGCTGTCTTGAAAACCAACCTATCCAGACAATGTGTCAGTATAACCTGCGTGTGACCATTAGGTGAACATCAAAAATAGGAAGATATAAAAATTGTCCTGCCTTATAATTAATGGTTGGTTATGTAAGCTAAAAAAGTTATAACTATTTATTTCTTTCTGCACCTGAGAACATTTCCACACAACTTCAGCTTTTTAACCATTGTGTCGCATTTCAACCTGGCTCTTCAACAAATACAAAAAAGAGATAATTTATAATAAATGAATAAATAAACATTAATGATCATAAACTTAATTAATGGACAGAACCATTTTTAACCGATCATTTTATGTGTTACAGTACATACACTTCATACAAGAAATACACATTACTACAGCATATGCAGGACAACTGAAAGAAAATAGGCATATACATAGCTTAAGACTAACTTAAAATGGGCATGGGCAATGCCCATATATTTAATGACATTATGATACATTCACTCTGATGCAATAATTATTTGACTTTAAGGATGTGTTCAATCTGATTTTCTACAATATCTGAACTACTATTCACTGGGTCTTTGAATTAAAATTGAAAAAGTCATCATGGCAGTTATGAAATGGAAAAAAAACACACCAAATTTTAGTAAAATTCACAGGCATCAAGAGTCTTTCTTCCTCTTCCTCTTGCCTGAATGCTTTTCCCCGATACCATCGGTTTGAGCGGCATAGGCAGCATTCCCTTGGGAAAATGTGTGATTGCTCCTTCTTGGAGAACTCCGGTACCTGTGAGCGAAGGAGACACTTTGCTGGTGGTTCTCCTGTAGCCTCTTGTTGGTCACCTATTAATTATACAGGAAAAAAATAAATAGACAAGAGTTAAATTACCAAAGTTACATAAACGCCTGGCTAACATTTTAAAAACTAATACATGTATCAAATCATTTATTTCAAATGAAAATCTGTGCACTCAGTCAAAGTAATTGTAGACTAAGTTGTATTGAAACATTTCATTTAAGCCCGGCCCCCTCACTCCGGGAACGAAGGGACCGCATTCATGTTCCCAAAATCTCTGGTAAAGGGTACTTTTCAAAAAGAGTGTAAAACTTTACACACACGGACTAAGGGGTGCTTTCAAAGGAGGGAACATGCATACGCGCACCCTAAATAACACTGAGTGGGGGGCTGTTACACCCACAAATGTAATAACACTTTACCCACAAATGTAATAGCACTTTACCACAAATGTAATAATTTCACCCACAAATGTAATAACCACTTTACCCACAAATGTAATAATGACTTTACCCACAAATGTAATAAATTTGAAGGGATATTTTGTCGAATTTGTTCAAAACTAAAACCCTGTAATAAAGCATGGGTATAGCGCGCAGTCTTTACTTCAGACCCGGTTATTTCAAAAATTTAAAAAATCTTCAAAACTAAGACTCCATAATCCTTTTCCTGTGGAATAACATGAGAATCGAGCGTAGTCTTTCCTCCAGACCCGGTCATTTCAAAAATAAAAACAATAAAAAACAAAACAAAAATTCAAATCTAAGACCCAACAATCCTCCAAACTAAGACCCTGTAATAAAGCATGGGTTTAGAGCGTTGTCTTTACTCCACACCCGGTTATTTCAAAAATAAAATAAAACAAAACAAAACAAAACATTAACTTTAAAACTAAGGCTCTACCATCTTCTCTATCATCATAGATCCGGGCCGAGAGCACTTTAATTAAAGTTTAACCTGCTCTTCCTTGCCTAGACCGAAAATTTCTGTCTCTTTCGTTCGTTAACCTCTGATTTGGGTAGGGTCGGCTCCTCTCTTTAGAGACAGAAGCCGACCATAGCGGCTGCATTGCAAACTAATGCCCGCGTCCGAGCAGTAAACTTATGCCCAAAATACTACATTTTACCCGATGCATATCCGATGCATTTATTATTGTAAATTAGGCCTAGGCTAAACTACATCGGTTCCACTTACCAGATTGACTGTATGATGCGTTTAAGGGTCTTTTTTCCGGATTTTCATCGCCGAAAATGAGCTCGGTGTTGAAATTCTTGCAGCCGTATTTTAAACTGTTACTGCGCATGAAGGAAGATGACGTCATCCATTGATCGGATATGCATCGGGTAAAATACAGTATTTTGGGCATAAGTTTACTGCTCGGACGCGGGCATTAGTTTGCAATGCAGCCGCTATGGTCGGCTACTGTCTCTAAAGAGAGGAGCCGACCCTACCCAAATCAGAGGCTAACGAACGAAAGAGACAGAAATCTTCGGTCTATTCCTTGCCCTGATGTGTAAGATTTCTTGTATTTTGTATTGTCTTTGTTCATGCAATGTCACTTGAAGCAGTCATGCCTATTTATTTATCGTACGGTTTACTTTTTGAATCAAATAATCAACATTAATAGCAAATTTGCAAACTGACTCAGTGTACATCTATAGTCTATAGTCTACTCCGGTTCGACTCTGAATCACGTCTTTTTGATGGCGACATTAAATTACATTTAAAGGTCGGTCCCCGGACGTAAATAAGCATAGAGGTCTATCTCTTTATCTCATCTGATTGATACACGTCTGGAAAAAGACACCATAGAGGTCTTTCTCATTATCTCATCTGATTCTGTTTGATTATTGATAGGCCCCCTACACATTTATTTCTTTTAAAAGTCACACATGCACACACACAGTCACAAGACTAAGCCCGAGCAAGAAATTATCTTTCAAGATAAATTCTATATCAAACTGAAAACACATAGCCATCTAGTTGCTTACCTTCTTCATCTCGACTGGAACTTTGGTGAGTTTGGGCAGAAGTAGAGGCTTGCTGCTGTTGTTGCAATCTTTCGGCTGATGTCAGCCTCGAAACATGAAACATCAGTGAATCGCTGGTAGCATTGCCATTGCATTGGCGGTGGTATAGTATAGTATAGGCCTATAGCCATATCGCAACCCGATTTCATCTGTCAGAGTCTGGTTTTCAGCTAAATCAAGAGCTGACCAAACCTCATTAGCCTTATCTGAATAATCCCTACTAGATAGACATTTCCATCTCTCGGCACATTCTCGAAATTTTACCCAAGAACAGAGTGAAAAATTTGACTTCGTCGAAGCTAGAGCAGACTACATGCATGCAACACTTCATTTTGACAAGCATGTGTTGGTTACGAGATCATATGGGTCCGGTAACGTGATTGGTCAAAACCAGTTTTTCCTTCCCATCGATATCCAATCAGATACACCGTAAAGTATTGCATGATAAAAGACGTCGTTTTTTTTAATTGTGGTTTTTCATTAATTACTAATTACTGTGCCGGTTTTGCAAAATTGAACATGTGATTCTGTAGTTGTATTTAAAAAACACATCTTTTAAGATCAAATTGGTGTAGTCCTCTCAGGGTGGAAACCAAACTGAACGAAAAACGGGGTCGTCCCACGGTCTATGGGTACATTTTTATCGAAAGAGGCCTGCTGCACATGTCTAATCACTATGCTCGAATCCATTGTTATACTGCTTTTTACCATAGAGGGAAGTATATATATATATATAAAATGGATTCTAGCCATGCGCATGTGATCAGCATACACAGTACATGTGACGTGCACGTACCTCATTCCGATAACAAATGTACCTAGTAACTCCTCAGATATCACCATTTCTGTGGCTTTTCTTGGACAACTATTGTATTCTTCGTCCAAGTTATGTATCTGATTACGGTAATTTTTAGTAGTTGTTGTCTTTCCAATTGTGCTCTTGTAGTTTTAAATGATTTCTTGGTTCGATCACGTACCGTGAATCTCTGTGTATAAGGTGCACTTTTTTTTCCGTCAAAGGACGCACCCAACAAGTGGCACTTGAAGGAGTTAAAAGCATCTCGAAAATCGTATCTTCCGGAGTGCCCCAGGGCACTGTCCTCAGGCCTCTGCTCTTTTTGGTCTTCATCAACGACCTCCCTGACTGCGTTTCATCATCGATTCGCCTCTACGCTGACGATGCTCTTTGTACCGATCCATCAAGACCCAGGATGACACTGAAGCTCTACATCAAGATCTTACCAATATCCAGGAATGGGAGCGCAAGTGGCTCATGTCCTTCAATACTGAGAAGTGTGAGGTGCTGAGGATCTCCAGCAAGCGTAAACACATCATCGCTGCAACCCCTTACTCCATTCATGGGACAGCACTTCGCACCGTGGATGAGGCAAAGTACTTGGGCGTCACTATCCATCGAAATCTAAAGTGGAAACCTCATGTCAACAATATCTGCAAGAGGAGCAACAGCACTCTTGGTTCCCTCCGACGTAACCTCAGGAAATGTCCTCCACGAATTAAAGAGCAAGCATACAAGACATATGTCAGACCGACCCTGGAGTACTCCTCTACAGTATGGGATCCACACACCATTGAACTCACATCTCAAATAGAAATGGTTCAACGGCAAGCTGCCTGTTTTGTAACATCTGATTATGGCCAACAGAGCAGCGTCACCACGATGCTCCAGAATCTCCAATGGCAGACTCTCTCCGAACGAAGAGCCCACAGCAAGGTCATCATGCTGTATAGAATTATGAATGGCCTTATAGCCATTCCTGCGGCTCAACCCTACCTACATCCATCTTCTGGAAGAACAAGGGGACATCACCTACAGTTCAGACAACAGCACTGCAGAATCTCTACCTACCAACACAGCTACTTTCCAAGTGTGGTCTGTCTCTGGAATGTTCTCCCATCTACAGCGGTGTCAGCCCCGTCTATCGAGGTCTTCAAGAGCCACCTCTCTTCAGTCACTCTTCGCTAAGTGACAGATGCTGTTTTTACTTGCACATTAGCTTTGAGTTTTTCTTATTTGTCCGTCACTGCACTTCCCTCGCACGTGTTCCTGTGACCGCGCACCTTTTTCTGCACAAAGTACGACAATACTCTATAAGAGGGATGTACTCAAATGGAAGAAGAAGAAGAAGAAGAAAATCGATAGTCGGGGGTGCGCCTTAGAATACACAGGTACAGGATATTTTGAGTCCTCAAAATGCTAATTTTTAGTGGTTTCCGAAAATCTCTGTGTCTCAACATGAATTACATAATGCAAATAAAGAATAGGATCTACTATTTGAAGTTAAACTACGTTCCTAATTTGAAGGGAAGAGAGTTTTTTTTTTTTTCAGTCTCGATAAATTGTGCCCCTTCACAAAGCACTTTGCCGGCCGAAGCTCTCCCGTGTCTCCAGCTCACTTACCTGTATCCTGCAGCTCACATACACGGGGGATATCGACTCACCACTCGATATGTAGCCTGTCCAAATTTCGGTTTGGACTTGGGAGGGAAATTTTTTCTGTCATCTTTAGTTTTAAAAACAACATTGTTACTATTCTTTTTTACTTTGACTTTTTGACTGTAAAGTCGTAATAAATAAAAGTCCTTCCCAATTAATTCCCTGCATCATGGCTTGGGTTTCCGAACGGGACCGCACGCTGAAATAAGAAACGAATCTGAGATGGTGTCGGCAAAAAAGCAAACCCAAAAGGAAAAAAAAATAAAATAGGGGTGCACCTTATACACAGGTGCGCCTTATACACGGAGATTTACGGTATTTGTTTGGGTTCGTTTCGGCACGCATTTACAGCTAATGAAGTGTAGACCATTGCACATTCCTTCCGTGACTAGTCCGTCCGAACTTGCCTTGCAACAGCTCAGTATCGAAACTTCTTGTGATTACTAAGTAATTATCAGCTTTTTAAAAAAGCATGCAGTGTTTAAATTAAGAAGAAAATATTTACTTTGTCTTAACAAAAATATTTGATCCGTCTGTTGTAAAGAAGAATTTTTTAGAAAGCCGTTTTATTATTCTAACACTAATTTTTTTTTTACCGAACCTGATTTATTCATCCTGCCGAGACTAGACACCCGGCCAGTGGCTAGCTTAATTGCTCGCTAGCTGCGCTGGCAACAACAACCCCATGCCGCGAACAGCGAACTGCTTTGCAACCCATATTTATATCGGCATTTCGGATCTATTTAGGATGAGCTAGAATATGAAATACAAATTGGTAAAAATGAAATACGCAAGAATTTTAAGGTGGATGAATTTTTGTGGTGTGCAATTAATACTGCAATTTCTTATATATTTCACTATTTTTTTCAGGGCGTCGAAAACGAAACCGGGACCCGACGGCAACGGTCGGGACCCGGTGTGACCGACCGTACCGACTCAGGCATAGTAAGTACACACACAAGTGCAGGCAGCCCATCGCACCGCACAACATACAGCGGAGTACTTTACCGTACAAGGATTACGTGTGTGTGCGTCGTGCAATCTGTGCAATATATGCGCGGGTAGAGAAGGAACGCGCGGGACGGGAGGCGACAGCATTGCATTACGAACATAAGGCAGTAAGCTAGCGATCAAGAGGACGTGGACGCAAGCACATAATTTTATGCTGATATTTTCGCGCTCCGGAATGATGAGGTGCCAATATTTTCGCGTGTTTATAAATTCGCGATAATATGCAATTTGCGAAATTCATGAAAATAAACAGCTTATACAGTACTAGTCCCCGTTTTGCGTATAGAACTCCACTCTCAAATGTCCTTGTTCATGCATCTATCCCTGTCAGAATGGATTTTAACCCCTGTGTAGTGTGTATGTGTGGATTGTCAGCTTTTCTTTCATTTGCTTCGAAGATTTTGTTTGTTTGTTTATTGAATGAAATAAAAATCATACATGTGCCAAATTCTGGAGACGGTTTGGGAAGATTACTGTGTACTTACCGGTACTACGATTACCCCACCCTCTGTCTCCTTGCTTCTATTGCTCTATTCACTCTTTACTTCACTTCCCGAGCCTCAGCCCTAATACTAACAATGACTATTGTACTAGTAGTAACTCTACCCCATTATAATTGGGGCAAGTAGAGGGCAAGGGGTGCAGGCAAGAAGAGGGCAAGGGGTACAGGTAAGTAGTGGAGTGTTGGCAGGGGCCCGTATTAAATGTATTTTTGTTGTTCTATTATGATGTGATTGATTGGTTTTGCATTTCTTCCAGACCCATTCCTTTCTTTCTTGTTTGTCCTTTTTGAAAATTATACTATGATAGTCTCAAACAAATTTCACAGCATGGGACCTATGTTGCTGTGAAGTCATAACGTAACATCTCGGATATGGCCACTTCCATTCTCCAAAATTGTTTTACAAAAGCATTTGGCATTTGATTTGCTGGATACCCTACCAAATCACTAAAGATCATTGTTTTAAAGAAAATAAGTTTGCACTAAGCAGAAAACAAAACAACCGACCACTTGTCACTCAACTGAATCAAAATATTAATTTCATATATCTATATATTAATATGCAAAATCGCCACGGGGGGTACGTAATGGTCTGCGAATGTGATTTTTTTGACATCAAACCCGTCTTTCCTCGACCGTACCCGCCTTTGCCGTGGCGCGGGAACGGCAACACATTTCCAAGCGGACCCGCTCGCGCAGTCCGCGTGCCATGTCGACCCTGTGGTCGCCGTCCATGTCATTATAAAGGTGGTTTCGGGGTCCCGGGGAGGACGGGCGGACGAGGGCACGGCCGGCGTCGTCCGTGCAAGGAGGCGACGAACCCGCGAAAGTGAGGCGGCGAGGCGTGCACCCACCCTCTGTCTAATTATTCAAAGAGATTACACTATCAAGAGATGATCCACTCCATAATGTGCTGTAGCAGAAAGACGCTGCAAAGGACCGGGCCTACCCCGTGTTAGGCATCTTGCTGTATGGTATGCTTTGTAGGCACTTCACGGGCATGCCAGAGAAATACACAGCATACGACAATCCACTCAAGAAATGTGGCGTAGCAAGTACAAGGCGCAGCGGGTTGGGCCTATTCCGTGTTAGGCATCTTGCTATATATAGGCCTATGCAGCACCCAAGCTGACGAGATTAGAGAACGTAATGTGTTGGTTCTACGCCCACACACACACAGTCGAGTTAATTCGTGCGACTGCCGCAATATTTTGGCACAAACCGTCCGATTTTTTGCGTAAAAACCTTTACTTTGAAAATATTTATACAACTTCTGTGAACCATGCCAACATAATCATAGTCCAAGCTTCTGCTTTATTGGTCTTTTCATGAAAACTACATTAAAATCACAATAATAACGCAAATAGATTGTAATTATCGAGACCGTATAACTGAAGAGAATGAAAATTCAGCGAGCTTACATAATTTCAAATGCCTCCGCACGGGCAACTCCCCCGTTGTCAGGCCGGTCACGGCGCTCACGCCATGCAATTTACCCTGTGCGGTAACTGCAGCACTCTACTGCTGTACCTGTAATACTGGCTGTATAGCGTGTCTTTAGATTCTTCAATGTTTCATTTCTAATTGAGCCATGCAACAGTGAATTGTTGTTTTCTTTTATTTCTTTATTGAATGTGATGTGAATGTGAGTACGGTACATGCTATTACAGAAGTGTCCAAGGAATGATAGGCCTACAGGTGGAAGGGATATAAAACAAATATACAATGACTCATTCTCGGAACAAGCTAAAACTATTCGCACTCGGGAACATCAATGGTACTGTTCTCTCTCGGGCTGCGATGGCCCTCGGGATAATATAATACGATTTGATGTTCCTTCGATGCGAATAGTTTTAGCTAGATCCTCGAGTCACTTCGAGTGTCATTGTATATTTGTATATTTGTATATTTGTATATTATTTCATTGTAGGACTAAATTAACTTAGCAATGTGTGAAAATAATCAAAATGATAATGGGAGTGAAGTGCATGAGAACAATATTCGTATCAGGGGCGTCAATCAATTATCCTGGGGGGAACAGGGGTATCGACACGTCCTCCCCCCCCCCCACGTATTTTCAGGTGGTGAAATGTTCCCCCACGATTTGGGGTTAAAATCTTTTTTTTTCTTTCTTTCTCTTTTTCTGAGTTTCTCTCTGTGTTGACTTCGCACGGGAGGGGGAACTTTATTCAAACAAGGATTATTAATAGTTGAGAACGGTATATACTACGAAACATCTTCTTTCTCTAAAAATTTCATGAAACAGGGATTAAGAGTCGAGAACGGTACAACGAATCGTCTTCGTTCTCTAATAATTTAATGAAACGTCAAAGCTTCCGCGCTACGCGGCGCGAGAGGGTGGAAACTGAATTCAGTCAAGGATTAAGAGTCGATCGAGAACGGTACAATTACGAATCGTCTTCTTTCTGTAATAATTAAATGAAACGTCACAGCTTCCGCGCTACGTGGGAGAGGGTGGAAACTGAATTCAAACAAGGATTAAGAGTCGAGAACGGTACAATGAATCGTCTTCTTTCTGTAATAATTTAATGAAACGTCAAAGCTTCCGCGCTTCGTGCGTGAGGGGGAAACTGAATCAAACAAGAATAAGAGTCAAGAACGTAGCCTACCTACAACGAATCGTCTCCTTTTTAAAATAATTTAATGAAACGTCAAAGCTTTGCGCGAGGGGGAAACTGGATTCAAACAAAGATTAAGAGTCAAAAACGGTACAACGAATCGTCTTCTTTTTTAAATAATTTAATGAAACATCAAAGCTTCCGCGCTACGCACGAGAGGGTGGAAACTGAATTCAGACAAGGATTAAGAGTCCAGAACGGTAGAACGAATCATCTTCTTTCTCTTATAATTTAATGAAACTTAACAGCTTCCGCGCGGGAGGGGAAACTGAATTCAAACAAAGATTAAGAGTCAAGAACGGTACAACGAATCGTCTTCTTTTAAAATAATTTAATGAAACGTCAAAACTTCCGCTACGCGAGAGGGTGGAAACTGAATTCAGACAAGGATTAAGAGTCGAGAACGGTAGAATGAATCGTCTTCTTTCTCTAATAATTGAATGAAACGTCAAAACTTACGCGCTTCGCGTGGGAGGTGGGAAACTGAATTCAGACAAAGATTAAGAGTCGGGAACGGTACAACCAATTGTCTTCTTTCTCTAAAAATGTAATGAAACGTCAAAGATAAAAAAGACAATAAATGAACCGGTCACCAATGAAAGTACATGCCGTGAAACAGAATAACTAGAGAGAGAGTGACATGTAATTGTGTCCCCCATGCTCAAACTCGGAGTGCAATTAATGACGCCCTTGATTCGTATAGATAACGAGAGTGAGGATCCGGGAAAGGGATAGTGAGAATAATAGGAACGAAGTGACGACAATAATCGTAAATAACGAAAGTGAAAACGAAAGTAAAGTCTAAAATATCTGCATCAATTTTGATTACAAATTATTGATTTCACTGTTTTCTTCCAGTTTTCAAGTTTTATTACATAATTCAGATAAAAATTTTAAAAATTCAAAACGATACATGATGGGACAGCAAACAAAAGGTTGGTATTCTAACGAGTAAAATATTAATGAAAAGAAGAAGAAAAATTATAAAATGATAAAAAGTAGGCCTATACAATGAAGAAAAATAATATCATCTAGCACAGAAATATCTTCTTTTTTTTTAAATATAATAATAATTATAATTAAAAAATTATTATTAAAAAAAAATTATTAAAAAAAAAATCGATAGCACATATCTATTTTAAAGTATTTACAACCCCCTCCCACCCTCCCTAGAATCCCGTGGATTTTCCACGGGCCCTGCTAGTAAAAAATATAATATAGAAAATGCATAAGGGAAAGACACAACACGGAGATCCAGAAAAGAATTGAAAATGCAGAAGACAGGAAATCGTGTGGAGAATTATGAGATAAATGAGGAGATACAAAAAGATTTTGTAGAGAAATTCTTCTTATCAGTATCACTTAGAAAAAAAAAGTACAAAGTATAGGGGTGACGAGTCAGATACATGTACATGCATGTACAAAGGAATGTCATATGATTGCTAATTTCTCATGAAATAAATAACATGTAAAAACCATGAACAAATGTATTTCAACTTGGTTGAAAATTATGATGCACTTCATGGAATTCTGTCTTTGGTTATTGTTCGTAGCATGGGAAATATAGACTAAATCCTTCTATGTCGCAATGGGAAATATGGACTAAATCCTTCTATGTCGCAGCAGATTAATTTTACTGGAAACTTTGGCAATTTCAGTAAATGAAATGTAGGCAA
The DNA here is from genome assembly GCA_037976565.1 of Mesocentrotus franciscanus. Classification (NCBI taxonomy): domain Eukaryota; kingdom Metazoa; phylum Echinodermata; class Echinoidea; order Camarodonta; family Strongylocentrotidae; genus Mesocentrotus; species Mesocentrotus franciscanus. The sequence goes on from CP137668.1 coordinate 21,959,884, forward strand.
AGTATCCGATCTCTTCTTGTGAATCAATCACCAGCCTTATCCTCATCTCTCTCTCTTTCTAAAGTACTTTCTGAATAATAAAACTCCTTGATAATACCAAGGAGCTTACATGAAGAGTGAGTCTTGGACTGCTGGCAGGATTCCCGAAAATCATTTTCCAAGAGAACCCTGCCAGCTAGAGTCACCCCCCTTTCCACTGAGCTGGGTCTGGAAGTGAGACTACCAGCGGGATGCCGAAACATCTTCCCCGAACCCCCCCCCCCTCTCATAACAATCCCTGATCTGCTCCTGAATTTGATGTTCTTAAATAAGAATGACTTAATAAAATTAATTTCATAAAATTAATTTCTTGAATTCTTCCCTGCAAATGCCCATATTCTCCTACAGTGTATCTAAACATTACAAGTATTCAAACAATTGACTGAGATGTGAACGCAGAACAGAACAATATTCACTGTGTAGTCAAGTATTTTCCAAATAATTATACTCTGTATCATAAATAAGTCACCTAACAATTCTTCTCACACATCACAACAGTTCTCATTGTCATATGAAAGCAAAATAAAGAAATCAGTGCCACGAAAAGCGTTATTTCAGTTTACATCTTTGTGAAAATAGAATGAATGAAAGACATAAGTGTAGATGATGGATGTATAAGAGTTGTGTTGAAAACCTTTAGTCTGTCAACATTACACTTTGTCATTTAAAGATAAAGTTGAGTGCTGGTCATGCGATTGCATTGTGAAAGAAACGGTGTGGAATCGATCAGAAAAGGTTGATCATCTATAGCATAAAAGTATTGGTGTGTACTGCAAGGTTCTGGAATCATCAAAATGATAAGAAATTTGGCCCAGTCTTGGTAAAGTTACAAGCACTGTACACAGAAAGATGTATATGGGGCTACACGAACATGTGGCATTAAAAACCTATCCCGATTTTTATGTTGTTACATGCCATATTTAGAATATGAAAGCATTTGAAGAGCCATGCTTTTCAGGGAACATTTTTGTATCTGATGTCCTTCCAAACTTGCATAATAACAACGATAACGCTCACAAATTATTTTTCACCTCTTCCCAGAACTCAACCTTCTCTTTAATGCTTCCTTTTTATGTAATCGTCAAATAAATCATCGTCTTGAAGAAATTCTGTCTGCCATTCACCGTCCTTGAAATCCGATAACGTACAGAGATAAATATTTTATATCTCCATGGATACATGAAGTTTTGTTTTTGTTTTTGTTTTTTTATAATTTATTGTGAATCATGTTATCTTCTTTTCATACTAGTTATATTTAATTATTTACATTTTAAAAACATGAAATAGTAAAATCATATTTCAATTTTTGGATACAGCGAGCTTAAAGGGATTGGTTATCTTTGCCTCAGATTCTTAACAAAATCCTGGATTTAGCTCATGCTGCAATCATAATTATAAACCATTAGGTCAGTCAGGAATCCCATGACTTTTACAAGCCGATCGCCTGTCTGATTATCAGATATTTATGATTGGAAATCGAAATTTCAAAAACCGTTTTCCCACCGGTTTTTATAACACTACAGTCTATTGGGGAAAATGAGTATGGTAAAATCGGTCACTCAAAGATTTTTATGATCATTTTGAAGCGATTTTTTTTTTAGGGCTTCAATATTACACCATATCACAACCACTGATAACACGTAGGGCCATGCATCTCAGATTTAACATTGTTAAACGATGCCTTTAATGCAAATACAAACATACATAATTACATTTGTATGTGGTATGCCTAATCTTCCTCATGAGTCGAGAGCTTATCTTCATTTTCATTTTTTCATTTATTTATTTTCAGTTCTGAATACAAAATAGCACCAGTATACATTAAAACATACATAAAGAAATATGAACTTTATTTTAAACAGAACTGGCCAGGGCTCTAAGATAAGCAAAGCTTTATGCCTTGTGAGCCCTGACAATTGAGTAGATGTACAAGCAAAATACATAAATTAGGGAGGAGAGTACCTGGTGATGCAAAAGTACAGCAAAGAGAAGAGAAGAATGATAGGTGTAGAGAGAGAGAGGGGGGGGGGGGTTGAAGTGAGAAGGATTTACAGTTGATTGCACATATCATTGTTAATAAAGCAGACATAAACATTCATGATTAAGGCCAAAAAAAAAAAAATCATTTGGTTGTCCTCGACCGCCCGCTCGTCATTTTCGGCCCGCTCGTATTTTTTATTTTTTTTGAAATATTTTTTAATTATTTTTGGAGCAATTTTTATAGTTTTTTGGAGCAATTTTAACCATTTTATGAATGTTGTAAGGATCGAAATGTGTCTCGTCGCCAATTTGGTCTTTCAGTACGCAATTCTGTTTTTATATTATGATATAGAGGAGGGATTTTCGGCCAGATGGCAATTTTGGGCAGGTCCGTTGTAAGCAGGTGAAATCACTTACATAGCATAATAGCATATCACATAATCACACACATACAATACATTTCACAGGAGTCACAGGAGATCGACATTTGCAATGGAAAATGCATCCTTAAATATCACATTTTAGCAATGTTATCGGCAGTCCTGCTACCTGAATCTGAAAAATCAAATATCTTACGCGTGTCTGTAAGGAAGATGGGTACCAAAACCTGAGCTGTATTTCAAGTATTTTCAGATTTAGATCGCGATTTTTCATGCATAGCATACTCAAAGTGTCTCACAGCACGTATTCAATCACTGCAGTCGGATAGTGCGCACACACGATCACTGCATGCAGGAGTAATTTTCGGTGCGGCCAGCTCTGGCGTGGGATACACGCTCCGGCCGGCGGCTGCACGCGCTATAGATCAGCGGGTGAATAATCGACGCGCGTGCGCTCCCCATTGACTTTGTACATGCGGCCGAAAACTGCCTCGCTATAGCAAAAAACTACCTCGAAACAGTGAGAATGAAATTGAATATTGCCATGGCAATTCATGACTTTTTCTAGGATTCTTTTGTGTTTAAATAATAATAATATTGGCCTCATGATTTGAACAAAAATGAAAATAAATAGGAAGTAAAGAGTCCACTAATGAAGAGGGGGAAAAAATGAAATGGAAAAAAAAAAAAAAAAATCCGCCGCCCGCCCCTACTTCAGAAAAGCAATCGAGGACAACCAAATGATTTTTTTTTTTTTGGCCTAAACAGTATATTGGGAGAACAGCATTCTTTTCACTGCTACTTTGATCCAAAGGCAGGGAATTCCATATGTGCTGGGCCACTATGTATAATTGATTTATGTGCCGTAGCGGATTTGGGATTGGATAGGTGAAATTTATTTGACTGTCCTGTTGGATAAGAATGTACTTCTTTGTTTTTCTTAAAAGGGCAGTTTAAGAGCAGGAGGCAATTGGCCGTGGTATAGACGAAACATAAAAAGTGCAGTCTGTAAAAAGTTAATATCCGAAATTTCAAGGGCATTCAATTTAAAAAACAAGGGGACACTGTGATCTCTGAAGCGAGAACCAGTACAAATACGTATCACCTTTTAAAAAATATCTTAGAATTGAATCCTTCAGACATTTGGAATTCACCCATATTAAATTACAGTATGTTATATACGGTAGCAACATAGTATTATACAGTATGAATAAAACGTTTAATGATAGATAATATTTCAATTTAGACAGAACACCAACATTGTATGAAATGGTTTCAACAAAAAGATATATATTTGACATGGTCAGACCAATTTAAAAGTTTGTTAATATAAACTCCAAGAAATTTAGTATAGGTTTTCTGTTCGATTACAGTACCATCTATTTTCAATGGTATATCAAATTGTACTAGTTTAGTATGGGCTCTAAAGTATATGAAGTTGGTTTTCTTAAGATTCAAAGTATATTACATCAAGACCATTTGGCAAGTTTTGGCAGTTCTGAGTTCAGAGTGTTGATGAGATCATTGAAATTCAAATGGGAGAGATATACATTTGTGTCATCAGCAAACATTTTTGATAGCCCTGTGGGACTCCACATATCTATATATTAATACGCAAAAGGTGTCGGCGAGGAAATTGCAGACAAGCTTGACTCATGCTCCGTGAATGAAGCATGGATTATCTTTAAGAGTGGAATACAGAAGGGAATGACGGAATTTGTACCACAGAAACTGACATCTAAGAAGGATGACCTACCATGGATTACGAACAAGATAAGAAGGATCATCAAAAGGAGAGACAGATTGAACAAAAAATGTCGAGACCTACAATCAAGAAATCATGGAATCATCCCCTATCATTTGGAGGTAGAAGTAAGAGCAATCAAGAAAACACTGCAACAAGAGCTAAGGAGGGCGTATTGGAATTACGTGGAATCCCTGTTTTCTACCGAAGAAGATAACACGAAATGTGACAGTATGAAGAGATTTTGGAGGTTCATCAAACATAACAGGTCTGACAACACAGGAATAGCAGAACTGAAAACTAATGGTACTACAGTCACTGATCCGAAAGCAAAAGCTGAAGCGCTGAACCAACAGTTCCAAAGTGCATTCACCAAGGAAACACCCATCCCAGACAACTTACTACCCGCGACCTCATCATTTCAAGAAATGGAGGATATTGTGTTCAGTGTTCACACCAAAGGGTGTAGAAAAATTGCTCTTTGGCTTGAAAATACACAAAGCTGCTGGACCGGACGGTATAACTCCACGAGTCTTGAAGCAATCGGCAACAACTCTGGCTCCTATTCTTTGTGATATATTCCGCTTGTCATATGTAACGAGTGTAATACCAGAGGACTGGCGTGAGGCGAATGTTGTACCAATCTACAAGAAAGGTAATAGATCAACTCCAGTAAACTATCGTCCCATCTCACTAACATGCATTTGCTGCAAACTAATGGAACATGTTCTAGCCAGCAATATCATGAAGCATGGGGACAGAAATAGCATCATCTTCCCCCTTCAATATGGCTTTCGCAAGAACATGTCATGTGAACAACAGTTATTAGGATTCACAAGCGACCTGCACAAGAACTTGGACGAAGGACGTCAAACGGATGCCATAATCATGGATTTTTCGAAAGCATTCGACAAGGTTGGGCATCAACGGCTCTTGCACAAGTTGAACTTCTATGGTGTCAGAGGGAAGAATCTTGGATGGATCGAAAGCTTTCTCCATGGAAGAAGTCAAAGAGTCCTTTTGGATGGCAAGAACTCATCATCAATAGCAGTGGAATCTGGAGTGCCTCAAGGGTCGGTTCTTGGACCTTGTCTCTTTCTATTCTACATAAATGACTTGCCAAATGGTCTAGCATCCAAAGTTCGCCTATTTGCCGATGATGCGATTTCCTACATGACCATCGACAACCAACATCATGCACACAATCTTCAACAAGACCTCAACAGGATTGGTGACTGGGCTGAAAAATGGATGATGGTTTTGAACACGGACAAATGCAAGGTACTCACGGTCTCCAGGAAAAGAAGCAAGGTACAACATGTGTATCATTTGAACAACACCCCCCTTGAAACCGTTGACTCCGCGAAGTACTTGGGTGTTACCATCACTTCCGATCTCAAGTGGACCCAACATATCAATAATACTGTCAACAAAGCCAATAACGTCCTTGCCTTTCTATGACGTAATCTACGCATTAAATCTTCTGACCTCAAAGCCACTGCATACAAAACGTTGGTTCGACCGATCGTAGAGTATGCTTCCTCTGTCTGGGACCCAGCTACCAAGAACCTCATTCACAAAGTTGAAATGGTGCAAAGAAGAGCTGCGAGATTCACTCTGAATCGTTACCATAATACATCAAGTGTCAGCAGTATGCTGAAAGAACTAGATTGGACCACTCTACAAGAGCGCAGAGAAAATGACAGATTAACTATGATGATGTATAATATACACAACAAACTCGCTCATCTTCCGGCTCAGGACTATATCACACAAGTCATTCAGTCGACGAGAGCCACCCAACCACATTCATATCAGATGCCATACTCAAGAACTGAAACGCATCGGCATTCATTCTTTCCGAGAACAGTAAGGAGTTGGAATTCCCTGCCCTCAGAAATCGTTGCAGCGCCATCTGTTGGAGCCTTCCGTGGTCGACTGCAGACGGTTGGTGACAGTGGCTAGTCTCCCTCCATCCTATACATGAGCTTGTAAATATTTTGTAAATAACCTGTATCATAATGTAGGGCTGTGCATAACCGTGTAATGAGGTACTCGAGTACACTCCCAGCCTTGCCCGCGAATACTCGAATACTCGGACGCCATGTTTTTTTTTGAATTTTTTTGATTTTTTTTGAATTTTTTTGAATTTTTTCATTTTTCATTTTTTTTTTTTTTGCCAACACCATACTACGAACAGTACGAAGGTTCGTCTCTGAAAACCCCGCGATTTTACTTCAAGTTGCTGTTGAAAGCGCCTATTTGTGCTTTTGAATTTTTGACAAATAATTGAAACAATGTTATTTTTAAAACTAAAGATGACAGGCATATATTCCTCCCGAGTCCAAACAGAAATCCGGAGATTTGGTCCCAGTTTCTGAGTGGTGAGTTGACAGTGACACCCTGTGTATGATTGAGCTGGACAGTGCCGGTGCTCTTCCACGGTGACCATCGCCTGGGTGCCAAAAAAAAATGGCGGCCGAGTATTCGAGTACGAGAAATCGTACTCGAGTAGCTGTCAACAGTGCGAGTATTCGAGTATTCGACTACTCGTCGCAGCCTTATCATAATGTAAAAAGCACTCCAATGGACGCTAATTGCGGTTCACACACATAGTTTGCAAGAATCTTCAATCAATTGAAGGAGGCAGACTTAATCAGAAGAAGAAGAAAATCGCCGCGGGGGGTACGTAACGGTCTGCGAATGTGATTTTTTTGACATCAAACCCGTCTTTCCTCGATCGTACCCGCCTTTGCCGTGGCGCGGGAACGGCGACACAATTCCGAGCGGACCCGCTCGCGCAGTCCGCGTGCCACGTCGACCCCGTGGTCGCCGTCCATGTCGTTATAAAGGTGGATTCGGGGCCCCAGGGAGGACGGACGGACGAGGGCACGGCCGGCGTTGTCCGTGCAAAGAGGCGACGAACCCGCAAAAGTGAGGCGGCGAGGCGTGCACCCGCCCTCTGTCTAATTATTCAAAAAAATTACACTATCAAGAGACGATCCACTCCATAATGTGTTGTAGCAGATGCTCAGTGAAATGGATCGGGCCTATCCCGTGTTAGGCATCTTGCTATATATGCAGCAGCCGCACTGATGAGAACGTAATATATTGGTTCTCACACACACAGCTACAGTACAGTCGAGTTAAATCGTGCGACTGCAACAATATATTGGCACAAACCGTCTTATTTTTCGCGTAAAATCTTTACTTTGAAAATATTTATACAAATTCTGTGAACCATGCCAACATAATCATAGTCCAAGCTTTTGCTTTATTGGTCTTTTCATGAAAACTACATTAAAATCACAACAATAATAACGCAAATAGATTGTAATTATCGAGATCATATAACTAACGAGAACGGTAAATTCAGCGAGCTTACGTAATTTCAAATGCCTCCGCACGGGCAACTCCGGCGGTCTCGGGCCAATCACAGGTCTGACGCCATGCAATTTACGCTCTGCAGTAGGCCTACCTGCCTGCTGTCAAGCGTGTATTTACATCAATGTTTCATGTTTGAGCCGTGCAATTGTTGTTTTCTTTTATTTCTCTTAGAATGACATGTGAATGTGAGTACGGTACATGCTATTACAGAAGTGTCCTAGGAATGATAGGCCTACAGGTAGAAGGGATATAAAACAAATATACAATGACTCATTCTCGGAACAAGCTAAAACTATTCGCACTCGGGAACATCAATGGTACTGTTCTCTCTCGGGCTGCGATGGCCCTCGGGATAATAGCTAGATCCTCGAGTCACTTCGAGTGTCATTGTATATTTGTATATTTGTATATTATTTCATTGTAGGACTAAATTAACTTAGCAATGTGTGAAAATAACCAAATTGATAATGGGAGTAAAGTGCATGAGAACAATAGATGGGACAGCAAACAAAAGGTTGGTATTATAACAAGTAAAATATTAGTGAAAAGAAGAAGAAAAATGATAAAATGATAAAAAGTAGGCCTATACAATGAAGAGAAATAATATCATCTAGCACAGAAATTATCTTTTAAAAACATATTATAATAATTATAATTAAAAAATTATAAAAAAATAAAAAAAATCGATAGCACATCTATTTACAACCCCCCTCCCACCCTCCCTAGAATCCTGTGGATTTTCCACGGGTCCTGCTAGTAATATTTAATATTTCAGAATTAACATGATTATAAGAAGTAAACTGTTTCCTGTTTGACAAATAGAATGGCGCGCCGCCCACCCAGGCGTGCCTCGGGTTCATGGCAGGATGTGCATGCTCTCTTTAGCCTATAAAACAGCCAGGCCTCTCAAAGCAGTCGATATCTCTAAAGTAGCAGGAGGCATTGTCCCGAATTCACAAAGGAGGTTTAAATTTAACCCATGGTTTAAATCTTCATTTACATAACCCATGTCTAAAAGTAGCGAAATGCTAAAGCATTGTAAATCAACAGAAGTTGTTATCGTAATAGGTGATTGGAATGCTAAAGTCGGAGAAGGTAAGGATGGAAAGATTGTTGGACAATATGGACTAGGCCATCGTAATGAACGGGGTGATCGACTTGTTCAGTTCTGTAAGGAACATGATCTAGTGATAACCAACACCTTTTACCAACAACATAAAAGAAGAACCCACACCTGGAAGAGCCCAGGAGATGTAAATAGAAATCAGATCAACTATATTTTAATAAAGAACAGGTTCAAGAATTGTATCAAGCAGGTAAAGACATGCCCAGGGGCTGACATAAATTCTGATCACAACCCGGTGATTGCAGAAGTTGAAATAAAGCTAAAGAATACACCCCAGAACAAAAAGAAACTCTCTTCCGGATGTCACAGCTCTAAATAAAACAGACATAGCAGAAAAATACCTTATGGAAGTTAGAAATAGGTATAATTGTCTAGTCACAGAAGAAATAGAACAAACAAATAATGAAGTAAATGACATTGAGAAACTAGAAGTGGAATGGAAATGCTTGAAAAAAAGCATTCAGCATGGAAATAAGACACTACCAACTAAAAAGAAACCAGCAAAACAACCATGGATGACAGAAAAGATTCTGAACTTGATGCAGGAGAGGCAAAAGCAAGTCAGAAACTCCAAATCATACAGAATCATCAATAAGGAAATTGATAATGAATGTAAAAGAGCAAAAGAAGAATGGCTAACTCAAAAATGTGTTAGAATTGAGCATTTCTCCAAGACAAACCAAACAAATGAAATGCACAGAGAAATCAAGCATTTTAAGAAGAAGAAAAACAAGGCAGCAAGCGGATGTATCAAGAACAAGGATGGAACATCTTCCCTCTTTGAAAAGGATGATATTAAACAAAGATGGGAAGAATATATCCAAGACCTATTTGAAGATGATAGAGGTCCAGAACTTCCAATCACTGACAACGAGGGTCCAAGTATACTTGAATCAGAAGTTAAACAAGCTCTGCATTCACTGGGAACTTCTAAATCTGAAGGCCCAGATGGGATAACACGGGAAGAACTTGTGGCCTTAAAAGAATTTGGGATTGAACATTTGACTAGTATTTGCCAAATGATATACAATACAGGTCATATTCCTGAAGATCTGAAAAAGTCGATATTTGTGCCAATTCCAAAGAAGCCTAAGGCAAGTGTATGTGAAGATTTCCGGACAATTAGCCTTATGAGCCATGTAACCAAGTTGCTCTTAAAGATCATTCTCAACAGAATAAAAATTCAAATTGACAATGAAGTAGGTAAGGAACAGTTTGGTTTTAGACCTCAAAGTGGTACTAGAGAAGCAATATTCTGTATGAGAATGGTGACAGAAAGGTATATGGCAGTAAATAAAGAAATATATATGTGCTTTATTGACTACTCTAAAGCATTCGACAAAATTCACCACGAAAAATTGATTGAAAGCTTACAAAAATTAATCTAGATGGTAAGAACATACGTCTCATATCTAAACTTTACTGGGAGCAGACAGCTGCCATCAAAATTAACAATGAAATTACAGGTAACAAAAAAATCAAAAGAGGAGTACGTCAGGGATGCGTAATGTCTCCATCCCTGTTCAACTTGTGCACAGAATTGGTAATCAGGGAAATTTCAGATATGAAAGGTGTTAGTATTGGGGGTGTAAATATTAATAATTTACGTTATGCTGATGACACTGTACTTTGCGCAGAGAATGAAGCAGATTTACAACATGTATTGGATATTGTAAAAGTCAAAAGTGAAGAGTTTGGTCTAAGCATGAATGTCAAGAAAACTAAATCAATGATTTTTAGTAGAACAGAGAACAAGCCTAGAATATGTTTGAAACTCAATGGACATATCATTGAGCAAGTCAGTAATCACATCTACTTAGGACAAAATATCACAGATGATGCCAGATGCGAAGCAGAAATAAAAAGAAGAATAGAAATTGCTCGGAATACATTTCTGGCAATGAAAGGATTATTCACAAATAGAAAGGTGAAATTTGTACTTAGGTTGAGACTAGTAAAATGTTATGTATGGTCTGTCCTATTGTATGGAGCAGAAACATGGACAATAAACAAGGCCATGGAAAATAGAATAACATCTTTTGAAATGTGGATCTACAGAAGAATGATGAAGATATCCTGGAAACGAATGAAAACCAACAAAGAGATATTGCACATGGCAGGGCGTAAACAAATAGCACTAGTAGGATTAGTTAAGGAGAGAAAAGTCAAATACTTTGGTCATGTTAAAAGGCACCAAAGCCTCTTAAAGGATGTATTGGAAGGAAGAGTGGAAGGAAGTAGACCTAGAGGGAGACCCAGAATCAACTGGGAAGAGAATGTCAAGAACTGGAGTGGACTAAAACTGCGAGAGTGCACCAGAATGGCAGAAGATAGAGTGAAATGGAGAGATGTTGCAATCAACCTCCGAACTGGGAGAAGATACTTAGATAGATAGAAAATTAGCGCAAAATAAGCGTGACACGGTCAGAGGTCCAATATTAAATGCGCGCAAGGCAAGATACGCTTATTTTGCGCTAATTTGTAAACCATGGGTTATGTAAATGAGGGTTTAAACCATGGGTTAAGTTAAAGGTAAAGACCAGTTTTGGAAACGCCCCTCTCTCAAAAAAATGAAATGGAAGCTCTCATTACCAATCATGTGAAAGAATATGTTTTGACTAATACGTGATGATACAAATTTTGCAGGGAAAGTCGGGAAACCGCCTACTAATTGATATATTTGGTTAATTATTATATCTATTGGGACCAAATAGATATCGCGCACGTGGTCGCGTAGTCCCATATACATCTTTCTGTGTACAGTGCTTGTAACTTTACCAAGACTGGGCCAAATTTCTTATCATTTTGATGATTCCAGAACCTTGCAGTACATAACAATACTTATATGCTAGATGATCAACCTTTTCTGATCGATTCCACAAGGTTTCTTTCACAATGCAATCGCATGACCAGAACTGGTCTTTCTCTTTAAACCTCCTTTGTGAATTTGGGCCATTATGTTTTCGGGTTGTCCGTTCGTCCGTACGTCCCGTTCTCGTGATCGCATTATCTCAAGAACCGATTGATGGATTCCCACCAAACTTGGGTCATGTATGTATCTTGCAGAGCCAATGAACTGATTAAATTTTGGGGTCACAAGGTCAAGGGTCAATCGTAACAGGGCTCATTATGTATGCAAAAATAGCTTGTAATCTCGTTATCTCAAGAACTGATTGATGGATTACTGCCAAACTTGAGTCATGTATGTATCTTGCAGAGCCAATGAACTGATTACATTTTGAGGTCACGAGGTCAAAGGTCACAGGGCTCATTATGTATGCAAATATGGCTCGTGATCACATTATCATTAGAACTGATGAACGGATTACCATCAAACTCAAGAAATGTATGTAGCTTGCAGACCTAATGAACTCATTATATTTTGGGGTCATGAGGTCAAAGTTCAAAGGTCATGGGGCTCATTATGTATGCATTATCAATAGAATCGATGGATGGATTACTATCAAACTCAGGACAGGCATGTATCTTGCAGGGCTAATGAACTGATTAGATTTTAGGGTCATGAGGTCAAAGATCAAAGGGTCATACATGTACAATATTCTGAGAACCTGTTAATGGATTACAATCAAACTTGAATTATAAAAATTGTTTCTGTTTTGGTTTGTAAAATCGCTCTATGGTGGAGGCATCATTTTCGACTGCGCGCAGTCGAAGATCCATCTAGTTTTAATTGATATTAAGATGCCTTTTGTAATCCACTGGTTCCTTGGGGTATTCTTGTGCGGGGTATTCTTGTGCGGGTGCTTTTCAATTTTGTGAATATTCTTATCTAAATGATATTTAAATCTATGCCAGAAAATCTCATATGCAATATTTGGTTGATTGCAAAATTAAATATCATTCCAGTTTTCGGAAGTTAAAGAGAAGGTTCATTGATTTTGAATTTGACTGAATTTGGTATCATTGCAATAGTAAACTTAAACTGAGTAAGAATATCACATTTGTTGAACTTGTAAATTCGAGCGAAAATTTAAAAAGTTGATTAAAATTGACGAAAAATCAACCCACTCAAGGCCCCTAAAAGGATTGTAATACAGCTGAATTTTCAGTGACGCCACCGAATGAACAATGGGCCGCTCAGCTGAACTGATCGACGACGGTGTGCAAATCACTTGTATTGCATTGAGTGCCATACCCATTCATAGCCGACATAGTTTACCTTCATCAAAATCCCCTGGAAATATCGATATGGACTAAAACATACTTGGTTTGAGTTTTGAGGAGATAGAAGAAAAAAGTACCTCGGACGGAGACAACGACGATGGAGATTTGGGAGATCTTGACCTAGAAGATTTTGCTGATGTACGCTTATGTACAGTACTATATAACCTGCCTGTAGCGCATGCACGATAGCTGGTATGCCATATAGCCATAGCCAGCCCGGCGGGCGATCAAGCTAGCGATGAATCGCGAACTTTCCCATTTATCTGGTACTACTACTTAATTTATCAAAAACCATAAATAAATTGGCCTAATGAGTAATCATTCATTTTCGTAATGAATATCTGGACAATTTCATGTAATTTTGCTCCAAAAGAGTCGTTGGGTCAGCATGCAAAATGTCCTTCGCACTCCTAGATCAGACACATACACGCTAACATGCCCTCAAAATATGTGATTATTATTCCGATTTGTATGCTCAAATGTGATGGAAATAACATAAAAATCAAACAAACGTTTGTAGAAAGTATTATGTATCTCGTTTAAAGTGCCAAAATAAAGGGAATATCACCACTAGCGGTAGATATACAAACTGTAAACAACGTTAAACCCATATCTAAAATGGCAATGGGCGTCCAACATTGTCCCGAATGTGTGATGTAGGGTAGTTCATTCAGTGAAGTCACACTATCGCATGTGTTTTATCGCCGTCATTTCAATTTGCGAGTGGGTTCTGGAAAGGGTATCAAAATTGCATTTACTTTATGCCTCACACTAGTGAGGGCTTAAAAAGTACTTTACTCATTTTCTTACTGGTTCTCAGCAATCTTTAGAGGTATGATTTACCTATTTTTCAAATTTCAATGAACCTTCTCTTTAAGTCATCACTAAGACGTGAAATGTTATCAGGTGTAAATTTACATATCTTTAAAATTTTCTTTTGATTAAATTGGTGACGATTTACATCCTTTATGACTAAAAATATAGGCAAATGATCTGAGATTTCACTGTAATGAAGACCGGGCTCCATTTTGGTATCTACCGTATTATAGAATATATTGTCTTATCAGTGTCACAGAATTCGGGCTTATACGTGTTGGTTTACTTATATTAGGTCTGAAGGCATTTGCATATAATAAAATGCAGAAATAATTTGCATTATTGTCTTTAGTTAGTAGGTCAATATTGAAGTCACCCATGATATACACAAGTTTTTTTATGACATTGATGTTATCAAGGAGGAACTCAAGATTGTCCAAAAACAAGTTAATATTGCCAAACAAAGACTGGATTTCTATAGGTCCAAAGGAAAAGGAACATAGGTAGAAGTGTCGACGCGCACATACAATCCCACTGTTTATTTTGATTTCCAAGAAACACTGCACTAGCACATTGCATTTGCATTTTTTTTCCTACATAACAATACTGGGGCTACTAATATGGTTTCAATAACCACATAATTTAATATCCTCCAGGAACTTATGTCCATCTGTCTGTAAAAAGTTTTATACAGTTCAAAGTTGATGTTGGTTATTCAGAATTCAAGGACAAAAATATGGAGAAAAAAATTTATGGCAACGAAAAAAAAATATTGATAGATGATTGTCATTTTTTTTTAATACTTCTGGCATTTTTACCTCTGACCTTTTTTACACCGAACCGGTGTTCTCCGACACCATAAAAGCATACCGGGTATTCTAATTCTATGTCTATTTTGTTGATTGATTGATTGATTTTGGTCGACAAGTACAAGAACATTTACATCCCGACATATATACCGGTATTTAAGAAAGAGAGAGATAAGAAGAACAAAAACATATATCTTGACAAGAAAACCCAATTCGTTGTCTTTATGTAAAAGCCTTTTTACCTTTAGGCTTTTCAACCTCAAATATTTCTTTCCTTATCCTTTCACTGAACAAGAAGTTTACATTAATTTAATACACCAATGAGTCACAAACACATGAGAACTTGGCAGACATTATGAATCTAGGAATAGAAGAAACAGAGGAGGAAAATAAAAACTGTAGGGGATAAGATCAATGAATGGGAAACGAACAAACATGAGGAAAAGAAAATTCCACTTTTTAACTACCCGGTAGGCTCAAAGCATCAAGTTGAAAGCGGAATATCAATGGTAAACAAACATTTCGAATTTGAAATAGGAAGGGGCCTGGGAAGAGAAAGCTCGAATGCATCATGTTAATCAGTGAGTGCTATTATTCGTGAATACAATCCGTCTCCAAAGTACTAGGCATATCAT
Source organism: Mesocentrotus franciscanus (assembly GCA_037976565.1). Taxonomy (NCBI): domain Eukaryota; kingdom Metazoa; phylum Echinodermata; class Echinoidea; order Camarodonta; family Strongylocentrotidae; genus Mesocentrotus; species Mesocentrotus franciscanus. The sequence continues at coordinate 21,974,985 of CP137668.1, forward strand.
CCAATTTCAGCAGAAGTTGATCATTTGGATCAGTAGGCTTAATGATAACAAACAACAGGTAATTCGTGTTGGTCAACAGTGGCATGAAAATATTTAATTCTCATATTGCTCTAAATTTTTTGACCGATTATGTCTGATGAGCCAGACGCATATTAGGAGTTCTGAGAATTTCCCTTTGCCTAAAAATAGATGGCTAGTTTTCAATCAATAGTTATTACTGGTAAGCGTTCTGTAAAAGGAAAACCAAATAAAGAATAACTCTCTTTATAAAGCGATTAATGAGTTTGCTTAAAGGGAGGCATCGCAGACAGACATGGTCGCAATGAAATGAAAATTGTTAAAATTACTTTAAGTTGTATCATAACATTTCACTTGATGTTTGCTTTTCTTGCTTAATATCAATTTAATGTTTTGTGGTGATTTCGCATCATAGCCAAATTAAAGCCACCTAGTACATTAGGGCCTAGCCTAAAGATTAAAAAACAAAACTTATAAACACTACTTTCCAATCTAAATTAAAGTGATGTGAGACGTGTCACGTACTGCAGAGTCATACTTTAATTATAAATTTGTTTGTGCGTGGACTCGCCCGAACCCGCGAATTCCTCCCTTGCTTGCCGGCCAATCGGTGGTCGCTTCGACTTGAGTGTGCATACTCAGATTCAGATTTATAACTCACAAATATGGATAATTGATGGGATGTGTTATGTTTGTTTCATATTGCTTTTCTTCACACTGTTTTCATGAATTTGGTAAGGTGAATCAAATTTGAAAAGTTAGTTAATCACTGCTCTAGCACTGGCAATATGCAGAAATCATACTATTATTCTGGGGGGAAGGGATATCAATGTCAAGCATTCTTTGCTTTATGAGCAAGTTACACAAGGTTCTTTCGAAAATTGCATTAATCGCTCACAAGAGCACAAAGATAGAAAAAGAGGTCATATCATTAGGCATGTATCTCAGAAGCCCTCTAACCCCAAATGCATATCCCAAATTGGCTATTGGGAGACAAAAGAGCCCTTTGTTCCCAAAGAATGAAACTCACATCTTTGCTGGGTGAGAATTCCAGGAGAAGATTACACAGTGTTGAAGAGGCCACTATCATCAGTTCATCTGCACTCTCATGCTGTAACAGCTGTAATAGAACAAATGTTTCATTCACATTAGTGATGCAATACACTTTACATGTACATGGCAAAATACCTTTAAACTTCATGAAATAGAAAAAAGCCATAGATTTGGAAATTAGAAAAAATTTATATCTGGCACAATAGAATAAAATCTGGTATAAAACATAAGTCAGATGACAGGGCAAACATACAGGTACTCAAGAACGAGGTTATGTACTAGCCTGATTGGGTGGGGCCACCAGGGAAAAAATTCTAGATGATTCGGATTTGGCAAGTCTAATTCATTTACAAGTTGAATTAAATAAATAGAGAAAAATTAAGCAAACAAAATGGTGAAAGTTTCATCAAAATCAGACGGGAAAAAAAAGTTATGGAATTTTAAAGTTTTGCAAAATTTTATGAGATAGTGATTTGTATCACATAGGCTGAAAGAATGCAAATTAGCAAGTTGATGTTGTCATCCCCTTACTATTCCCCACATATCAGCCTAATAGCAGGCGTGCAAAAACATGTCTATTTCATTAATACGGCGTACTCGGACCGGTTTGACCCGTGCCGTAGAGCTTTCGGAGAAGGCACATTTTCAAACGACGATATCTCCTTCATTTTATCACTTTTTTGTGCTCTGTTTTTTGCAATATCATAGTAAATATCTGGAGTTACTTAATATTTAAGAATATTCATTATACGAATCCTGTAAATAATTCAATTTCCACGTTAAAAATGTGTTTTTTTACAAAGATGAAAACTTTGAGAACAACTCGAATTTTGACACAGTTTTATTTTTGAGCTCAAATGAAAGTCTAACGTATAGAATCGCAATTTATTCCTCTTTCCAAAAATATAAACATGGGGGTGTAAATGTTTTAATATGGGTCAGGATCCAGCAAAATCTAACCCAACTACAATGTCAAAAACTCATCAAAACCAGCCTAACGGCAGGCGTGCAACAACACGTCTATTCCATTAATACGGCGTACTCGGACCAGTTTGACCCGTACCGTATAGAGCTCTCTGAGAAGGCACATTTTCAAACGACGATATCTCCTTCATTTAATCACTTTTCTGTGCTCTGTTTTTGGCAATATCATAGTAAATATCTGGAGTTACTTAATATTTAAGAATATTCATTATACGAATCCTGTAATTAAATAAATTTCCACATTAAAAATGTGTTTTTTTACAAAGATAAAAACTTTGAAAACAACTTGAATATTGACACATAGTTTTATTTTTGAGCCCAAATGAAAGTCTAACGTATTGAATTGCAATTTATTCCTCTTTCCGATAATATAAACATGGGGGTGTAAATGTTTTAATATGGGTCAGGATCCAGCAAAATCTAACCCAACTACAATGTCAAAAACTCATCAAAACCAGCCTAACGGCAGGCGTGCAAAAACACGTCTATTCCATTAATACGGCGTACTTGGACAGGTTTGACCCGTACCGTATAGAGTGGTGAAGTGTGACGTCATCAAAAATCTATTTTTGGAATTTCTCAATTTTTTCTTCATTTTCCGAAAGACCTCCAAAAATAATGTCCAAATGTCGAAAACCAATTGAATATGTTAAGTATTGGCTGAGATATGACCATCTGAATACAAAGATTGCCTATGGGAACTCAGTGTTATATTGCTCTGGCTCCTAATGTTATGAGCCAGAGCAATATAACACTGAGTTCCCATAGGCAATCTTTTTATTCAGATGGTCATTATCTCGGCAAATACTTAACATATTTAATTGGTTTTCGACATTTGGACATTATTTTTGGTGCTCTTTCGGAAAATGAAGAAAAAATTGAGAAATTCCAAAAATAGATTTGTATGACGTCACAGCTTCGGTACTCTATAGCTCTCCGAGAAGGCACATTTTCAAACGACGATATCTCCTTCATTTTATCACTTTTTTGCGCTCTGTTTTTTGCAACATCATAGTAAATATCTGGAGTTTCCCAATATTTAAGAATATTTATTATATGAATCCTGTAAATAATTCAATTTCGACGTTAAAAATGTGTTTTTTACAAAGATAAAAACTTTGAAAACAACTCGATTTTTGACGCATAGTTTTATTTTTGAGCCCAAATATATTTGGTGTCAAAATTTGCGCCACAATGTTGGCTTTCCAGTGCACATAAAATTTATTTAATCCATGTTTGATATGGGTCAGGATCCAGCAAAGTTTGAGGGCATGCAAAATCTTTTTTTTTTTCAATAACCCTTCTTTGAAGCAACATAACTTTGCACAATTACATCATATTTGGTCAGAAAATGAACGAAATGATACATTGATTATTGCTCTTCAAACTTATCATGACATGTGTCGGCAGGAATCCTATTTGGTGTTTCAGGCCAGCGGTAATACACGACGTGCATATTCCACTATTTGACAACAACAAGACTTTCCACTTTAGAACGCTAGAGGGCCTTATGAATGTAATCCCCTCTACAACACAGGGCCGATCTCCACCTGCGGTTAGGCTGATATTTTGTTTATGAAATTTCAAGTTTTCCCTTCTGGGACACACCTTTATAAAATCTTCCATTTATATTACAATAAGTTACAATAATGGTGATTTTCCACATATTCCATTAGAATGTAGATGTTTTACATTCACAGTGATATTTTTTCTTAAATTTATGTACAAAATTGATAGAGAGAAGTGAGGGGATGCCATCATCAACTCGCCAATTTTCATACAGCCTACGTGAAACATAACTGTTTCATGAAATTATTAAATTTACAATTCCATAACTTTCTTATTTTTCATCCAATTTTGATGAAACTTCACTATTTTGTTTGTTTAAATTTTTCTCTACTTATCCAAATCAACTTTATGCGATATGATAAGAGAAATTATAAATCTGCCTTCTTCTTGCAAATAACTCCCAGAGAAATAATAAATATTGTAACTCAATTCAAAAGTCTTTGCAGTTCAAGTTTGGATGAAATTGATGTATCGATTATTAAACAAGTCATACATATCATTTGTTATCCATTATGTAATATATTTAATACTTCACTTAATTCAGGTATCTTCCCTAATAACCTAGTTGTACTGGTTTACACTTCTGCATTACTAGTAGTTGATTTAATAAATACAGTTTATAGTATTAATACACTTAAAGCCCAAGTCCACTCCAAAAATAACTTACTTTCAATAGAACCAGAAAAATCAGACAAACCAATCAAAAAAAGTTTGAGCAAAATCGGATAACTAATAAGAAAGTTATGAATTTTGAATGACATGAAAAACTTTGAAAATCACTACACAAATTGGCAACTCACTCATGAGTCTGTGACGTATGGTCCTCATTATCCACTAATTATTTTCTTTATATTGATAATATACATTTCCTATTTTCACCCTAAGAATCTTATTTCTTCACACCAGCATCCAAGTTAGATTGTTAGTTATGTGTTTTTGTGTGGATGCACAAATAAAGAGTAATTTTTGTCCAGTTAAATCATGAAAAATTGAATTTTGATAAACTATTTATATAAAAATTAATAATTATGAAATACAATATTCATAAAATAGTATCAATTCTTCAAAATTCATAAAAGTTTTTGGGAAATGTCATGCATGCAATATGATACAAATCAAATAACCTGGGCAAAGGCATGGGGAAATCAAGTTTTAGGGGATAAAAAGGGAAATTAATAGGATTAAACTATTTAAAGCAATTGATAAGTTGTGAGGACATGACGTCACAAACTGATAACCATCTTGGCAATTTGTGTTGTGATTCTCATTGTTCCATAGTTTTACATACTTTTTCAAAAATTCATAACTTTCTTATTAGTTATCCGATTTTGCTCAAACTTTTTTTGATTGGTTTGTCTGATTTTTCTGCTTTTACTGAAAGTCGGTTATTTTTGGAGTGGACTTGCCCTTTAAAGACAAAAACAAAGTATAATTGGCCCGTTTCTTGACTTAAGCGAGGCGTTTGATACTTAAGATGATTTTACTTTAATGGTTGAGATTTTGAAAGGCTTTTTATTCTTAAGTACACTACTAACTTACCTCTACAAGTGGCTTCCATACTATGTGATCTTGGAAGCTTGTTCTTAATTGTTGAACTGATCTTGAGAGACTGTGTAAACATCTGGACAAGAAGAAATTATTAAGAGACAGTTTGAGTACTCATGAAGTAAAATGGGGAAAAGCACTCGTTTGAATTTGGGGTTCATGTGAAAGAACTTTCTATTATACAGCTTATGCTGCATAATAAATTTAGTAGAACAGGCTACCAGATACAGGTCAGGAAGTTTGTACAGTTTCATGTACAGTGCATGTATTGATTTTTTAAGCAAGCATAAGGGCCTAGTTGGCACTACATAACATATAAAGACTGAGGCAAGATCCTTCATCAAAGAAAGATAAATTAAAAATTAGTAAGGCGCAACAGATTTATGCAGCAAAGCGCCATCCGCAAGCATTCTAGAATGCGTCAGGATAACCACCATTTTAGTAGCATTCCCCTTAGCGAACAAAGGGGTATTCCAGAATGCGCCCAGAATGCGCCAATGAAATCAACCCTGCATGCGGTCATTCCAAATTGTTCTCAGAATGCGGGGATAAAAGAAAATGTCCCGGACAGTGAAGTTTTATAATGAGGATGATTGATTTCATTTTGTTTATTTATTATGTAAAATAAATTGTATCAATATTCCCTTTTTATCTTATAAGAATAATCCAAAGATGTTTATTACGGAAACCCATTGGTGGTAACGTTTTCATGTTTAAATTAGCGGCTGGCAGAAAAAATTTGTAGCCTGTCAAAATATTCATTACGTGATGGCACTAACTGGCTTCCAAATTTACCATTCACAAATTTCATCCGCCACCTATAGATATTGATGTGCTGTAAGTCAATTGTGTAAGAGCCAATAATTTCCTTTCATTCTGTGAGTGTATGGATTCAATAAAATTAATGGCAGGTTTGATCAATATTAGATTGAGACTGTGACCGAGTACGATTGTATTTGATGGATAATTAGGTGGTCTGTCGTCTTCGACAGATCACATTTGCCTTTTTTTCTTTCATGATATTCCACATTTTTTCCAAACAATTTGATACTATGTTTATCTCTTTATGACCATTAATAACTGAATGAGCGTCCGTTCAAGAAACATGTCCGTACGCACGAGCTCTTGTAATACATAGCATATATGGGCAAAAACATGCCTATAGAAAATCCATTATAGCTCTTTGGGATGCATGGGACTCCCCATTTTTTTTTCATATTTGGATAGAGTATGAGTCGGAGATATGATTTCATGTCTCATTTGGCCTTTAAGTATATCGTGGCATTATCATAATGGCCTTGGAACTCAAAATATGAATTTGCATATTATGACATCATCATATTTATGGAAAATTGATTGTATCTCTGTAAATATGGATCGATTTTCTTCCAAATTTTTGGTATGTTGAAGCTAAGACAATTCTCTACAAGATTTTGATGACGTCATCATAGTGAAAATTTCAATTAAAGGTGACATGTCAGAATTTTCTTCATTTTCCTGTTATACCTATAAAAGGTGAATTTTGTTCACATCATGAATCTACACGACATTGTTCTTTGAGCAGTATCTCGCTTATTTTTGCTCCATTTTCTCCTGAATTTTGATACAATATAGCTGAGACTTTGGGCTATACGGAACGTGCCTTTTGTTTTTTGATCTGATGTTGGGATCATGCCAAAATTTGCAATTGAAAGTTGAAATTGCGACTATGCCAAGGCCGTTTGTCTGCTTTGCATGTAAAGTCTATGGGAAATATTTTGGTCCATTGGTTAAAGCATTTGCCTCCCATTCAATCATCCCAGGTTCGAAGGTTCGATTCCCGATGGGTCAATTTTTTTGTTTGCTTTTTTTTGGTTCCATTCTACATTTGATTTTATCCCCTTCTTCGACTATCATAACATATACAATCACAAACAATGTATAAAATGCCTCATTTTTCGTGTTATAGCTATGGGAGAGGAATGTCTATAGTTTGTGTACAACCCTATGGGAAATCTGATTCCTTGTCGTGTATTAAACCTAAGAGAGGGTTAATTTCCCAACTCTGCTACAATATCAAATCACCTTGCTAGTCTCCTTCCCAGACGTTTATACTTTTTCCAGTTATTCAGACCAGGTATATGCATGTTTACGTCTCTCCCATGGACATAGAAATGTTTACTTGTCTATACTTCTCTCTTTCTCTATATTCAATTCTATTTATGCTGGAAATATTGAATGCACCGTACTCCATTGCATCTCTCTCTTTCTCCTCTCTCTTGCTCTGTTTCCCTTCTCCTCTCTTGTTCTGCCCCTCTCCTTCCTTCCTCTCTCTCTACTCGTTCACCCTCTCCTTCTGTCTGTCTCCCTCCACCTCTCTTCTTGCCTTGCCTCCCTCTGCCTCTGCCCTTCTCTCATTCCTGTCTCTCACCCTCTCCCATTCCCGCCTCTGGTTCTCGTTCTCCCTCCAATATGTTCTTTAATTTGCTCTAGCTCTTCATTTTGCCCTTCGATTCTTATTACTTCCCTACCAAGTTTCCTTACTGTCCACTGTCCTCTCTCCTTCCAAGTGCATACATTCTGATTCCTCTTTTATCACTCTGTCCAGCCCATGTATTTTTTTTACATGACTATACCCCGTCTCTCTCTCTCTCCTTCTCTATATCTATCTACTGTCATATCACTCTCTATCTCTCTCTCTCTCTCTCTCCATCTCTCCATATGAGATCATTAAAACAAATGTCCTGACCACCTCATTCGTCTTCAGTGACGAATTCTATCTCGTTTGTTTTTGCTTTCATCTTATTTTCGATTTTATAACCTTCTTCGACTACTATAACATATCATATATAATCACTAACAATGTAATAAAATGCCTTATTTTGCGTGTTACATCTATATGGGAGAGGAATGTTAATAGTTTGCGTACAACACTATGGGAAATCCGATTCCTTGTCGTGTATTAAACCTACATAGGCTTAATCTGCCAAGTGTAGAACAATATCAGATCTTCCCATTTCAATGATAGTAGTCTCCTTCCCAGACGTTTATATTTTCCAGTTATTCAGCCCAGGTATACAGATGCAATATTTACGTCTCTCCCACGGAAATTGTTTACATGTCTATAACTTCTCTCTTTCTCTATATTCAATTCTATTTATGCTGGAAATATTGAATTCATCTTTCCCATTGCATCTCTCTCTCTCTCTCTCTCCTCTCTTGATCTGTTTCCTTTCCTCTCTCTTGGTCCGCCCCTTCTTCTTCTCTTGCTTTGTCTCTGCATCTCACTTTCTCTCTCTCTACTCTTTCACCCTCGCTCTGTCTCCCTTTCCCCCTCTTGCTCTGCATCCCTCTCCTTCTCTTGCTCTGTCTCTGCATCTCTCTCTCTCTCCCTCTCTACTCTATACTCTTTCCCCCTCTCCCTCTCTCTGTCTCCGTCTCCCTCTCTTGCTCTGCCTCTCTCTTCTTCTCTTGCTATGTCTCCCTCTGTCACTGCCTCTCCATGGCAGACCACCTCATTCGTCTTTCAAGTAACGAATTCATCTAGTGTTATCTGTTTTGTTTTGTTTTGATGTTGTAAGTTTAACATCGATTTTTAACATGGGGGAGGGGGGTAGAGATGTGACACCTTCCATTAAAAATCATTTAGTTACGCCCCTTAAATTTTTGTCTCATGTACAAATAAAAAGGAGAGGCCTGGAACTTTTGAAACCGAACCACATTTAGAGCCAAGAAAGAATGATTGACGAAGCAATCTCACTTGCTCTTTTGTTCTGTTGAATGTTGCTACGACTCGCCAAGGTGCCTTGTTTAAGTTGAGAATGCGAGAAGCGATTTCTTAAGTTGCCTTCTCGACTAAAGGTGCCTTGCCAAGTTTTAAAAAATTGCCTTCTTGTCTTCTCAACTAACAAGGCCCCTTGGCGAGTTCAAACAGGTTGCCTTCTCTCTTTCTTGGCCTTACCAAGGCGCATTTAGAGGGTTCAACAAGTTGCCTTCTCGCTGCACGTTTAAGTTTCCATAATATACTGTAATAAATTGAACAAAGATCAAGCAGCAAAGCTTTGAGAATGATGATGTCAAAATCTTACATTTTTAAAACTCAATATATCTAGTACAGTTTTGTTAACATTTATACAAGAGAGAAAAAAATACAGTGTAATTGGTTCTGTCAAGCACTTAATAACATGCTGTTTCGGCCTAGCGCTTAGAGGCTCCAATCCTGAGGGGAAGCCATGCCTCCATTTTAGGTTGGTTGTCGCAGTGCACGGTGCGTAGGTGTGGCTCAGATAAATAAGGGTAAAGGGTAAAGTACCGGTACTTTTTGTGCAGAGCTCTGCCCACATATGTCCTTTAACATGTATCTGTCAAACATACAGACGAAGAAATACCTTTTCCATTTCGTTTACCGACATATTATATGACGATTGCAAATTATGAAAACTAACAGGAGTATCTGCCATATTTTGTATACAGGCTTTGTATATATTCTTCGAACAAACTGAATCAAATTGAAACGTTTTCTTTGAAAACATAAACTCTATTATCAGACCAGAATGTGCTATCTGCTTCCTTGTAAGATCCATTTTCCATTTCTCAGATATGACTACATAAATTTCTGTAATCAATATTATTTCCTCTTCATTTAATCCCATACATCTGAAATAAGTATACGGCTTCATTTTCCTTAGGGTATCCATCTATAACATGGTACAATATGTACCCGTATATATGTTTTAAGAAAAGATTCTCATTAAAATATGTCACTCCTCTCTTATAAATATACCTATTATTATACAAAATTTGATTTCTTTATTGGTTGTATCTTCTTTAATAAACACATTCATATTAGGCCAGATAATTAAAATTGCCTGGTAGTATTTTGAATGGAATGTTAATCATTTCAGGTAAAAAGTTACAATAAAAAATAGATTTCCCCGAAAGGGTCTCATTAGAAATTTGAAATATTTTTTCCATTTCACTTTCTGGTCACCAGTTACAAGTCTTTTAATCCACGTCACCCTTTGTGTCTTGAGAAAATGTCTCAAATTGAACATTTCCAGTCCTCCTTGCTTGTAGTCTAGATATAGGGTGCACCTTCTAATCTTATCCCTACATGGCAATAGAAAATTAAATCAAATCTCATCAATTTCTTTGAAAACTCATTCAGGCGCAGGAATTAAAGATGTAACATAAATCAGTTCTGACTATGCATATATTTTCAACAAATGAATTTTCCCTATCAAAGTGAGATCTCTTTGTTTCCACCAATTTAACAGTTTCTTAATTTGCTTAAAATTTATTTAAAATTCATCTCCTCAGTAACATTAGGATTTAAAGAAAAATAAATTCTCAATATTTTTAACAATGTGCGCTTCCTTTTCAAAGGATAAATAGCCCAGTACCCACTGAAAAATGAATGTTTTATATCCATTGAATTGGAGTCCAGATATCTTCCTAAAAACCTCCAAAATTACTTCCAATCTATTGAGCGAGTTTATATCTTGCACAAATATTGTCATATTATCTGCATAGAGAATCTGCTTTATTTCTGTTTCGCCAAAGCAACTACCCTTAACCAAGTTATCTTTTCGAACGCAATAAGCTAAGCATTCAATACATAAAATGAACAGGTAAGAAGACAGTGGATCTTCTTGTCTGAATACACTCGTTCTACTTTGGAGTAATGTTGACCCCCCCATTAAAATCTCAACTTTGAGCATTGGTGTATAAAATCATTACCCATCACAAGACATCCAAAAAGAGCACTTTTTGAAGAAAAACATGCGAAATTGAATCGAATGCTTTTTCAAAGTCTATTGCCAACAGATAACCTGGTTTATTCAGATATGAAGTATGGAAAATTATATCATCAATCATTCTAATTGCTTCGTCAATATTTCTATCATTTAAATATCCTACTTGATCAACTGGCACAATTTCATTCAACACTTTTTTTATTCTTTTAGATTATTTTAGTTAGAATCTTGTAATCTACATTGGGTAAGGAGATAGGTCTATAATTATGAATAATTTTGGGGTCTTTGTCCCCCTTTTGTATAAGTGTGATAATTACTTGTTTTTGAGAAGGACATATTTCCTTAGATTTCAATGTATCTCTAGCGGTTCTTGAGATATCGCGATAACGAGAAAGCAGGACTGACGGACAAATGTACGGATGGACAACCCAAAAACATAATGCCTGCAGCACCACCTTTGGTGGGTGGAGGCATAAACATTATTGATCGCAACGTGCAAAGATATCGAGAGATGATGATTAAACACAATGACGATTTGTGCTGATTGCCGTATCACCTTAAAGTTGTAAAAGTGTCATGATGATGGTTAAGTTTCTCCTACGTTTTTGACCAACTCAGCATTTTTTGCCGTCGATAAAATTGATGTCCTTTACAGAAGTGATCTCCAGTCAGCCGCTTGTAAGATTTAAATCGACCAGAATCTTTAGTACGGTGGCTTTTTGATAGCAGCAATAAATATCTTTGATCTTCATAAACATACTATTGCAGGCGCGGGGCCAGTGTGCAATTAAAACCCCGACAAGTTGTGAAAGCTTTGGAATTCGTAACAGCTATCGAGGCCCTGTTTGGAGAGAGGAGCAAAATTCGTCCAAAATGCACCTATGCGTATCTCCCTTATTTTACCACCAAAGATCGTGAATTTTTTAGAGCACCAACAGAATGATAATATTATTCTTCAAATCAATTTTCATTCAAAACTGTTTGGTATTATTAAAGATATAGGTACTTTTCAGTTTCAGAGGTCGGTGGAAAGAGGCTTCGTTTTTTTCCAGACATAAGTCTCGGACAATATGAATATGCAAACAATTAACATTTTACTAGACTTTAAACTCCAGTCTCACTCTCAACAAAGTTTTGTGTTTGAGCAATCAGTAGTTTTGTGTAAAACTGCTTTCAAAACTAGGGGAAGATCCATGAAAAGACTGGAAACTACAACTATATCGGAGGTGTACGCATGCGCTGTTTGCTTCACCGGCCATGCGTGCATACCATATATGGAAAATGCGTCATACGTCATCGATCAGCTGTATTTACACTGTGGCTACTGCCGGGCTACTGAGTCTAGTAAAGTTGACTGAGCTGAGTTACAATCACAGCAAAGAACTCCACCATATTTTCACAGCTAGTACAGATACTTACTTATTTATAAGTCATTGTTTTGCTAAATTTCGACGACACATCAGCATGTTTTACTCGCATCATTACAAAGACATAAAATCATGAAAAGATATTCGGAGGAGAGCTTTAATATACTTTGATTTATCAGCTCCAACAGTCTCGATCTTGAACAATGACGGAAAATATGAAAAATACTGCAATATTTTCAGAGAAAAAAACACAAAAAATACTGATAAGTTCTTTCCCTTCTCATACACTGTAACACTTCTGCCAGTAAAATTCTGCCATGCTCATAATTACATGCCGGGTCTGATAGAGTCACAGAGCATTGCTAGCGCGATAACAAAGCCGCCTCGGAAGCTCAGGCAGGGATATGGCGGTGAGTACTTGGTGCAACTACAGTACAGGGACGCAAGTCGTATCGCCTGATTCACATGAATCAAACATAAGTAAATGTAATGAAATCAACTGTGACACAAGAGTCTTTTAACTCTGGAACCAAAAAAGACAAAGTTCAAGCAAAGTACACCCAATTTTGTTTAAAGTGTTGAATTCTACATTCATTTGTACCCTGCAATTTTAACCAACAATTAAACATGAAATAATCATTTGCTCTTAAGTACCTTGCTGATGCTAACTGAACCTTCAGATTTTCTTCTTCAATGCACTTTTCCATGGTGTCCATCAAATTATCTGTCTCAATGATCTGTATAAAGAAATGAAAAATAACTTACAGATAAAACAGATATATGACTGAATTAGTCATGTCCATCATTAATTCAGCTAATTCATACAATAGTTTGCCCAGTCTTAATAAGAAAATGGCTCATGATTTTGTATTTATTCAATCCAATATCTATTCAATAGATTACAAATGAAATTTGATTAGATCAACATTTGTCATTTATAATTTAGCATTATTATTTCCTATAATCTCACTAATATCACCTACCTCATACTGATCAGTTATCATACTTACATGTATGTACTAGTCAGGTCTGTTAACAAAATTTCAGGGACAAAATCTAATCAGGTCATCTTTGTATGCTCATTCATACTTCATCCCAGCTTGGTTTCAATTTCTTTGATGCTTTTCAAGTTAGGGCTGTAGTAAGTGCACTTATTCTTGTTGTGCATGCTAGTGAGTGTACTGAATTTGAGATTTATTTACCATTGATGGTGGCATGGACCAATCATACATTGAACCCCTTATAAATCAAATAACAAGTTTTGCAGTATAAAACAAATTATGCATGTCTTCGATGTTCATTACACGATCTATCCACTCTCGTTGAGGCATACTCAGCCTAACTGAGAATAATAATGAACTCATTCGCATGGATCACTTGTATAATGTGTACTGTTCATTATGTACTCATTTTTTCTTTTTTTAGGGGGGGGGGTGTTACACCCACAAATGTAATAACGCCCACAAATGTAGTAACGCCCACAAATGTAATAACACTTTACCCACAAATGTAATAACACTTTACCCACAAATGTAATAATTTCACCCACAAATGTAATAACCACTTTACCCACAAATGTAATAATTTTGAATCACCCACAAATGTAATAATGACTTTACCCACAAATGTAATAAATTTGAAGGGATATTTTGTCGATTTTGTTCAAAACTAAAACCCTGTAATAAAGCATGGGTATAGCGCGCAGTTTTTACTCCAGACCCGGTTATTTCAAAATTTAAAAAATCTTCAAAACTAAGACCCCATAATCCTTTTCCTGTGGAATAACATGAGAATCGAGCGTAGTCTTTCCTCCAGACCCGGTCATTTCAAAAATAAAAACAATAAAAAACAAAACAAAAATTCAAATCTAAGACCCAACAATCCTCCAAACTAAGACCCTGTAATAAAGCATGGGTTTAGAGCGTTGTCTTTACTCCACACCCGGTTATTTCAAAAATAAAATAAAACAAAACAAAACAAAACATTAACTTTAAAACTAAGGCTCCACCATCTTCCAAACTATAAGACCCTGTGATAAAGCATGGGTTTAGAGCGTAGTCTTTACTCCAGACCCGTTTAATTTTTAAAAAATCTTCAAAACTAAGACCCCATCATCTTATTCCTGTGGAATAACACGAGTATTGAGCGTAGTCTTTCCTCCAGACCCGGTTATTCAAAAGTAAAAAAACAAACAAAAACTTTTAAACTAAGACCCCACCATCTTCCAAACTAAGACCCGGTAATAAAGCATGGGTTAAGAGCGTAGTTTTTCTTCCAGACCCGGTAATTTCAACAACAACAAAAAAATTTTAAAAAAAAATAAAATCTAAGACCCAACAATCCTCCAAACTAAGACCCTGTAATAAAGCATGGGTTTAGAGTGTTGTCTTTACTCCACACCCGGTTATTTAAAAAATAAAACAAAACAAAACAAAACAAAACATTAACTTTAAAACTAAGGCCCCACCATCTTCCAAACTATAAGACCCTGTGATAAAGCATGGGGTTAGAGCGTAGTCTTTACTCCAGACCCGTTTAATTAAAAACAAAATCTTCAAAACTAAGACCCCACCATCTTCCAAACTAAGACCCGGTAAAAAAGCATGGGTTTAGAGCGTAGTTTTTCTTCCAGACCCGGTTATTTCAAAACTTTTTTAAAATCTTCAAAACTAAGACCCCATCATCTTATTCCTGTGGAAGAACATGAGTATTGAGCGTAGTCTCTCCTCCAGACCCGGTTATTCAAAAGTTAAAAAAAACAACAAAAAAACCAAACCAAACAAAACAAAACATAAAAAACCTTTTAAACTAAGACCCCACCATTTTCCAAACTAAGACCCGGTAATAAAGCATGGGATTAGAGCCTAGTCTTTACTTCAGACTCGGTTATTTAAAAAAAATGAAAAATCTTCAAACTAAGACCTCACCATCTCATTCCTGTGGAATAACATGGGTATAGAGCGTAGTCTTTCCTCCGGTTATTTGTGTCGTGGTCGAGTCGAGTCGAGTGGTCGAGTGGTTTAAGGCGCTTGACTGGAGAGGCGAAGGTCGAGGGTTCGAATCCCGACACGGCACTAATATCCTTTGGCAAGATATTTACCTGCACTTGCTACTCTCCACCCAGGTGTTAAATGGATACCCGGTAGGATGCGAAAGGTCATGTGGTTGGATAAGCAAGTGTGCGCTTGTAAAATGGCGACTGGCTGGAATGCTCCCCAGGGAGTGGAAAATGTGCATACATTGTGTGCGGGTAAGCCTGAATCCGATGACTGGGGTAATAATATATCTGTAAAGCGCTTAGGCACATCGTTGGATCGATGTATTGGGCGCTATATAAAAGCGGAATATTATTATATTATTATTAAAAGAAATAGAAATTTAAACAAATCTTCGAAACTAAGACCCACCATCTTATTCCTGTTTTTTTCATTTAAAAATGAAAAAAATAAAAATAAAAAAAATTAAGTACTTTGACGTATTTTCACACCGTGTACCACGTACGAATAGGTAGTCTTCAGTATAAGTAATTGATACGTTCATCACATGAAGAAAGGTAATTCATTCACGCACTCATGAAAATATAACATCGTAATCCAACGTTTCAATGTCACTAATAGCGTACATATATATATATATATATATATATATGTTACATATCGTGAACATATTTCATAATTACATGCATAAAACAATTAGCGTCAACATTTAAATACTTTTAAGGTCACTTATTGGATTCCCTTTTTTTTTCTATGACCATTGAATTCCAGGATATTTGTGGGCGTTAGAATATTTACATGATTAAAAAATCGTCGACGGTCAACGTACCATCGAATCGGTCCCTCCTCTATGTGTTATATATATGGACCATTTTGACTGATTCGTCAGTTCATGTGACCGCCGACCAATCATTTATTTGTGACGTGTTGTATCCACATATGTAATAATGTAAAGCGATGCCATGCATCGCCAAGAAATAATGATAATAATGATGAGTACTTATAACACGCTATATCCACCTTATGTAGATGCTCAAAGTACTTAGTTTTTTTTATTTTTTATTTTTTTTATTTTTAAATGAAAAAAACAGGAATAAGATGGTGGGTCTTAGTTTCGAAGATTTGTTTAAATTTCTATTTCTTTTGAAATAACCGGAGGAAAGACTACGCTCTATACCCATGTTATTCCACAGGAATGAGATGGTGAGGTCTTAGTTTGAAGATTTTTCATTTTTTTTAAATAACCGAGTCTGAAGTAAAGACTAGGCTCTAATCCCATGCTTTATTACCGGGTCTTAGTTTGGAAAATGGTGGGGTCTTAGTTTAAAAGGTTTTTTATGTTTTGTTTTGTTTTGTTTGGTTTTTGTGTTGTTTTTTTAACTTTTGAATAACCGGGTCTGGAGGAGAGACTACGCTCAATACTCATGTTCTTCCACAGGAATAAGATGATGGGGTCTTAGTTTTGAAGATTTTTTTTTTAATTAAACGGGTCTGGAGTAAAGACTACGCTCTAAACCCATGCTTTATCACAGGGTCTTATAGTTTGGAAGATGGTGGGGCCTTAGTTTTAAAGTTAATGTTTTGTTTTGTTTTGTTTTGTTTTATTTTTGAAATAACCGCGTGTGGAGTAAAAAAAACGCTCTAAACCCATGCTTTATTACAGGGTCTTAGTTTGGAGGATTGTTGGGTCTTAGATTTGAATTTTTTTATTTTTTTTAATTTTTTTTAATTTTTGAAATAACCGGGTCTGGAAGAAAAACTACGCTCTAAACCCTTGCTTTATTACCGGGTCTTAGTTTGGAAGATGGTGGGGTCTTAGTTTAAAAGTTTTTGTTTGTTTTTTACTTTTGAATAACCGGGTCTGGAGGAAAGACTACGCTCAATACTCATGTTATTCCACAGGAATAAGATGATGGGGTCTTAGTTTTGAAGATTTTTTTTAATTAAACGGGTCTGGAGTAAAGACTACGCTCTAAACCCATGCTTTATAGTTTGGAAGATGGTGGAGCCTTAGTTTTAAAGTTAATGTTTTGTTTTGTTTTGTTTTATTTTATTTTTGAAATAACCGGGTGTGGAGTAAAGACAACATTCTAAACCCATGCTTTATTACAGGGTCTTAGTTTGGAGGATTGTTGGGTCTTAGATTTGAATTTTTGTTTTGTTTTTATTGTTTTTAATTTTTTAAATGACCGGGTCTGGAGGAAAGACTACGCTCGATTCTCATGTTATTCCACAGGAAAAGGATTATGGGGTCTTAGTTTTGAAGATTTTTAAAGTTTTGAAATAACCGGGTCTGGAGTAAAGACTGCGCGCTATACCCATGCTTTATTACAGGGTTTTAGTTTTGAACAAATTCGACAAAATATCCCTTCAAATTTATTACATTTGTGGGTAAAGTCATTATTACATTTGTGGGTGATTCAAAATTATTACATTTGTGGGTAAAGTGGTTATTACATTTGTGGGTGAAATTATTACATTTGTGGGTAAAGTGTTATTACATTTGTGGGTAAAGTGTTATTACATTTGTTGGCGTTATTACATTTGTGGGTGTAACAGGGGGGGGGGGTTATGATTTAGCTATAATACTATAAAATTATACCCACCTTTTTTCTGATCTCTTCTACATTTGCTCCTAATGATGCAAATACTTTGAAAGCAGCTTGCCTCAATTCAGCCTGTATGTAAACACTCTGTTCCTGTGCATACAAAATAGATATGAGACTTCAAAGACCATATTCATAAAACTGCTTAACCCCGAAAAAACTGTTATTTTGGTGCTCTCTCAGATGAAGGGGGTGGATTACACCCCCAACTCCCGATCTTGGCCATGGAGTGACGAAAAATTCTAAAACTTGACATACAGATGAGAATTCCATAAATAATAATCCCATGAAGTTTCATATCTATGTCTCAAATAGTTCTTGAATTATTGCTACCGTATTTGCCGGCGTAAAGGCCGCAGTATTTTCTCTTCCGAAAATATCAAAAAGTCTGGGTGCGGCCAATCCGCAACAACAGTAAAAAATCGGCTGTTAAAATAGCACGTAATTTCGTACATATGGGACTCCCAACTGTACAATGACTAGATCTATACCAGTAATGGTACAGGACATTTCTAGATTCACTCCACACATCTTACTGACAATTTTATGTTGCATTATTGACATGAAGTCTAAAATAAACTTCATAACTTATTTTCTAACATAATCTACCGGTAGATCTAGATCTAAGTTCGTGCCATTGCATCGCTAAAAAGTAAAACTTACTAAAAGAAGGGACCGTTACGGAGCTAGCTGTCACAACAACGCAACTGCGCATCTAGCCAAAGTCGCAATTTCGTATTACACCGCACATCATGGTAGGGGTATTATACATGTATGTAGGATACCAAATCTGCCTGCGATACAGTACTAGCTTAAAATCGATGAAGATTTGCTAAATTATACGATCATTTTTTAGGTAAACTTCCTGTAAATTTATAAGAATATTGAAGAATTTGGGATCAGTTTGCAAAAAAAAATAGTGTTCTACGGGAAAATTACGATTATTTTGTTTGGTCCGTTGGGTTTTTTTTCCTTTGGTTTTTTTTTTTTTTTTTCCTCTACAAAATGTCAAAGTTGGGGGTGCGGCCTATGCGGCGCTGCGGCCTTATCGCCCGCAAATACGGTAATTGACCAACAGTCACTATTCACATATCCGCAAATTCTGCAGTGTGTGCGCAATACATACCGTAAATCTCTGCGTATAAGACGCATTTTTTTTCAGCTGGAAAAATTCGAAATTCGGAGGTGCGTCTTATACATAGGTACAGGATATTTTGAGTCCTCAAAATGCTACTTTTTAGCGGTTTTCGAAAATCTTAGTGTCTCAACATAAAGTACAGGTACGTAATGCGAATAAAGAATAGGATCTACTATTAGAAGTTAACCTACGTTCCTAATTTGAAGGGGAGAGACTTTTTTTTCTTCTTCTTTTTCAGTCTCGATAATTATGCCCCTTCACATAGCACTTTGCCGGCTGACGCTTACCCGTGTCTTCAGCTCACACACCCGTATCTTGCAGCTCACTCACACAGGGGATATCAACTAACCACTCGAAAACTAGTCTGTCCAAATTTCTGTTTGGACTCAGAGGAAAAATTTTCTGTCATTTTTAGTTTTAAAAACAACAGTTTTACTATTATTTGTTTGACAAGTTCACAAGCACTTCAACTGCGCCTCGTAATAAAATGAAAGTCTTTCTGAAATCTGAAATAAGACGCAATCTGATCTGGCTTGCTGCCTACAGAGTCGGCAAAAAAGCAAAACCAAAAGCAAAAAAAAAAAATAGGGGTGCGTCTAATATACACAGGTGCGTCTTATACCCAGAGATTTACAGTATGGGAAACGTTCATTTTGGCTGCATAACAATTTTTGACACTGCACAGTGCTTGTTGATTGAAATTCTATAAATTTGGTATCAAAAGATGCGTAGGACTCTAGGCGACAAAGTCGTGAAAGCTTGCGGCGCCAAAAAGATGTATCCTCGAACGTATCGCAGGGTACGTCGAAAGTAGAGGGGGTGGATTCTGTCACCTGAATTCTAACACCTGCTATCAGGTGTCTATTCTCAATAAGAACCCAATATAATAACATGAATTAATGATAGAACAAACAGTTTGGTGACAAAAGACACCAACATTCAAACCATGAACCATCAATAGCAAGCATACTTTGTTTGCAGAGTTGCTTGGTGAATACTTGAGAAAGAGAGCAAGGGTAGGGATGAGATGGTCTGTGATGCTCGCAGATACCTGGAGTGAAACATCCTCCTCAATGAGGAAGGCCAATGTCTCTGCTGCTTCTACTCTTTCCTCCACCATTCTGTCCTTCTTACACATCCTGGCAAGGCTAGGGAGCACCTGTGGTGAAACATATGCATACAGTCATTAGAGGTAATGGTACGGATTTAAAATCAAATAATACATGTATTATGATGGTATAGGGATAAGGGATCAGTGTTAGACTGTTAGAGAAATTGAGCTCCTGAGTTTGAAACCAAGTGTCCTGACTCCTTCAGAAACGCCATCTTAATTTTTTAAGTCCCTTAGATATGACCAGTGGCGTATCCAGGGGGGCTGGGTCCCTCCTGGCCCCAAAACAGGTAATAAAAAAAAGATGGTAATGTTAATTCTGCCCCCCCCCCACCATTGAGCAAAAAAAAAAAATAGTGCCCCTAACCCCTAAGCCACCATCCCCCCTCCTTCCCCTGCTTATTCGCTGGCTGTCTGATTCGCCGCTAAATATTTTCTCACGAATTGGCCCCCTTTGGCCCCCCTCCCCTTGCCGTCGACTGGATCCGCCCCTGGAGATGACATTAAGTTTTATGTACAATTGTTACTTCTGAACAATACCAGCTTTCTTGACAGACATCTTGAATAATGAATTAATTATTGAAAATAATTTTGCTAGTGATATTCATTTGTCTCGCAATGTATGGTCAACAAGGGATCTAAAAGATCATACATTGCAAGACAAAACGAATATCACTGGCGATATTATTTTCGATACTACATCCGCAATGAGTAATATATTTAGCATTAATGAATTAATTGATTCATAGAAAGTTTGAATTGATTTGATCCACTTTGATGAGAAATCATGCCTCATATCCACAGGCCACTTTGTGGTAAAAAAAAAACATTCCAATTTAGGTGCTACATCAATTTGTTTCTTTGTAACACTTGTCATAATGGCAGAATATACACTACCAAAAACAAGTAAGCTGCATTCAGTATGTTACTATACAGATTTCAAGAAGATCAGATATAGGGGGGAGGGGGGAGAAGAAAAAATATGTTTTCACAAATCATCATCATTTAAGGTCTGTTTCCAAACCATGTGGGGTCAGATATTTTATTTCCTTAACGGATTTGGATGGGTTAAATGTTTTATTTTTGTAAAGGCGTTTCTCCAAGCTTTCCAGTCATTGGCGTCTATCTGGGCAAGGCCAGATACTCACAAATCTTCTAGCATCTCCTTTCAAGTATTGTGAGGTCTGCCACAGGGATTTGAGCTGCCAAAGATATGGGCCTGCATTCTGTAGTCTAAGTCAAACCAGAATTCAATTAATCCGGACTTGGACCGCAAGTCCAGTCTTAGTGCGGTTTACTTCCATTTCTGAATTTCGAAAGTCCAGTTAGTTAAACCAGAGTCTAAGTCCAGTCTAAGTTAAAAGACATGTATAGTTCATAGTTTATTAGTTGGTATAGAGATATAGTCTGCTGCTACTGAATACGCTCAAAAGTAGTCATTCTATCTTCAAGAAGGCCAAAATTTGCCTTAAATTTATTTAATGCAGAAATGGCATATATACATACCTGAGGAATTTAATAGTCATATAAAAGATTTAAATCTCAATAAATTAAGAAATGCATTTTCATGCATGCAGTTTGATTGTAGAAGTATTTGAAAAACTGGGATTCTTTAATTTCTCTACTTAATGTCTTAGATCTTCTATTTGGTGCAATAAGGGTGTCTGAAATTTGGTTGTAACCCTCTGATACACTGTACAATATAAATGGATATAATTTTAGTGGTAACTGTCATGAAGAGAGAAGAGTAGGTGGTGAAGGGATTTTCATACGTTTTGATTTTGAATTTATACATAGAAAAGATTTAGATGTAAATAATTACTGTATAGAGTCTATTTTTCTAGAAATCAATGCTTTTACTAAAAGTACAGTAGTTGGTGCCGTATACAGACCTCTAAGTCAATCTATTCAGGCTATGCTAAAGTCAGATGAACACTCTCAACATCTGGCACTGAATTCGTGCCTCTTCCATCGAAGAATACATAGCCATTTGCTAGTATATTCTGAAGAAAATGTTGCCTTTTCCTGGCAGATTTAGCACAACAACTTGGAAGTCAACGCCATGATGACCTGATTTCGTTGTCAATGTCCTGACTAGCCACCACTTGACCAAGCTGCAGCGGTGAACGAATGCAGAAGTACGATATATACGCGGCGCGGTGGCATGGTACCACACACATTCACAGCGCTATGCATTGCCACTTATCGCGCTGCATGCTGCTCTGTGACACGTGCATGCATGCATGCAGTGTGGAGACGGGACCGGGGGAGACACCACCAGCAAAATATGCTGATCTATATAAACCACTATGGCACGCGAACGAATGCGAATCAAAGAGAACATGGAGTGCTAGCTAGCGAGAGCCTTTGAACGAGCTGTGGAGCCGACTCGTAAACTCAGCGGGTGTTCGCGAGATGATTTACGACAGCTGTTTGGGGTTCGCTCTAGATCTTCGCGCAGTGTGAGCATGCGCAGTTGCTACTTTCGTATTTGGCTTTCTTGGATTAACCAAAGAGATGTTGTGATATCTCTTTGGATTAACTATTTTGACAATCGCAAACAATGGCAGATAACACCGATTCCGAATACAACTTTGATTTAGATGACGAGTTATCTTTGTTATCTGAAATCGATGAATTGAAACTCGTTCCTGATGATTCGGAACCGAATTCATGATGAGTTTATTGAAGTATTATTACGATTAAGACTAGATCTAATATAAGAGGAAGCACAAACGTGTAAGTAATGCATTCGTCTTCGGTCCCGTACATTGCATTCCGTGTCGGTTTTGCAATGTTTTGGGGAAATATAGCCTTGCGCGTTTATGTTATGACAGGCTTTTCACATTTCTTTTCAATGGTTATCATATCATTAAATAACATATACATTGCCTGATTAAACCAAAGAGAAGTTGTGATATCTCTTTGATTAAACAGAAGGAAGTCAGAAGAGGTTAACAAAAATCCAGCCATTATTACCCCCCCCCCCTCCATCAAAATCAACTAGGGTCTAGACCTTACTCCTACTATAGTATAGCCTTTTCCTTACAGACCTTAGGTCATAGCCTAGGTTCTATATTTATAGACCCCTCTAGAGTCTATTATTTATTAGAAACGAAATATAATCTACATGAGGAGCAACTCTTTGTTCACAACACAATTAGGGATGAATAGCTGTAAAAGATGCAGTGAAAAAATGACACTGACAGTCCTGAAAACAAAGTTTAAAAAAATAATGATGCCTTGATGGCTGAAAATGATGTTTGAACCATCATGAACGATGTAATGCATGTGAGTAACTTTTAATCTAGATAAAAAGAATTAAGACAAACACTATAAAGTAACCTAGACTTCTACTTTGTTCTAGGTCTAGATCTATAACTAACTACTAAACTATACTACTAGACTAGTCTAGATTAACTTTAAATTCAATAATTCATAAAAAGTAACTTTTCTTTACATAGACGTTAGACCCTGTACAATTATCGAGATCGAGATCGATTCGTTAGATTGCAATCAGCAAAAAAAATAAACAAGCCGAATTGAAAATCAGAATCACTAGGTGCACAGAACACGAGTTTGAACGCTGGGGCTGGCATTTCTTTCCCCAGCAGACGACACAAACCAAGCTGACCAAATGCATAGGCATCTTCACGTGCAAATCTAAACGTATGGGCACCCCTGGGCACTCTTCCGATAGGGTGGGTTTCAAAGATAAAAACATTCTCTTTCGAATGAAATACAATCTAAATTCCGCAAATGATCGGAACATATTTATAACGAATTATGAAATTGATACTAAAAATTAATATGAAGTCAGTAAAAGTATCATAACTAGCCCATTTCTCGGTGGATTTTGACGAAAAATATATCGTTGGAATCAGAGAAACAAAGGGAATTCAATAACAACAACTGTGCATGCTCACTACTAGTAGGTCGGTACTGCGCACGTCCAGTTGCTTTGTTCGTTTGCGAATCTTTACTCCACTCAATGTGAATGGGTTTGAACGGCGGCTTCTAAGCTTGTACATCAGAGAGCGGCCCAGCTGTCGCCTATTCCAGCGAGCGGCACTCTGATGTCTGTCGTTATCTCGCGCGTTGCGTAATACTTCTGGTCGTAAAAATGCTAGGCTGGAACTCCATGTTGTGATATCTCTTTGGTATAATATACGTAATATACATGCAGTGCGGGGCGGTTACGGCGAAGAACTTTATTTGTTAGAACTGTGCACCCCCTATTAATTTCGTTCATAACATACACAATATATATTGTACACATACGATTGGAATTAAAAAAACAAGGGAAACGCTCTTGGCGGTCTTGCCTGCATTATGCAATTCGATATGATGAAAAATTGAGGTTGGGACATTATTCATAGGCAGGGTGGCCCATTAGTGGGCCCCCCCCCAAATGAAATCCTCTGAATATAATCAGCATTTTGAAGTGAATATTGACTAAGAATCAACAAAAGAATTATTTACTATTATTTGTACCAAGATTGATAACTTTCATGAAACATGAACAAATAACAAAAATTTGTTAATTCTCATATTAAGTTGTGAAAACATAATCCAAGTCTACTGACCTAAAATGACCTTTGACCTTGACTTTGTGACCTGGAATTTGTGTCATATGATTTGTGATACTTGATTACCCTTGGGTACAAGTTTCATGGAATTCGAACAAACACTTTTGAAATTATGCTAAAAATTCAAAATCTTGATGTTGATGCCACAACAAAGTCTATGTTTGCAGACCTGAAATGACATTTGACCTTGACTTTCTCACCTAAAAGACTAATGACATGATTGGTGATACTTGTCACCCTTATGTTCAAGTTTCATGGAATAGGAATGTATACTTTTTAAAAAATGATAACAATTCAAAAACTTAACCTTTGGTTAAGTTTTGATGTTGATGGCACAACATAGTCTAGTTTTGTTGACCTGAAATGACCTTTGACCTTGAATTAGTGACCTGAAATTCTATTCACATGATTGGGGATACTTGATAACCCTTTACTCTAAGTTTCCTTGAATAAAAACTTATACTTTCAAAATTATATTAAAACTTCAAAAACTTAACCTCAGGTTAAGTTTTTGATGATGATGCCACAATATAGTCTAAGTTTGTTGACCTGAAATGACCTTTGACCTTGACTTTGTGACCTGAAATTCTATTTACATGATTGGGGATACTTGATAACCCTTTAAGCCAAGTTTCATTGAATAAGAACTTATACTTTCAAAATTATATTAAAAATTCAAAAACTTAACCTTAGGTTAAGGTTTTGATGTTGACGCCGACGCCGCCGTCACCGGAAAAGCTATATTTATGCAGGCGAGACAAAAATCTACGAAATTTAACTAGAAATATCGCAATCTGTATTGCCGCGCAATGCGAATGTATCCCCCGGCAGTGGCAGCGATTTTGTTTCATCCTTATGTTCGAAGGAGGGACAAAGATCCCCTCTCCCCTCCCTGAAACAAAAGGATGACGTAGAGATCGCCACTAGTGGCTTGAACTATTGTCAAGACTAGGATAGGAGCAGCATCACCAAACCAATATGAGTGTAGATTAGAGTTAAATGCATCTCTGTAGAAAATATGAAAGGAATCTTTTAAGAAATGTGGCAGTTAGAGCGCACAAAAGACAGCCACCAAAATACGACCTTTGACCCTATAACAGATGAAACACAGGGGCAGCATCACCAAACACTAAAGATGTGTAGATTGTACTAAGACACACCTCCATACAACATTTGAAAGAAATATGTCAAAAATGTGGCAGTTAGAGCGCATAAAAGACATATGACCTTTGACCATATAAAAGACGGAACAATGAGAGCAGCATCGCCCAAAAGTGTAGATGTGTAGATTGTACCAAGATACATCTCCTTTCACAATTTGAAAGGAATCCGTCATTAAATATGACCTGCAGAGCACACACTAGACACTGGCCTATAGAGCGCACACAAACCATCCACAAAAATATGGGCTTTTACCCTATAGAAGACAGTACAAATGGGGGTAGCATCACCAAAAGTTATAGGTGTGTAGATTATACCAAGATACACCTCCAAAAAAAATTTGAAAGAAATCCGTCAAGAAATGATGCAGTTAGACCGCACACTAGAGTGCACACAAGACATCTATCAAAATATGACCTTTGACCCTATAAGAGACGGAACACTGGAGGCAGCATCACCAAAATCTATAGGCTTCTAGATTATACCAAGATACACCTTCGTTCAAAATTTGAACAAAATCCCTTGAGAAATGTGGCCTATAGAGCGCACACAAACCATCCACAAAAATATGGCCTTTTACCCTATAGAAGACGGAACACTGAGGGCAGCATCACCAAAAGTTATAGGTGTGTAGATTATACCAAGATACACCTCCATACAAAATTTGAAAGAAATCCGTCAAGGAATGTGGCAGTTAGAGTGCACACAAGAATATGACGCGGTGGACGCGGACGCGGCGTAACGCCGCTGAATCAAAAGTACCCCACCGGCATACTGCCGGGGGATACAATTAGATGTTTGAACAACAAAATATGAGTAGTATGCAGCCCTGCACCTCAACAGGAATCAACTTAAATTTGGATTTCACCCCACCTTTAATGTTTATGAGTGATCACAAATCTGATTACGATTAGACCCCAGCCAAGTATCTCATAATCTGGTCAGGGGTTAAAGGTCAAGGATTTTGTTACATAGGAGTTCGTTCATGTCTCTGTTTTCTAAATCGAGACAGTACTTGGTGTAGTAGGCCGTTAATTGTAAGGCTAGCAACTTTTTGACTGAAAAATTAGAGAACTCACTTCCTGGACCGATCTACACTAGATCGGTCTAACAGTGAGTGAGAACGGACAACCGTGCCAGGAAGCGATCTTCTGGACCGATCCAGAAGTTCGTGATGTGGTCTTCTGGACCGGTCCAGAAGACTAGACTGCTCCAGACCGATCTAGCGTGCAGTGTGTACCCAAACTGTGCCAGGAAGCGATATTCAACTGGAAGTGAGTGTGTTTTGGCGATAGAAGGAAGAAACAAAGGATAGCGTAAGGAAAGATAGGAAGAGAAAATAATAGAATAATTTTTAAAAAAGAATAGCATAAGAGAAGGTGATAGAAGGAAAAACAAAGAATAACAAGGAATGGTAGGAAGAAAATGGTAGAATGATAAAAACAAAGAATTACATAAGAAAAGGTGATAGAAGGAAGAAACAATGAATAACATCAGGAAAGATAGAAAGAAAAAATGATAGAATGATAGCAACAAACAACATAAGAGATGATAGCAGAAAAAAACATAGAATAACATAAGGAAGACAGAAAAAGACAAGGTGGTAGAATAGATAATGGGAAGGTAGAAGAGAAGATGAAAGATGGAAAAACAATGAATAACATAAGAAAAACAGAAAGAGAAAATGATAGAAGGAAAACAAAGAATAACATGAGAAAGAAAAAAATTGATGGAATAATAAAACAAAGAATAACATTACAAGTGAAAGAAGAAAAAACAACGACTAACATAAGGAAAGTCAGAAACAGAAAATGATAAATAATAGATAAATTAAACGAAACTTACCTGGAAGTTGAAGTTTGATTTCTATTCTAGTAGAAATCGGGAGTGAGAGATTATGTGGTGATATCCCGGACTGCGCATGCGCAACAATATTCAAAGAGCTGATCTGCATGGAAAATGACTCCAAGAACCAGTAACAACAAGATTCTTCCCGAGACTTCCTCTATATTCAATGATACCTGGGTGTTTTAGGGAGCGGTGGGCACATAATCTCTCACTCCCGATTTCTACTAGAATAGAAATCAAACTTCAACTTCCAGGTAAGTTTCGTTTAATTTATCTATTCTACCACGAAATCTCCGTTCAAGATTTTGTGGTGATACTTTAAAGATTTTCCATGCAGAGTGAGCAAAAAACAGAAGTACATGTATAGTAATACTTTGTATAGCCAGAACATACCGTGAACTGGTCTTGGAGAGCTCATCGTTTTGCAGAGCGGAGTACAGCTTCTGCAAAAGAATTACCCCTTATTTGGGGTTTCTTATAAAATGTCTGGAACGTTTTCTTGCTGGCCCAACCAGCTGCCTTGAGAATTAAGTCTGTAGGTACATCTGCTGTAGTTGCTGCAGATGTTGCTGCTGCTCGAGTGGAGTGGGCCTTAAAAATCGCCGTGTCAATCCCCGAGACTTTCAGCACCTCATTTATCTACCGTGCAATCATGGTTGTGGAAACCTTCTTATGAGGTTTATTTATGCTTATGAAGAGTTGTTGTTCGTCATTCCTGACGTCACTTGTTTTTTTAATATACTTGGTCAAATATCTCACTGGACAAATCCTTTTGTCAGGTGGATATGTATCAACTTTGAGTCTATATCCTGGGGCGCCAGGTCTAGATTGTTTGAGTGGTTCATCCACGTAGCATGTAATGCTGTTCACTGATATCGTACACTTGTCCAATCGGAACTTTTGCAAAGTTTGCACTCTTTGTGCGGAAACCAGTGCTAGTAACATGACAACTTTAAATGTCAATGCTTTTAGGTTCAGTTTGCCCGCTGGCGGAATCCCTCTAAGATAGTTAAGTACTTTCCCAGCATGCCAGATCTCCTGATATCTGGGGAGTGGGGGCCTTAAGTTGTAGACTCCCTTCATAAATTTGGCAACAAGGGGGTGTGCTCTGATCTCAGCATGTCCATCTTCCAAAATCACATGCGCTGATAGAGCACTACGTGCTGTGTTAATGGCACTATAGCTCAGACTTTTCTCATGAAAAAGGTACGATAAAAATTCAACCACATGCTTTACATCGACCACCCCACTGTCTATATCTATCCTTTTACAATAGGTGATCCAATGCTTAATAGAACTGCTGTATTGTTTCTGGGTTCCTTCCCTCCATGCAGCACATATGATGTCTTGGGTTTCCTCAGAAAATCCTAAGGCTTGAAGTGGTTTCCATTTCCGGATACCCTGCAAATAAGCAAATTTAAGCGGTGAAAAAGTGGGTGTGGTTCACCAGAGATTGGTTGTGTTAACAATTTCTTGCTTTTAGAGACATACATGGGGGGCTCCACCAACATGTCATGCAGCATGGCATACCAATACTGCGTGCCCCAGTCTGGAGCAACTAGTACACCACAGGCCTTGTCCTGCATTATCTTCTGTAAACACCTCCCAACTAGGCAGAATGGGGGGAAAGCATAAAATTTGTATTTTCCCCAGTCCAATAAAAATGCATTTACTGCCTCCGCCTCTGGTTCTGGGTGCCACGAGACGTATCTTGGTAACTGCTTATTCAAGCGTGATGCAAACAAATCTATTTCCAAAGGTCCAAATTTTTCTTCTATCTCATGAAAAACTGGTTTTGCTAACATCCATTCTGTTCGATCATTAAATGATCTTGAGCATCTATCTGCCTCTACGTTTAGTCTTCCTGCCAAATGGACAGATGACACCCAAATGTTTCTGTTAATGCACCATGACCATAAGCATTTTGCCAATTTATCACACTTAATGGACCTGGAGCCTCCCATGTTGTTAATGTAAGCCACTGCTGTCGTGTTATCTATTTGTAATCGAATGTGGCAATTTTTGCAATTACTGCACAGAGCTTTCAATGCATAGAAAGCTGCTAGGGTTTCCATGTAGTTTATACCATTGGTTAGGTATTTTTGTCTTTCGTCTTCATTCCATCTACCCCCAGTGGATGTTTTTAAGTCTGTAGCCCCCCATCCTTCGCTACTAGCATCGCTTTGTAGCATCATGTTGGGGTTTGAGGAGAGAATGTCTTTTGCACAATGGTGGATATTATCCAACCACCACTTTAATTCTGCTATAGCACTATGGGACAAGTTCATGGTTCTGTCGAAATGGCCTTTGTTAAGCCTTAAAGCATAAGTCTTCTCTCTTTCCAGAGCCCTATACCACATGTTCCCAAATTTCACTGCTGGGAAGGCTGCGACTAGCTGACCAATCACCCTGGCTACATGTCTAATAGTTGGGTTTCTGGTGTTCAGTAAACTTTGGCATTGTTCCGAAATATGTTCTTTCTTCTGCTGGGGCAGAGAAATCATCATGGTTTTTGAATCGATCATGAATCCCAAAAATATGATATTTTGAGTAGGTAGGAAAACAGATTTATCCGGGTGGATTATAAATCCCAACATCTCAAGCAGCTGCTCAGTCTGCTGAACTGCGATTTCAGTTTTGCTTACTGTTTTCCCCACAATTAGTGTGTCGTCAATGTAACCGATCACATTATGACCTTCTTTCCTAAGCTTTGCAAAAACCGGCTTAAGAATTTTTGTGAAGAGCCTTGGGGCTGATGAAAGGCCATTTGGCAGTGCCATGAACTGATATAACTTTCCTTTCCATGAGAACTTCAAATATTTTCTGTGATCAATGTGTACAGGTACAGAGTAATACGCATCTCGTAGGTCAAGTGAGGCCATGAAGTAACCTTGGGCAATATTTTGAATTGCAACATGAAAATTATCCATTTTAAAATGGTTATACTCAACAAATTCATTCAATTCTGACAAGTTTAGTATAATACGTCTGCCCCCACATTTCTTTGGTCGTGAAAAGATGTTTGATACAAAATCACGTTCTTCATGCTGTGTTTCCTCAATCACACCCTTTTTTACTAAGTTCTGTACTTCTTCTCCGATTGCTTGTGATTCTTCTTGATCACGTTTATATTCAAATGGAGGTTTTGTCTGTACAGGGGGTGAGTTATCTATGAACTCAATTTTGTACCCATTGATGGCATCTAAAATAAATACTTCATTGGTTATTTCAGCCCATTCATTGCTAAATTTCCTCAATCGACCACCGATGTTATAACAAATTCCACGTACCTCCTTGTTTCTGGAGTGCTCATCTATCGACTCTTTCTCCAGCTCCCTTTGTACTTGCCTTCTTGGGCTTGGGTCTGGGGTGGTCGTGACTGTGTGTGCGGTGCCATTTGTTTCATGGTCTCCCTTTGTTTCCACAGAGGGGCACGCTGGTGGCCTGCTCCTAAAAAAGAGCGCTGTCCTTGTTGAGCTGAGGATGAAGACACCCAACCTGCATTCCTGAATCGGTTGCGGTTTGCATTTGTGGGGTACGGTCTGTAGGCAGGTCTCTCCCTGGATTGGAACTTGTTTGTGCGGATAACACCAGCTGCCACCTTTTGCTCCTCATGAAGGTCTTTTACCTGCTTACCAAGGTCATCTCCAAATAGTTGTTTAGATGATTGAGAGCTTGAGGCTTTGCACAAGTGCGATAGTTTGGGATTAATATCCGGTCTAATAAATTCCTTGCGCAGGCAATTGAGCTCCTAATGGGCACTCGCCAGAAGTGCGAGAGCATCATTTTGTGTTTCAGAAATGTCAGAGTCTTCCATGGAGCGAGCAAAGGCGGTTATACCGCGAGTGAGTGCCTTTTGCACTTTTTGGAGTTTTGCATCTTTGGCACGTGTGTTGGTGAAGGTTGTCCCAAATAGTCAGGTTTACTTTAGGGACATCCAGTGCTTGGCAGTTTTCTGGTGTAACATACTTCTCTGCCGTGTCTTCCAAGCATTTATCATCCAGTTTGTGCGTGATGAGGTAATTGATACTCGTGGCAAATTCAGCGGGGAGGGGGTCCCCCACGCCGGTAGGGGCAGCGAATTTTGCTGCGAGGGGTGGCAACCCAACATGTCCTTGTCCATCGCCGAATTCCGTCGAAGTTTGGCTAGAGTCCATGTAACCTTCTTCATCAACTTCTCTTTCATAATCACCCCGGTCTTCTCCATAACCGTACTCGTATTCATGATCGCCGTCCAGCCCAGCTCTTGCTGGCGGATTGCGTCGGTCCGGTTTTTTAACCGATGAATGTTCCAACTCTCTGTTGACCAACAATTCCACCATTTTCTCCAATTTTCCGATGCGGTCACCAATTGGCACCGGCGGATCAAGCTCTGTATTGTTTGCTCTTTCCGAGTCTTCATGGTGGCTGTCCGAGCTACCGCTTTTCTTGCCGCTGCCTTTTGGCTGCTGTTGTGCGGCTGCAGCGACTGGCGTACGGGCAGAGCCCGCCGCCTTGTAAGCTGTCAGTCCGGTAGCTCTAATCTGCGGTTTCTCCATAGATTTTGTCGAAATTTTCTTGGGATGTTTAGATGTCTCCATCGTCGTAAAATCAGTCCAAAAACTGGGTCTAAAGTTGAAATAACTGTCACTGTTGACGAATCCAATAAGATTGTGGCTGGATTGCTAATCTAAAATCCGATATTTTATGATTAATTCTAGTGAATTTAGCTCTGAACTGTCGCGTACTGAAGCGAATGTCCGAATTGTTGCGCATGCGCAGTCCGGGATATCACCACAAAATCTTGAACGGAGATTTCGTGGTAGAATAGACAATTCAAAGATAGAAGAGAAGATGAAAGATGAAAAAACAAAGAATAACATAAGAAAGACAAAAAGAATAAATGATAGAATGAAAAAATAAAGAATACCATAAAAGATGAAAGAAGGAAAACCAAAGAATAACATAAGGAAAGATAGAAAGAGAATGTGATAGAATAGTAAAGATAAAGAATGAGAAAGGGAAAGATAATAATAAAAATAAATAGTAATTTTATGATGAAAACAAAACAAACCATGACTTTTGCAGGCCGCCGTACATACATTTTGATTATGTGCAAAAATGACCCGTGCTATCATAGCAACATGAACTGCTCCTGTTGCTATGGAATAATGTGTCTCATCAGGGTAAGCATTACGATGAGTGTGAACATAAATGAACTGTACCTCTGGAGCGGTCCAGTGGATCGGTCTAGCATAGATCGGTCCAGCAAAGTGAGTGAGAATGGGGTCTTAGAAAGGGCGATGGAAGAGAGATGACTATTAACTTTCATATCAAATGTCAAATTTTGAAACTGCAATCAAGATTGCAATAATCTCCACAGCTGTACTCTTATCCATTAAAGGGCAATCCAACCCTTGTAATAAGTTGATTTGAATGAAAGCAGGAAAATAACAGAAACAGAATGGCAACAGTTTGAAATGAATCAGACCAATAGTAAGGAAATTGTGAATGTTTGAAATAAGAGATCACTAAGTCTATGCGAATCTCAAATTGGTAGTTTGGTGACTTTGGTCAGTGGATTGTGACGTAGGACGAGGATAACTCTCCCATTTGCTGTGTACAAAAGTATCATTAATTTCTGTTTTTCTCGTAAGTTCCTTCTCTCTTGGGGCACTACTCAAAATATATTATAGATAGCATATTATTATAGGTCCTCTAAAAAGAATAGACCCTCCTGAGCCATGAATTTTTGAAATATTTGACTTTTAGTCATTTTATATGTTGGAACAGATGGGAAAGTAGTCCGGCACTAGATCACATTGACATTACCGCTTCAGCCAATTTGAAGTGCCCATACGTATAGTGATTACAACTTTCAACAAATCATAACTTTCTTATATTTAGTCAGATTTAATTGAAACTTTCCTCAGTTTGCTTCTCTGATTTATCTGCTTTCTTTTAGAGTAGTTGTCTTTTTGGGTTGGATTTCCCTTTAATTTAAAAGATTGCTGGCCTACTTTTCTGCAATTTCAGAACCCAAGCTAAGCTGCTGCAGCACCACTAGCTCAGGTGCAGTCTAAATTTTGTAAAATGTTTAAATGGACTTAGACTAGAGCTTAAGTTAAATCAGACTTCAGAAAGTGATATCTATAAAACTCTGGTTTAAAGGGCCAATTTAGACTGGAGTTAGACTAGACTAAGTCCACACTTAAACCATGGTTTAATCTAAACCAGAGTTCAGAATATGGGCCATATAGTTTTTTTTTTTAAATGGCACCTCACAATAATGCTTACATGGGTTTAGAGAAGTGAGACAATTATGCAAATTGTACCTGTCACAGCAATGACATTTATCAATACCAATACATACAATGAGGGTTGAAGCTTCTTTCAGTGGTTGATTAGACAACGGGTCTCATTGTGAGGGGTTCTGTGTGATCATACCAGGAAATTACTCTGAGAATTCTTTTCAACAGCTATTAAACCCAATGCACACAGGAATTGGGTTGTTCCTGTATTAAGCCTATAGGAATGACAGAAATCAGTAGTCAGGTTAGGTACCAATATAGAAAAACAAGATGAGAAATTGCTTACCCTTTGTACAATCAGAGGGCACCTGGAACTTATTGCACCTGCTCTACACAAGTAACACAAGCTATTCAATGAGAAAAAAAATAACATAAGAAAACAAAAACAATATCATACAGTATTTGCTATTCAAAAAATGCAGTGCTATTGGTAATCTATTGTCTTACTCCAACCATAGGCAGGAATAATATGTTGCTCTGTCACATTTCATACAAACATTTGTATCTACTCTTTCATCTTGGTAGCATGGGTTCTATCAATGTGATATGAATGACTTTGCAAATATGAATAATTTAGTCACCTGTTTTTATTACATGAATAATTTCCCCTAAATAAGTTTCTGAACTTTAACTTCATTATCATTTTATACTTCAACACATGCACTACACTCTTGTCATAATCTCTTCTGGTTCTTGAGATATCGCAATAGCTAGGCTAAAACATGTAATTTCATAAGTTGACCTCTGTAACCTTTGACCTTTGTCCTAGTTGTACCAAAGAGATTGTCTTCCTATGGTGATACATACTATCATCAAGTTTGAAGTTCATATCTCAAGTGGTTCTTAAGATATCGCGTTCATGAGAAAGAGGGAGGGACGTACGGACATACGGTACATGTACGGACAACCCGAAAACATAATGCCTCCGGCACCACCTTCTGTGGGCGGAGGCATAACAATTATTATTTTGTCATTTTGTGTGTTGGAACAAATGAGAGAATTGTCCGCCGTGTCATTACATATACTGATTCGGCATATGGAAATTGCTGTATGTTTAACTTTCTCACTTTTACCAATCTGGTTCTCTGAATTTTCTGCTTTCTTTTGGAGCATCTTGGTTTTCAGGGTGGAATGTGATATATACATGAAGGTATTAGTCGGTTTTAAAATAACATTTTTCTCAACATACATGAGGAGACAAGGACAAATTCTGTGTTTCGAGGCATCTTTACATTCTACATTTTTACTCATTTTCTAGACAGTGATGTACATGTACATGTAATTATTGCATAATTCTAGTGAAAATCTCACAAGTCACGAGACACAGGTTCAAAGATCTGTCCATGTGACAGTCTTTTAGCTAGGAGGGTGTCTGGGTGTCCAAAATACCCCCACTCTTTTTGCTAGATACTCTATCTCTATCAATTAATGGCACTTGTTTAATGAGTCTTCATTATGCAATTTAAAAACAAAATTTGAAACGAAACAAGTGAAACGCTCTCGGCGGTCTCGCCTGCATTACGCAATTCGATATGATGAAAAATTGAGGTTGGGACATTATTTTTATAGGCAGGGTGGCCCATTTGCAGACCCCCGAAAATGAAATCCTCTGAATATAATAAGCATTTTGAAGTGAATATTATGAATCATCAGAATAATTATTTACTGTATCATAAGAATACAATATAATGAGATTTAGTGTATGGGTAAGACTATAAATGTTTCAATGCTTGTCAGTAATTTACAAATAAAGTTATCTAATAAACTTTTTAAGAAAAGAGGATTTTTCAGCACTTTGTGTAAAAACAATTGGAAGGTAGAGCCCATCTACATCACATCACGTCTCATTAGCATAATGAGAACATTATTATGAGATATACTCCAATATATATTATCCAAACATCAATATTGTCACCTAGCTGTAACTGATCATGTACATACTAGGCCTGGGATCGAATACTAAAATTACTATTAGAATATTCATGGGAAAGTACTCGAATGATTCAAATATTTACTTTCATGAAATATGAAAAATAACAACAATTTATTTATTAATTCTCATATTAAATTTTGAGAACATAATCCAAGTCTACTGACCTAACCTAAAATGACCTTTGACCTTGACTTTGTGACCTGGAATTTGTGTCACATGATTTGTGATACTTGATAGCCCTTGGGTACAAGTTTCATGGAATTTGAACAAACACTTTTGAAATTATGCTAAAATTTCAAAATCTTGATGTTGATGCCACAACAAAGTCTAAGTTTGCAGACCTGAAATGACATTTGACCTTGACTTTGTCACCTAAAAGACTAATAACATGATTGGTGATACTTGATAACCCTTATGTTCAAGTTTCATGGAATAGGAATGTATACTTTCAAAATTATGATAACAATTAAAAAATCTTAGCCTGATGCCACAACATAGTTAAGTTTGTTGACCTGAAATGACCTTTGACCTTGACCTAGTGGGCTGAAATTCTACTCACATGATTGGGGATACTTGATAACCCTTTAGTCTAAGTTTCATTGAATAAGAACTTATACTTTCAAAAATATATTACAAATTCAAAAACTTAACCTCAGGTTAAGTTTTTGATGATGATGCCACAACATAGTCTAAGTTTGTTGACCTGAAATGACCTTTGACCTTGACTTTGTGACCTGAAATTTTCCTCACATGATTGGGAATACTTGATAACCCTTTAGTCCAAGTGTCATTTAATAGGACCTTATACTTTCAAAATTATATTAAAAATTCAAAAACTTAACCTTAGGTTAAGTTTTGATGTTGACGCCGCCGCCGCCGTCGCCATGAGAGTACTTGGATAAATCTTGCCTGTATGTTCATACACAGGCTTGAAGACTGAATGAATAATCTAAACTCCTTACTATTACTGTATCTAAGGATTTGTATGAAGTAAAAGAACTCATAAATTCCTACCATTTTGCTGCTGTAAGTTGAATGTTGACAGGAAGATCCCTCGCTAAGAGTCTACTCAGTAATGTAGACATATCTTCTCTGTTGTACTTAGCTAGGGCAAATAAAATAATATAAGGTACAAGTTCACTTCAAACTCTATCATTTCTTTTCAAAACACATTTTTCATCTACTGGTATTCTTGAATGATTTGGGCCAAAGAAGCAAATATAGACATCATGTATGTACTAGCTGCCTCAGTGCTTGGTGCCCTGGAGCTACAAACCTCTAGGTCTCTTTTCCTGATCAAAAATCTTAAAGGTGATATTCATAGAAGAGCCCTAAATATGAAGATATTCATATCTACACAAAGCTTATAAGCCATACAATGAGCTTGGATGACATTCAAACAATATAACACTTCCGAAAAAGCGAAATTAGGGTGAAAACAATCACCCTATTCTCTGGGACAAATTTGCCCTATTGTCATCCGAAACGGCCTTTAGCTGTGACGTAGGAAAAGGGAGGCGTGGCTAGTGTGCCACTTCCGGATATCTAGTAGAACGCATGTATAACATTATAAGGCTGAAAACACAGCTTCAACTTATGTGTTATTTTACCCTTACTATAGAATAAATTATAATACAACATCGTTTGTAAGTTACTTCTCATTAATATTTCCATCTTATATTCTAAGAAATGTATTATTTGTGAAATAAAACGTTGAAAAATGGGGAAAAGAAGGTGAAACTATGGCTGTGTCCCGGCTTTGTTGTACAGCGAGCCTGCATATATAATGGGATTTGGGTGCCGGCGATTTTTACCACCATGTAGTTTCACTTTGACATATCAGTCGAAGACTTCACCTCTTCCACTATGGAAAAACACAGTTAGTATTGATTTAATCATTATTATGAATAAAATAAAATTCAAACAAATCGAAGAATATTTCATTTAGTCGATCGTATCATGGCTAGATTAGCTGGAAAAATCGAGGCGATTCTGCTGTTGTTACGATTCATCTGCGAGTAGTGCGGCTCTTGGCAGCCGCATTACCTACGGCTGATCGCTGATTGAATTTAGTATCGCTGGCGGATTTACATTACCTGCGCGCACATCAAAACACACGTAAACGTGACTACACTGCACACACCGCACACACACAGTACTGTACGCTTGCATTTCAGTCGCGATAGACGAAACCCTTACGAAACCAAACCAAGACAAAACGGCGAGAAATACACTATTCTATGTAATTATAGTTATCGACAAATGACAATGGAGAAGAAACATTATTCATTGTTATGTCAAAGGAAATTCCACCTCGGAACATGATTCTACTAAAGGTAATTTTGTTTTGAAACACAGCTAGGTTGATTTTTCATACTATCTCCGTGTACATACAGCTCAGCTGGCAAGCTAAAGCCGGTGAAAAAGTTGAGTTGTAAACAGTTATTTTACGGATATTGTCACATTTTCAATGCCAATAATGACATGAATATTGACATTAGGATATGTTTCAGGACGGAGAGGACAACTGTATGCCAGATATTGACCATTCAGGCAATATTTCAATCGTTTTGAGAGAGTGGAACTGACATCGACTCTATGAACATTTGTGTGTAGATCTCAGTTAGTCTCTATAGCTGCGTGAAGCATATCCGGCTCTGACGTCACTCACAAAGCCACTTTCCCTTAGGCGATTTCGTAGGTCAGGATAGAGTCAATTTAGTGAAATTTGATTTTCATAAAACACAAAACTGCACACTTTCATGGCATGTTAGCTGCATAAATTGCTTTAATAACTCATTCAATTATAAAATTAACTATTTATATTTGATTTTATTTCCTATAAGTATCAACTTTAACCATTTTAAGGTGTGGGGAGGGGTGGGGAGTGCATTATATTGACCAAGTGTAAACAATTACATGTAAAAATTCAAAGTTACATGTACATACATGTGTGTATTTCACTGAGCAAGGGGCATGTTCCCTCCATGCCCCTTCCCTGGATCTGGCACCAGCCTTTACCACATTTTCCCACTTCTTATGCATTGCCCTACCAATCCCGATTCATTCTTGGACAGAATATTTAGATATTTTGAATCAGAAATAAGCCTAAAATCTGTGACTTTCCCCCTGATTTCTGAAATATATGACGTTGGAGGGGGATGAGGGTCATCAGAAAGTATATCACTTCCCTCATTTTAAACTCAATGTAAATCTGTGAGGGAAAATGTTTAATGATGAAGCTACATGTAAAACATTCTATGACACATGCTCATGCAAAAATTGCTCTGTGATCAATTTCCTACATCGCAGAAATTCCTTACTTCAACCCTGGACCCAAGACTATACCTAACCTGGGTGGGTGGGGGGTTTACAAAGACAAAGAATGACTGAAATCACACTTAAATATGGCAGGTCAGTAATGCCACTGCTTGCTCTCACCATTCCTAACATTAGTCTTTCAAGGGAAGTGCAAGTTGTGCTTGCAAATCAATAGAATATACATTTTTTGAAATTTCATTGTTGAAGGAAACATAAAATTACTTTATTTAAGTGTGCACATTCCTTCAGAGAATGATTGTTTGAGCAACTAGTGGCATCAACTACCTGTCATAGTTAAATGTGCTTTCAGTCAATCTTAGTCTTTGTGAAACACCCCCAGAACCCTGAAACCTTACATAAAAACCAAATCACAACATTCACCCTAAACCTACATGTATAGCTCTGATGAAATAAAGCCAGGAGCGATTGCTACTACTGTAAGATCAATGTAAGTGGATCAATATATGAGTGGGACTGAATTTACCTATATACAGTATATGCCAGATGACTTGATACTTGGGCTTTCCAAATATACTTTGCTATAAATTTGCAGTTTCCAGTTTCCAAAATAAAAAAAGACATATTCATATAATTTGGATTTCCTTTCTCATGTATAATATATCAAGGATTAATCGTTGCTAATTCACACATACACAATTGCAGGAAGTAACTTCAATATAGGCATCTGTTGTGTGAGCATATATCCTATATCATCGTTTTTCAACCAGGGTGCTGTAAGACATCTCTAGGGGTACCGGGAGAGAAGTTTAATTGTCTAGATTAAAGATTTATTTTGGAACTAAGTCAATTATTTGATAACCAAATAAATCACTTTTTATTTTCACGAGGAAAAAGCATTTTAAAGATAATAAAGCGCATTCCTTTCTCACTAGCTTTGCTTACGTGCAACGTTTAGAAACAGGATGATTTTAGGCAGTGAAATGCCTGAATACCACCATATTTGGACAACGAGGTGACTAAATATCTTTCTATTTGACAGTGCCTAAACATCGACATATTTTTACATTAAAAAACATTTTTACCACGCTCGTTCGCTTCATTACCTCGCATCATTTAGAAACAGGATAATTCTGGGCAACGAGATGCCCGAATATATAATTTTTGTATTCCTGTATTCAGCGGCGAGGTACCCGTATACAAAAATTTAAATGTTATCTAATGTGTTTTGATTACAAAATGGAATTTTTACTATAATAATTTTTTTTTTTTTCTCTCACTTCGCTTGTTCGCAAAATTTTGTAACAAATATGCCCCTATGTGTGTACATGGCACTTGACGAGTGCCAAGATGATGTAAAATGAATCTTCTGTAATGAATTTTGGATTTCAAGGGCGCAGTGCCTAAAAAAAAAGGTTGAAAAAAGCTGTCCTAGATAATGTCATACATTTACATGAGGCAACCCAAGGCTTTGCCTGAGGAGTTGGGGTAGAGCATGCAAAATATCTCTCTTAAATCCTCAATAATGTAAAATTACCATAATCCCTTCACCCACAATCAAGATACACAGTTGTCCAGGCATCTGCATCATAGGCCTAATAAATAAACATACATTGTGAATTTGTCACATACTATCACATTTATGTAAAGAGAGATATTATTGTTGTCTTCTCTATCTTTACTTACCAGTTGATATTTCAAAGGAGACAAAACGGTTCTGGTAACTGAGAGCAGATAGGCACTGAAGAGCTGGGAGTCGAATCTAGAAAGAAATACAAGATCTCATACTGATCCCAAAGTACTATTCTTCACACACTAAAACAGCATATGTTACAGGACAATACACTTCTTGAAAGTACTATCTATAAAAGCTATTGGTAATAAAGGTATGATTCAAATGAAGCTGGTCTTTTCCTTACCTAATAAGGCTTTCTCTGTAGTCATGATGCATATGAACAATTTACTTCTAATCCCTTCATCATAACTTAAACCTTTTCTTTGAGATGAATCTATTGTACAAAGCTAACAATCTGAGTACATTCATGCACAATAACCTCTAGTGGAGTAGAGCGGTAGTCTGAGCTTTGAAGCCAAAATACAGTGCAACGGCCCTCGCGTAAGAATTTTATGAATTACTTTTTTGCAAAGAGTGCTTGACTACATTGTGTGTACATGTATCTCCATTCTTCAGGTAAAGGATTTATCTTCATCGGTAAACTCAGTATTAACCATTTGATGAATCAAATGAATCCAACAAGCTAACAGGTGGGCAAGTGGACAAATACTTAGTGTCTACAAGTGAGTCTACTAGTGTGTCTAACAGTGATACTGTCTAGTAATTCTTTCTCTGATATTAGTCCCAACCCCCCATGTTTTAATGATTTAATGATCAAAATTACCAGTGTGTCTAACCATGGACCTAAAAACCCAGAGCGTGGTCTGACCACAATCTAACAGCTGGATGCGATCATGGACCTACTGCGCTTTGGGGTTGTTTGCTGCTCCTACAAACCGTCGAGAACCTAGTCTTAAAGGTACTATGTCCCATTTGCAGGCCAAAAAAATGAAAAGGTTAAATTCCAACGGCATTTGAAAGACAATAATAACGAAATAACGACTATTAGTTGTTGAATCGACTTAGAAGCTATAGAGCCAGTAAGTAATAGATTTTTCCGACCATTGTACCGAATGGTCGTCCGCTTTATGCTGCGCAAAGATTCAATCAGTTTAATTTTGACAATTACAAGAAGTGGGTTATTGATGTAGACAAATGCTCATGTACCCTTTACAGCTCATTTTATGTATGTTATTACCAAAGATGAAAAAAAAGCCTGTCAGTCACTCAATAGTGTCTGACAGAGAAGTCTAGCAAGTAAACGGATTTCCTTGCATAATTTGAATATTAGGACACTGCTAACATTTAAATTTCACAGATAGGACATACATGACATATTCTTAATTCCTGCAAAGTTCTACCGAATTTGATGTTGGCTGCAAAAGGGACATAGTATCTTTAAATTGTATGAGCACTCTCCGGGTCACCCCTGCGCATAGGCAAAAGGCTCTCGTGTCACGATTCATTCATGAAATGAGAAGCGCAAATCGTTGGAAGCATTGACCAGTGCGAAGCGACTCAGCTGATAGAGGGCGGCAAATTTGCGGCGTATCTCGTTGGAACAAAGGCCCCTTATCGGAAACATACCGGTGTGTTGGCTCAGTCAGTAGAGCGTCCGCCTCACAACCGGGAGGTCGTGGGTTCGAACCCCGGCCGCGTCATACCAAAAGACGTTACAAGATGGGAGTCGCTGCTACCTTGTTTGGCATTCAACAATAAGGGGATAGAGCAATGTCGATCTGGTGCTGCTCAGTGGCTGCCGGGCTCACGATCAATTGGGCACAAAGAATTTCCATTTTCGGTTTAATAAAATTTGGAGTGGACTATAAAAGATTATTATTATTATTATTATTATGTTATCATTTTAAGAGGTCATATGGCACCCAAGCTAGAAAACTTTACATTTTTAAGTTTCAAACCTTATCTTCTAGAGTACTGTTTTATTACACAGGCAAATCAGTGTCTCACTATCCACAGTGCTATACTGCACAATCCAAAGTACGCTGTATCTATACCATACTTATATCAGCCTTTCCTTTGGGTGTCAAATCAAATTAAAATTAATCATAATAAGCGGAGGGCCAAAGTAAAAAAAGGGGGTTTTGTAAATAATATTTTAAGGAAACCTTGAACCACCGAGTTTGTTGTAAATTTTAATATGAAAGAAATTAAATAATCTACATTTATTTCAAAGGAATTAGGATTAATTTACATCACAAGTTTAAGTACAAAACATAATTTTTTGTGATTTTTTTTTCAAAAAAATAAATTTTATCAAAAAACATTATTTGCCGTATATCAAAACCAGAGAGGTGTCTTTTTTTAGTAGCTTTCCAGGAATTTGCTCATGTACAAGGACAATATCTTGTGCGAAGGAGAGGCTTGTATCTCTTTTAAGCGAAAAGTTATAGCAACCAAAGCTATTGACTTGATTTCCACAAACACAACATTTTTGCCCACATGCGTCTTAAAGGCGAAGTCCACTCCAAAAATAATTTGCTTTTAATAGATGCAGAAAAACAGGAGAAACAGAGCAAAACAATTTTGAGTAAAATCAGATAACTATTAAGGAAGTTATGAATTTTTTTTTTAAGTATGAAAAAGTATGGATCTTAAAAAATCAGTACACAAATTGCCAATTTTGTTATCAGTTTGTGATGTCATTGCCTCACTATTTACCAATTGCTTTATATATTTTTATCCCATTAATTTCCCTTTTTATCCCCAAAAACTTGAGTTCCCCATGCCTTTGTCCAAGTTATGTGATTTGTATCATATTGCGTGCATGACATTTCACAAAATCTTTTATGAACTTTGAAGAATTGATACTATTTTCTGAATATTGTATATTCATAATCATTAATTTTTATATAAATAGTTTATCAAAATTCACATTTTTCATGATTTAACTGAAAAATAAATTACTCTATATTAGTGCATCCACACGAAAAAATATTACTATCAATATAACTTGGATGCTGGGGTGAGGAGATAAGATTTTTAGGGGGAAAATTGGAAATTTATATTATCAATATAAAGATAACAATTAGTGGATAGTGAGGCAATGATGTCACAGACTCATGAGTGAGTTGCCAATTTGTCTTGTGATTGTCAAAGTTTTTCATGTCATTAAAAATTCATAACTTTCTTATTAGTTATCCGACTTTGCTCAAACTTTGTTTGATTGGTTTGTCTGATTTTTCTGCTTCTATTGAAAGTAAGTTATTTTTGGAGTGGACTTGCCCTTTAACTGTATGTATATATCTGGTATATTTATTAGTGTATTGAGGATGTGTTTGGAGTG
The DNA here is from genome assembly GCA_037976565.1 of Mesocentrotus franciscanus. Classification (NCBI taxonomy): domain Eukaryota; kingdom Metazoa; phylum Echinodermata; class Echinoidea; order Camarodonta; family Strongylocentrotidae; genus Mesocentrotus; species Mesocentrotus franciscanus. The sequence goes on from CP137668.1 coordinate 22,019,126, forward strand.
TTCAAAACTTCAAATTGAGTTTTAAAGATAACTTTCAAGTTATACCTCAAATCACCATGGTTTGGTGTCATATGATGGATAATTAAAATACCTTCATGTTGATATCAATTCAATTGAGTAATGTAGCGTGTAAAATAAAAACAATTCTGCTGATTTTTTTTGGGGGATTGATATTTTGTTTTCCCTTTTTTGGCCAGTATCTCTGTATATTAAGTGGACGATAGTGACTGGACATTTAGTAGTGCAGAAAGTTCAAAAGATTAGGAGTAATGAGTGCAATTGATGAGTACTTCTTCTATACTCTGTAACGGGCATGGGCAGTTCCCCCTCCAACCGCTTGTAATAATCTTGCCCATGACCAAGACAAGTTAGTGCATCAACATGAATAAAAGACAGTGAATGTCTTGGTTTGGTTTTATGGTTTATTTTGCCTGACAACTAATAAAGCATGTGTACCGTATGCTTGTAAGCAACCAGGGTACCGAGGGTCGTAAGTCCTGCCAAGAGGCACTTGCAAATTCGTTTGGTGTCCCCTCTTCACTCTTGAATAAGAAGTGAACAAACCTCCTGACTTCAATCCTATGTTCTATAGCATCACTATAACATTTTGGAGAAGGGATGCGAAAGTAGTTCGCTGACAAGATATTGGCATTATCCAGAACGCCAGCAAAAAAGGGGTGAGGCACATACATTGATGGATTCTAGACTTGCTATGATGCACACCATATTACGAGCAAATCAAAGGATACTCAGAGAATGATGGGGATGCTGAGAATTTTTTTGTTTCAATTCAGAAAATTAAATTGCACATTTACAATCATAAAATGATGTTAAAACTTAATAACATTTTGAAGAAAGTGGAATGAAGACCTAGCATACAAGGCCTATCATGATTATGGGAAAGGGTGTGGGGGAATTTTTTTTCCAGACAACTTATGATGCAATATTTCTCCTTTTAAAAGAAAATTGTTGGATATATCAGAAATACATGTAGTTTGGGGAAAGAGTCCTTTCCTGCATTATAAATAAATTTTAACCATTTTGTCTTGCAATCTTAACATGTCATCTCAAAGACAACCAATGTCATACTGGCTGTTTGTCAGGTGCCAGGTAAAAATGTCAGAGGTAAAAATGTCAGGGGTAAAAATGTCAGAGGAAAAAATGTCAGAGGTAAAAATGTCAGAGGTAAAAATGTCAGAGGTAAAAATGTCAGAGGTAAAAATGTCAGAGGTAAAAATGTCAGAGGAAAAATGTCAGAGGTAAAAATGTCAGAGGAAAAAATGTCAGAGGTAAAAATGTCAGAGGTAAAAATGTCAGAGGTAAAAATGTCAGAGGTAAAAATGTCAGAGGTAAAAATGTCAGAGGTAAAAATGTCAGAGGTACAAGCAAAAAAAAATGAGTGCCGTCATAAATATCTCAGCACTTTTTTCACACAGAATGTCGAGACGTATAAGTTACTGCATGGGCTAGTCTATTATATTCCTTTCTTCCATATCATAATGTAAATTTTATAAATGGCTGTGTGTTGTATTTCGTACATGTCCTGAGGATAATACAATGTGGAAAATAGATTTTGAAACTTATTTTTTGTGTGATCAGGCTTGCATATATATGTATGAATGTCATTTTTCGATATTTTGAATTGGTTGATGTGTTAATGTTTGTGAAACGGACCGGTTTGGCCGGTGGCAGTCTACAACCTAGCCCGTGTAGCGTTCCATAGACGAACAAAGTCCAAACGAAGAAAGGGAAGTTCTCTACAAATGTCAAGTGTTAAAGTGAGTAGACGAATCACGAAAAGTCACATGGGCTGGGCGCCCCGGACTCTGCTAAAACTTTAGCACCTCATGGCGGCAAAGGAAGTGGAGTAAGAATAAGAAAATCAAGAAGTCACTCCGAAAACTAAAAACTCGCTCCAAAAGTAAACGACCGTCTCGATTCAGAAGCTCATCCCCATTTTAACCCTCCACGTGTGACCCCTTTAAATGGGCGTGTCACTACGACGCATTGCGTCAAATTAATCCCCAGCACCATACACACCCATGTCGAAAGGACCTTTATTAATTTTGCGAACTTAACCTCCAGAGTTGAGCTCTCCGGCCCGCCATTACTCATCGGTCTCGTAACTTACATAACTCTCACATTTGTGCTCTTTCAATCTTTAACTCTTTCACTCGACATCTTTATTAACTCCAAAGTTGGAGCATGCATTGACAAACCTACGAACTCGCACAGAAGCATTCTGAACTAGGGCACGGACAGTCCTATAGTAACGATGAACCCTAACAACAAGCTATCCCCCCTCTCAAAAAGAAAGTTGTTTACTCCATTAACCATTCCGTTGAATATAACCCAATGTACACCCCTCTTTCTTTTTCCCTTTTACCAATATTTTTCCTCCATATTTGTATTATTATGTATCCATTGAGGGTATATGCTATCAAGCTTTGCTTACTTTGTCAACCCTCCTGGTTAAAGTTTTCGATTAGTTACAGCCAGCCTAACTGTAGGGGGCCCGGGCCCGCCCCTGGATCCGCCACTGCTCTTTTGTAATGTGTAAAATTTGCAATGATTTGTTTGTTATATGTTTGTAAAACTGCAAAAGAAAAAGAAAATCAAACAGAAATAAATAAATCAAAATCAAATCAAATCAATGGAGTCATGGACCCCACATGTTTTACAAATACGTAAGCGTCCCTTCCTGTTTACATTCATGACAACCAGTTTGACCCAATAACTGGCTACTGAGAATAAAGCAACTAAGAGAATGCGAACAGTGCAAGGAGGCGAACGAACTTTTCTAAGACCAAAAAAATCGTAAATTTCATTACCGCTACAATTATTTGGCTTTTAAGAAGTAAGTACATAGAATATTAAGATTGAATGAGATAATTGAAACATGGACTCAATTATTAAGATCGCACAGAAATTCCACAAATTCATATGTCATATTCAAATGTCATATCTGGGATATGAAGGCATATAATAGATTAGAGCCATTCTTTTCAGGGAATCATTTTTTTCTTTGATGTTCTTCCACACTTGCATAATAAGAATGATAACAAACGCTCACACATTATTTTTCACCTTTCCCCAGAACTCAACCTTCTTTTTAATTGATGTAACAGGGGCGGCTTTCTGCTTTGTATCGGAGTAACAAAACTGCTTAATTATTTTTTTCCCAGACTATTTATACCGCAATAGTAATCGACAATATTTTAGTGCAAAGCACGCGCTCTTCTGGAATGTGATCATTGTGATGGTGCGGTTAGCATTGATAACATGGCTTTCTGCTTTGTTTCAGAGTATCAAAATACCAAGCCCACAAGAAAGTGGAATTGTCGGAAATATGCATTTATTGGAAATTACATATTATAGTAGTCATTGCCACGCAGTTAAAATGTCCAACAATCTTCAAAAGTGAAGGAGAAGTGGGGGGATTCACAGATATCTGATCCTATTTTGGGGGCTGTGCTGACTTTTCTTTTTATTTAATGATTACACCATGGAGCGACAACTCAGCCTATAAAACATGGCCAAACTTCTCGATTTTAGAAATCTTTTTCCCCAGAAGTTTGCTCGGTGTGCCAGTACCATTTGCTTATACAAAAGCATAATATATATAAATATTGAATAAGGCAGACTAATGGGACATGCATGGTTGCTACTCCGAGTTTCACGCCTTGCAAGCGATCATCAGACAACTGATAGCATTCTTAAAAGTACATGATTCCTCTACAACCTTGGTACAAATACGCTCAAAATAAGACTTAACTAATACAATAATACTAATACAATACCTGAATACAATACAATAAGAATTACTCAAGAATAATTCTAATTGTATTTTATTAGTGAAGTCTTATTTTGAGCGTATTGTACCAAGGTTGTAGGGTAATCATGTACTTTTAAGAATGCTATCAGCTGCCTGATGATCGCTTGCAAGGCGCGAAACTCGGAGTAGCAACCATGTCCAATTAGTCTGCCTTATTCAATATATTTTTGCTCTGCCTAGGCATTGACCACTGTACGGAAGGATATAGCAAAGCATATATATAAGAGGAAGGGGAGAGCAGCCGGGTCGATCACCATGCTCCAGAAGAAGAATACCCCTCCCCCTCCCCGTCTTCCTTCGGCAATAATCCGCAAAAGTCACAATTTGGGGCGAAAGGTAAATAAATTTAAACTGGGAAAGTAGAAAATAAAGCAGCGGTGAAATAACGACTGCAGAATATCCCTCGCTGTTCTTTTTCGATAAGCCTAATATATAACCCAGGTGTAACCAAAACAAACTTGTCACATGCTTTTGTTTTTACATTTTAACCTCTGACATTTTTACCTCTGACATTTTTTCCTCTGACATTTTTATCTCTGACATTTTTACCTCTGACATTTTTACCTCTGACATTTTTACCTCTGACATTTTTTCCTCTGACATTTTTACCTCTGACATTTTTACCTCTGACATTTTTACCTCTGACATTTTTTCCTCTGACATTTTTACCTCTGACATTTTTACCTCTGACATTTTTACCTCTGACATTTTTACCTCTGACATTTTTACCTCTGACATTTTTACCTCTGACATTTTTACCTCTGACATTTTTACCTCTGACATTTTTACACCGAGCCGTTTGTCATCCCAGTTGGGGCGCGGCCTGGGGCACTCATATTTAAAAAGGTTCATTTTTCTGAGGGAAAATAATTATGAACACCCAAACTTCTTGTACCAGTGACTTCATTACTCTTAAAATGAAAGAAGGTTCATAACTCCAAAAGTTTAGTGTATTACTCAGAAGGGGTGGGCGTGGATAATGAATTTCCCATTTTCGTTTCTGATTTTTTTTTTTTCCACACGGGAATCACTCTGGTCCTCTTGTGGTTTGGAAAAGGATGGTTGTGCAGACCAGTGTTTTACCCCTAGATTTATTTGATTTATCTCATTATTTTCATTATTTCAATTTCTTTCTCTAAGAGGGGGACCGTGGCCATTTTGTTCAAATTGGAATTACCTAAGCAGAAAGTGGCGACATTATGTAAATGCCTTAAAGGGACTTGGTAACATTGTTCAGATGAGAGAAAGTGGTGCTAAGCTAAGGTAGTGACTTCAATGCTAGATGTTAAATTAAAGATAATCTTTCTTCAATCAAAGAAAACACGTTTTGGCTCAGATTTTATATCCAAATTGAAAAGAATTTACACCACATAAACGCTCCGGCATTCTGCATGGTCTTCTGGAAAGTTACCCGAGGATTCACAAGACCGCAGAGCTGCCAACCTTGTGCGACCAAAAAAAGGAATTTCAAGCAAAAAAAAGGAATTCATTAAAACGAAACTTACAACCACGCGCGACACATTTCCAATGCAGAAATGTCCATTCCTCATGCTGTTTTTTCCATACAAGCAGGTATATATTTTTTTGTTATTTTGGTATTATCGGCATTTCATTCTTTTTGAGAATATTTTTCTCTTCAAATATGTTTTCAAGTATGCTTTAAATTTAGTTTTCTATTGAATTTGTGATCAAATCAACATTTTAGGACAGTTGTTTGACGTGCGGTATGTAAAAAAAAAAAAAAAAAATTAAAAATTAAAAAAAAACATATTTTATGAATAAAAAACGTACTACCGTAATTTAGAGGAAAAAACGGAGTAATTCCGGCAAAAACGGAATGGTTGGCAGCTCTGAGACCGGCATGTCAGTCTTGTGGGCATTCTGACAACTTTTCTGGGGGTTCAAGAGACCTACATTTTTAATCTTGTGGGCTGTCAATAAAATCCCAACTAGATCAGAAGCAGGATTTTGTAGTTGTTGTTCTTCATTACGGTATGTCAAAATTTTGGTCTTTGCCATGCCAAGAAGCCCAAGATTATACCAAGCGGTCAGAAGGGTGGAGGTTTCAAAGAATAGAATGGTGTGTGGGGGAAGCAACTGCCCATGCTCACATTTTCTGAAACATTACACAGTATAGAAGTAGTACTTATCAATTGCACTTTACATTCCTACTAAACTTTCTGCATTACTAAATTTCCAATCACTAATCATCCAGTTAATATCCTGAGATACTGGCCAAAATAGGGAAAACAAAATATAAGCAACAACAAAAAAAGGAAACACATTTTCGGCTCAACATTCATATTTTACACACTACATTCAAACTCAATTAAATTGGTACATGTATCAACATGAAGGTATTTTATTTATCCATTATACGACACCAAACCCTTGGTGATTTGTGGCTTAACTTCAGAAGTTATCTTTAAAACTCAATTCAAACACACCAAACACGTCCTCAATACACTAATACACATATATACATACATTTAATACACATATGGGCAAAATTGTTGGAATGTGGAAATTAAGTCAATAACTTTGGGTTGCTATGACTTTTCGGTGAAAAGAGATATTATAAGCCTCTCCTTGGACCAAGATATTGTCCGTGTACATGTACATGGGCAAATTCCTGGAAAGTTACAAAAAAAGACCATCTCTCTGATTTTCAAATATGGAATTAATTTTCTTTCATATTACACCAGATTCATGGTGGTTCAAGGTCTTCTTGAAATATTGTTTACAAAATACTATTTTTCGCAAAAAGGGCTGCTTTTTTTTGGACACCCCTGCTTTAAATGGGATGAACTATGGTTTTGTGAGACAGGCCTTAGATTACCTTGTTGATTTCTGAGCACAGCAAGGGAGCAAGTGCTTCAACTGCTCCTTGTTGGTACAATGTATCCTGCTGTTTGGGTGTCTACATAAAAAAAACAGTAGAAATGAAAACAATTGTAATGCACATGTATGTTTAAATGCTATAATGAGGACTATGACTGTTTGTTAGTATTAAAAATGTCCTGGTCTTGAACCCAACACGCACTATAAGATAAGTGGCAGAGCAGCAGGTAAAATATGCAGATTTACATGCATCTATGGGGTCACTCGAACGACTACACCTATTTCCTTGAGGGGCAGCAGACTCAAGGGAAATGGGATATTGACTGTAGTCCCTGAGACTAACCCAATAGATTCAACTAGATTTTTTACTTACAGGCCCTGTATATTTGTTTTATATCCCTTATTTAAAAAAAAAATCATAAAAACATGTTCAATTCTCTCAATGTAACTGGAACCTTAACTCTGCTGGCCTAAATAATTGCACTAGATGATCTAGTCTAACAAAGTAACAGCTCTTAACGTTAATCCGGTGAAAGTCCCAGAGAGATATGAACTGTTTGGTAGCAATGCATCTTTAACTATAAACTTAGCCACTCTCACACTCTGCAGATTTTGTCTTGGTGGCTTCACTAGGGAATTGTGAGAGTAACCCAGGGGAAACACCTGAATGCTCACTGTACATGTGAGCAGAAATGATTTTGGGAAACAAGGGGCAGTCGGAGGGATAATAGTATGAAACTTATCTTACTTTGACATCACACCTATTCTTCCCACATCAAGGAATTTCTATTCAAGTAGAATTATGAATGATCACATGAAGAGCTTTTGACCAATCCATAAACAAGATATTTTCTATGAGGGACATATTAAGTCTTAAAGCCCAAGTCCACTCCAATTTTCAAAAATTATAGCATGTTGTTAATAAATCAAAGCTTAAAACTGCCAAATATCACGGGCGTACTTCAATCAGGTGATTTTTAAGAGCGATTTTTGTTTCAGTTATTTCGAGCAAAACATTTAAATTGCTGTACGGATGTGACGTATGCTCCTCACAACGAAAGTGCCAGCAGTATACATGCTATTTTCGTAATGTAACCAAATTTAATGCATACGTCTTTGTGAAGTGCCTCGATACAAACTATTTCATTCACCTGATAAGAATAATAGTATTTCAATAGCTAATAGAATCCGAACTGCAACATTAGTTGTTGCCAGGTTGGACAGACATTATGGCTTGCCCTACTGAGCAACACTTAATATATGCAGTTTGCATTCTGACTGTTGAAATACTGTTATTCTTATCAGGTGAATGAAATAGTTTGTATCGAGGCACTTCACAAAGATGTATGCATTAAATTTGGTTACATTACGAATCTGTGTTGTGAGGACCCTACGTCACAAAAAATGCATTGTGGGGGAGAACCGGCTTGATCATTAACTTGTTTTTTGCTCATTAAAAAAATTATTAAAAATAAATCTGAGCACCATTTTCCAAAGGGAAATCCAACCCTTATAGCAAACAACTCTAAAAGAAACCGTAAAATCAGAGAAGCAGACTGGTGAAAGTTTGAACAAAATCTGACAAAAAATAAGAAAGTTATGAATATTTGACAGTTGTAATCACTATACGTATGGGCACTTCAAATTGGCTGAATCAATAATGTCATTGTGGTGTAGTGCCGGACAACTTTCCAATTTGTTCCAACACACAAAATGACTAAAATTTTGTTTTTTATCCCCACTATGTATGACTCAGGATGGACTTTTCTTTTTAGATGACCTGTAATAATACACTCTCCAATATATATTTTGCGTAGTGCCCCAAGGGTGAAGGCCCTTGGAAGAAAACAGAAATTAGTGATATTTTGGTACACGAGAAACTGGAGACTTACATGTATCCACGACTACATCACAATCCACTGAACAACTTGCCAATTAGAGAATCCATAGATATAGTGATCTCACATTTCAAACATTCACAACTTTCTTATTATTGGTCCGATTCATTTCAAACTTTCGCCATTTTGTTTCTCCGATTTTCCTGCTTTCATTCAAATGAACTAATTACAAGGGTTGGTTTGCCCTTTAACAATGAACAATTACCTTACAACATTGCGATAGTATGTGAGCCACACATTCCTGTGTACATAGTGTCTTTGGTAGGAGGTGTATGAGATGTGGTATTACTGCAGCATCCTGATATAGAAAATACATTGTATAAAAATATATATCAAAATCAATATCATATGTTAACTTTGTTAAGAGCTGCTACAGGCACGTTACATCATTCAAAATATTATATCACAAAAGCATTACATCATCAAAAATATTTCAAAGGCATTTCTTCATAAGCTTTAACAAAAATAATCTGGAAAACTGAAGCTCATCTTAATGATGAAAAAGCTTCAAACTTAACAACCAGAACAAAATATTTGTAAAAGTTACATTTAACTTAATGGGAACAGAGTTTGATTCTGTTCATCTTTGGATATGATTCCATGCATTTCTTTACTTGAATCTCACTCTTTAGCTAAGACATTTTTAGCTCGCTACTCATCCAAACTATCTAACACTGAGGAAGAGAAAAATCAAGATTCACACATTTAGAATATGACCAGCACTCTATTGATCTGATCATTCTACTGTCAAAGACTGAAAGACTGAATTCTCCCTATTGCATTTAACTATTAATATAATATTTTTTTTATTTTCAGCGTGCAAAGTTATGACACCCTCACATACATTTACTTCCAGTGAACATTATTAATGTCAGCTGATATTGAAAGTTATCATCTCCTGTGGGGTGCACCTTTATGGAGAATTTTCTGATCACTTTTATCACTTGTTATGATAGATAAATTTGTTTGTCTTATAGTGTGGAGGTGTCGTGGTATTGTGGTTCATTCACTTTTATTATTATTATTATTATTTATTCGGCATTTCAGAACACAAAAGTACATACAACAGATAAAATAAATAACAGAACAATAGACTGATCATGATACAAAACAGGTGAAGAGATTTTGACAAAGCAGACGGGGCTGCCTGGGACAAGAAAAGGTGAACTGAATTACCATGACCCTCAGGTTTCCTGTCCCACACCCCGTCAACTCTATCCAAATCTGTACATAAAATTAGAAGGTATAGACAGCAAAACGTAAGTTAATAAAAGTGTGTAAGATTGAAAAAGGGTAGGGCAATATATTGAAAGTTGACATGATATGACTGGAATTTTTAATTAAAATACAAAAATATAAATGTTGTATGATTTAACTAATTGTATCAAGTTATTGTGAATTTATAATACATTTTTTTTAATTGATACACCAGATTCAATACCTAAAAGTGGGTATGGATTCAAATCTTAAAGTTCTGAGGAATAATTTTCAAAATATTAATATCACACAAATTAATGAGTTAATATTTATTTCACCAACTATCATTCAAATTGCTTATATTTATTATTAAGATTACAATTTCACCTACTTAAAATATCGTTTCCAGTCGTTCAAATTATTTAAACCAGAATACATGAATTAAATTGAAGGAAAAATATATATATTATAACAGAAACATCAAATTACATGTACCCTTAAAAGTTCAGTTTTTAGTACTCCTACCAAAGTAGGCAAGTTTCCTGACACTGCCTCTACACGGATTTCAGCTGGGAGTCTCTCCCAGATAACAGGGAATCTGTGGATAGCTGTCTGGCGCAGGCGCTCAGTCCTGGCCTTTAAAAATTCAAATTTGAAATCGTGATCTCTGTGGCGTTTTCAGAGGATAATGTAGCTTTGCGCTGACTCACAGTCAATTAGTCCATAATACTTTGGTAAAAAATGACACTAATAGATTAGTTCTTCTGGTCTCCAGAGTATGCCACGCCAATCGGTGTAAGCGCTCATCATATGGCATTTCTTGCCTTCGTTGTCTTAGTATCACTCGTGTTGCCCTCCTTTGTACCTGTTCCAAGGCATCAACAATTCAAGGGTGACCTCTTAGTACATCTCTTATGTACACCCAAAATCTAATCAGTTCATCCTTGCATGCTCATACATACTTCATACATGTTTGGTTTGAATTGCTATAATGCTTTTCAAGTTATCACAGTAAGATATTTTCTTGCATTTTAAAAATACTTTTATGGCCCTGTGACCTTTGACCTCTTCCACCCAAAATATGACCAGTTCATCCTTGCATGCTCTTACATACTTGATCTAAGTTTGGTTGAAAGCCATTAAATGGTTCAAGAGTTATTGTGGTAACAAAAAGCAGGACGGACAACCCCCAAACATTATGCATCCGGCACCACCTTCGGTGACGGAGGCATAACAAAAAAGATGAATGCGACTGCGTTTCCTATATGCCTCCGACCTAAATTCAGTATACAAAATGGATGAAATTATTCATGACATATCACAATGAAAACTAAAAAACCTATCTCTTGTGGTTCTTGAGATATCCCAGCAAGGCTAGAACCTTTAATTTCAGAAATTGACCTCTGTGACATTTGACCTTTGAACCCAAAATCTGATCAGATCGACTTCCTATGTTGATACATACTACAGTCAAACCTGTCTATAGCGACCACCCAAGGGAAACACAAATAGTGGCCGTTGTAGACAGGTGGCTCTTTGCGGCCATTTTGATTTTGAATAATTGATCGACAGCACTGGCAAGGCCTCTCGCAGACCCGCCGCGACCCACAGCAGCGCAATTTAGCTCACACAGTCAGGCGATCGTCAGCACAGCGGCTAACTTTAAAGAGAAGGTTCATTGATTTTAAAAACTAACTTTATTGTCATTATTGCAAAGGTGAAACTTTGATTGGACAAGGTTATCAAATTTCAATGCTTGGAAACATTCGAATTAATGATTATTATAAATTACAAAACTCTTAAATACAGCCCCGGCATAGCACCTGGAAAGCTCTCCGATCGCTGCTGAGATGTGTGACGTTACATGTTGAACATGATCTGCACAAGCAGAAGATGTCCCATGACATCTCACACATTTTCAGTGCCTGTGTTGTCATCTTCTCTTCAATAATTTCTCTTCCTTCACTACCCTCAGGCTAAATGTTTAATCTATTGCCTCACTCTAAAACCCGCACATGGTATTATTTTGATGATAAATGCAGCGATAAGAACATAAAGGAATCCGTCGCTTGTAAACGAAATAAGACGCCATTGTATTGTAAGCTGCATACAACGCAGTATGGTCGGCGTTTCAAGAGGGAACAAATGCCGTCCATGCTATCATTCCGGGGTTTTTTTTATTTGAAAGTGTGGTTTCTTTGATTGTTCATTAACCCCTATCCTGTGTATTTACAAACAAAAGAATTTAGTTATCAGAATCGGTTTCATAGCCCTTTTTGAATGGTGTAAAATTCCATCACTTTTATATACACTAAACTCATTATAATTTGAGAAATAATAGCATTGCAATTATGTTCATTCTTTATGGGATGTCGTCAGCTTGGGCAGGATTGGTTCATGTTGTGACGGCATTAAAACAACGTTATTTTTCTGGCGAATCTCTCGCATATCCCAGATGCTATGGAGGTGGTTTCATTTGTATTTTTATAAATCACCTGATATCTACTTGACCTGAAACGACTGAGCCCTTACAAAGCCACGGAGAATCCTTATAAAGCCACAGGAAAATGAAACATAGGAATCCCTGTGTGGAAATTCAACTTCTTTATCAAAATCCAAAAGGATTCTACATGGCTTTATAAGGCGAAAACGAGGCAGAGAGCCAATAGATAAATCTAACAACGCAAGGTTTTTTTTAACGGTGTCTAAAAATGTAACAAGTCAACGCAAAGCGTAGCATCCTCTCACAGGGTACAAATGGCCTATATATGTCGGAACAAGTTACCTCCATTAGACTATACTATTATATTACTAGGCAAGTAAGTTAACCACATTTTCACATATATAATTAGGTGTTTTTACATATTTAATGAGCTATGAGCTTTCACCTACATACTCGACAATCAAACTTAGGCTGTATTTTGATACCATGCACCTTCATATCAAATTTCATTAAAATCCGTCAAATATTACTAAAGTTATCGAATGGAAACCAGATTCGCATATTTAATGAGCTAAGACCTTTGACCTACATACTCCGAAATCAAACTTAGGCTGCGTTTTGATACCATGAATCTCCATATCAAAATTCATTAAAATCCGTCTAACATTACTAAAGTTATCGATAGAAAACCAGATGTGTATTTTTTCGCATATCAAATGAGCTATGACCTTTGACCTACATACTCGATAATTGAACTTAAGCTGTGTTTTGATACCATGTACCTTCATATCAAATTTCATAAAAATCCGTCAAACATTACTAAACTTATCGATCGGAAACCAGATGTGTATTTTTTCGCATATTTAATGAGCTATGACCTTTGACCTCCATACTCCGAAATCGAACTTAGCCTGTATTTTGATACCATGTACCTTCATATTAAATTTCATGAAAATCCGTCAAACATTACTAAAGTTATCGATCGTAAACCAAATTTGTTACGAATGAAAGGAAGAACCGAAGCACAGAAGGAAGGACGGACAGCAGCGTTTCTATATCCCCTCTGACTTCGTCGGCGAGGGGATAATAAACAAAAAGTGGTACGGTTTTTACTCAAAATAGAAATAGGAAATGATTAAACATAATTTTGTTTCTTTAAAATTGTCCAGCATTTTATTTTAACACATGTCAAAAATTGTTTAAAAGAAATCAAGATGAACGAGCCTGAAAATTTGATTGACAGACAGGCTCTTCCCACGTCATTCGCCAGGCCTAGCTAGCTAGCCTGTGTGGCGCGACGAACAATCGAGTCATCGATTGAAGTTCATGACAATGACTCTGCATTGTTATGTTTTCATGAAATGTGCAAGAAACAATATCCTGTCGGTAATTCAATGTTTTGATTGAAGAGCTTGGGCTATAATAGTTTTATTGTGTGTAAATGACCATTAGATCTAGGTCTACATGTAGCTTTATAGTTAGCCGCTGTGCCGACGATCCCCCGACTGTGTGAGCGAAATTGCGCTGCTGTGGCTGGTCCCTATTCACGGCTGCTATTGGTCGCTATACGGCTGGCCCTGGCGGTCGTTGTGTGGGTATTTAGACAGGTGGTCATTGTGGACAGGTTCTTAACTACATGAAATCTCAAGGGGGGAATTTAAGTGGTCGTTATGGACAGGTGGTTGTTACAGACAGGTGGTCGTTAACACAGGTTTGACTGTATCACCAAGTTTGAGCTTCGTTTCTCTAGTGGTTCTAGAGATTTTGCAATACCAAGGCTAACAGCTGGAATTTCAGAAGTTGACCTGTTACCTTTGACCAAGTTACTCCAAAATCTACTCAGATCATCTTCCTATGGTAATACATATCATTACCAAGATAGGGCCTCATATTTCTAGTGGTTCTTGAGAGTTCAAGATAACGAGGCCCATACCTGGAATTTCATAAGTTGACCTCTGTGAACTTTGACCTAGTTACTCCAAAATCTAATCAGATTGTCTTCCTATGGTGTTACATATTATCACCAAGTTATTGTCACCAAGACCATATCTCAAGTGCTTGAGATATCGCGTTAACAAAAAAGCGGGACGGACGGACATACGGATGGACGGTCTAACAACCCGAAAACATAATGCCTCCGGCACCACCTTAGGTAGGCGGAGGCATAAAAAGACATAAAGAGAAAAAGAAATGAACTTGGACTTATGCGACATCACAAAGTTATACAATGTACCATTTTACATACCTCAAATACTACATCATCAACTGGGGCGACTGAGCTAGTCAAAATAGTCCTAAGAAACCGTAGGCAAGCCTCCACAAACTTGATGTCATCACTGCCAAGACCTATAGGAATGTATACAATCACAGAAATCCAAGCTTTTGATAACATGATGTCTTGTTATCAATTTGTCACCAAAGCCACAGAACATGGAATAAAATTCAAACTTGACTTTCCTGCATCTGGAATCAAACAAGAACAACTTAATTCTTCCCCAAGATTCTCTCATCATCATGATTGTCCAAAGAACATTGAAACACTACAAATGCACAATGAACATCTAAGATATAGAAGACGGTTGGTTTGTTTTATCTGACTGCTAAAAAAGCATGTGTGCATGTATGATTGGAAGTAAGTAATCGGGGGTCCGATGGCATTAAGTGCTCTCCATAGGACTTGGTAGTGAGGATTAATGCCCCTAGACCATCAACTTAGTTTCAAACCCGGGATGTCCCAGTTGGGAGTCCACTGCCCTACCACTAAATCGTCGACTACCTGCAAGTCTACAAGTAATAGTATCATGAATAAACTTTTTAAATTTGAGCTTCACCTTGAAGCATGACTGCTAGGATGCGTTTGTCCATCAGTTCTCTCTTGTTGTCCACTGTTCCCTTGGCAAAGCTACCAAGTAATACAGCGGTTTCCACCAGGATCTCGGGGGAAACCCCTTCGCTCGTCATTATGTAATGTATTCTGTGGCAAGACAAAAGAACACACAAAACTTATTTGAATGCAAGGGGTTGGGAGAAATATGAGGCAAAGAAATCACTCATAATTGTAAGAATTTACATTTCATAAAGAAGCAGTCTGTACTGGAAATGATTTGACAACCTACTGGATAATTTTCATTGATTTTAATCAGATGACTTTCAAATGGGTTTCATCTCAGGATTATTATGCAGCTGATTATATGTGTGACTAATGTTAATTTGACAAAGAGTAAGCCGGCGGAAAGAAAGAAATGAATGAAGAAAATGAATGAAAGAGAGACAGATCGCGGGAGAGAGAAGCGAAAACAATTAAATATCGCTGATGTTACCGGCTTTTATAACAAAAAGTATTAAAGCCGACGGAAAGTTAGAAATGAATGAAGAAAATGAATGCCAATATCAACGGCGCTAGAGAAGCGAAAGCAATTATAAATAAATAAAAAGACAGTAGTCGCACTGCCGATCTAGTCTGTTTGGATGGACCATTCTGGGGGGGGGGGGATTCCAGAATGCTACCCATTCTGACACAATTCCGGATGTAGCGAGTCGTTAAGTACCGCATTCTAAATCGTGGCTGGAATGGCGATTACGAGAACAATGGATTCTCAGGGCAGCATTCTGGGGGTATTCCGAATGCCAGTTGAATAAATCCGTGGCGCCTTAATTTTGAACAACAAAACGGTTTCACCGATAACTGTGTCCTACTTATGTTGTTAACTTGTTTGCATTGCCGCATTGTTTCCTTTACCTATATCAGACCGAGCATCATACTCCTTGGATGGCTCTTTTCAAATATATCTACCACCTCCTGCATGCATGTTACAGAACAGATACAGTACATGTACAGTATGGTACAGTACGTACCAAGTAATGCACCGTTCCACAAGTAATTACTCCCCATCTGCAGTAGATAACAGGATAACAGGTGCAGTGCGAGCCAGAGCTCACAGCGTATGGGATATTTTTTAAGTGGCCTGACTTGGCCCATCAATTCACAATCAGTGTTTTTTTTTTTTTTTAGTGGACCCCTTGTCATTAGCGGAGGGGGGGGGTATAGTAACAGCCCTGCAAAGTGTGATAATAAATTATCTAGCTGCTCTTGAATTAGAAAAAAACAGACAGTTCTTGTACAGAGTTGTGCTCATACAATTATTTAACATGAGCGAAAAAACAAAATTTGTTAGATGTTTTGTGTTTTGTGTTACAATCTTAAATCAAGCAGTCAAAAGAAGGAAGGTGAACAGCAAAAAGGTTTATGAAAATGTCATTAAAATATTGTTTTAATGTTGTTAGATATACCTGTCAATAGCTCCACATAGCATTAAGTTTGTCTTTTGTTTGTTACTGCCAATGATCACATTCTTCATCAATCTGCAAAGAAAAAATTAAACAAACAAACAACAAACCAAAACAAAGTGAGGAAAAATCACAAATGCACAAAGACAATTAGTAAAATGTATCTACATGTGTAATCGGTTCATTCCTAATAATACAGAAACAGTTTTATACCTCGTACTCGTCCACCAGAGGCTAGAAGTAAGTTGATTTTATACCCCAATAATCACTGGACTGATATAAAAGGACGTGTTAAATACATGTATATATAAATGTATAATTGTAAATACATGTATAAAGGTTTATTATTACAGTACAGTGATTCTTGGGGCATAAAAGCACATTACTCTAGCCTTGGGCTGTTGGTCCTTCCAGGGAAAACTAACAGTTTATATTGTCAGTGAAACCTCAACAGATTTTTTAATTATATCGGGCAGTATAAATGTATGATACAATGTATGAAAGATAGAAAATTCTGACAAATTAGGAAGCATTCTGTATGTAGCAGCCTACAGACCACTTAACAGTATTAAACAATACATGTGGAATGTGCAAAATTTGTCCAAAAACTCAGAATTTGTGAGACCATTGTGGGCATTGTGTGAGTACTTTAAAATGCAGTTAGATTTTTTATGAAATTCACCTCTGCATATAGTACAATAAAACTAGAAAAACTGTGCGCCTCAATGTTTAATGACTAATTAATGTTTGCAAACAAATGACCATTAACATATTTCCATTTTGCATCTGGCTTTTCTGGCAACAATGATATCATACATGCATGATCACTATGGGCACATGCAGGAGAATGCACTGATTGTATAATCTAAAGCTTCTCCTGATTGGCAACTTTTCTGAGTGCTAAGACTATTGAAATGAAGTAGGTAGGACTCGATTAGACTTACTTTAGGTTACAGAGAAGCTGCTGCTGATCTGTGACCATCAAATTGTCCACATACACCTGACTAAATCCATGATCCTATGAAACGATGAAAAGCGTGGATAATTAAAGGGAAATACAATGTTGATCGACTCAACAAGTTCTTTTTAGTAAAAGCAGACAAAAGTTCTATCATACGAAGAAGTGTGATTTTATCTTCTGTTTTGTTTATGTTTTCATCAAACTTCAATATGCAAAATGACAAGTGAGACTTTGTACATATCATTAGCACTGACTTATGTACACTCTGCTGCTGAGCTGGGACCAACACTCACATTCGGCAGTTAGAATCTACTCCATTCACCCGACTAGATTTGGCTAAAGAAAATCACACCCAAAAGTTTTTGCTTTACCACTGTCTTTTGAACAGAATACTCTTTAATTTGATATATAGATCATCACTTTGGCTCACTGAGTGACCTACAATTAACGCGTCTAAAAGTAGAAAAGTACCAAACTTCAGGCATACTCTACTCTTACAGGATGCAACCATGTCACATGGTTTTACGTGGACCCCCTGCGAATATCGAACATAGTAGGAACAAAATTGTTGGCCTTGGCAAGCGCATGCTTGTATTTTTATTTTGGAAGAAAATCTAATTTGCATGGTATATGAAAATATGAATATTTTGCTTTACAAAACATAAGCATAATAACAAATCATGAGAAAACTAGATGGAACTTCAACTGCGCGCAGTCGAAAATGATGCCTCCGCCATAGAGCAATTTTACAAACCAAAATGGAAGCAATTTTTAAAATTCAAGTTTGATTGTAATCCATCTGTTGGTTCTAATGATAACCGATCACGAGCTATTTTGAGATACATAATGAGCCCTGTGACCTTTGACCTCGTGATCCCCAAATCTAATCAGTTCATTGACTCTGCAAGATACATACATGACCCAAGATTGGCGGTAATCCATCAATCGGTTCTTGAGATAACGTGATCACAAGCTATTTTGCATACATAATGAGCCCTGTGACCTTTGACCTCGTGACCCCAAAATCTAATCAGTTCATTGACTCTGCAAGATACATACATGGCCCAAGTTTGGCGGTAATCCATCAATCGGTTCTTGAGATAAAGTGATCACGAGCTATTTTTGCATACATAATGAGCCCTGTGACCTTTGACCTTTGACCTCGTGACCCCAAAATCTAATCAGTTCATTAGCTCTGCAAGATACATACAGGACCCAAGTTTGGCGGTAATCCATCAATCGGTTCTTGAGATAATGCGATCACAAACTATTTTTGCATACATAATGGGCCCTGTGACCTTTGACCTTGGACCTCGTGACCCCAAAATCTAATCACTTCATTAGCTCTGCAAGATACATACATGACCCGAGTTTGGCGGTAATCCATCAATTGGTTCTTGAGATAACGCGATCACGAGAACGGGACGTACGTACGGACGGACGGACGGACGGACAACCAGAAAACATAATGCCTCCGGCTACGTTGTAGCGGAGGCATAAAAATCATGTGAAAGATACTTGGAAACAATAAAATTGTATTGTACATTGTATACATCATCATGTATGTATTGTTTCAAATTAGTGTAAATATTTAAAAGCTGACCAATGTTAATTCATATCAAATCAATTGTGTTGACACTTTGACCTACCTACTTTTGTGCCGCACAAATTAAGGCGAATCATGTATGAGTAAATCTGATAGTTAGCCCCGGATATTTTAATTTGATAGTTTATAAAAAAATACACCCTTATATTATTCTTAGTAAACATACGGTGCTATGAAAATGTTGTCCTATGTTTAGGCTTCAGCACTATATTAAAATGACAAAATTCAACATTCCTAACGTTAAAACACATGTTTTAAAATATTCAGTTTACACATTTATCTCAAAATTAATATGGGTCTGGAAACTAAGGAATATACTGCTGAGTGCTGACTATGACTTGCCTGCCATGGCAGATTACCCATCCCTTCAAGGATTTTACAATGTGGAAATAAACCCGTACAATCAGTTTAGTTAAGTGGAAAAAGCCTTAGATATAAACATGGCATATTTTCATAAGATTTTCTAATATAAAAAACGATAACTCCCTGTTTAAGTGAATGTGTAGAAAGATTATAGCTGGAGGATTTTTCTTACACACGGGGCCTCCAGTTAATGTTCTAGTCCGAGGAACAGTGCATTTTCCCCTGAACCCGAGCCTGCATCGAGAACAGAGGGGAGGGGCACACTTATGCACAATGGGGCGAAAATTATTTTTGCATTTTTGACTGCTCAGATCAGGACTCGAACAGGACTCGAACCCATGCACGCGCATGACAAAAGTCATGAGAGCCAGACGACAATCCAATTCCGCCACACCGCCTCCTCTCAAGCCAAGGTTAGACTGTAGACATCATGCATGCGCATGCATTATGATTGTCAATGTCATTCATAGTTTGTACACTGGATTGTAGTATTGTACTTCTAAAGTTCTACTTGAACTACGTACTATTTGAATTTCTTTTTGTATTTGTCATGTTTGTATAGGACTCTATAGCCTAGGGTCTAGATCTACTACTATAGTATAAGGTATAGACTACTAATACTATAGGAGTGACCATGCCTTGGAAGTTGGAATTGCCACTGTTATCTCTGGCTCTGCAGATTTATTTTTTACATGCGATAGTCCTAACTCCTATACCTTTTCCTAAGAACTGCAAGCCGGAGCCCCTAGTGGCTAGTGTTACTGTTAGTCATTGAACTTAGTGGTCAATATGCATTTCATAAATTTTCAACCACATTTTAGACTGCTGTGGCCCGGCCCTGTGGCATCTCCGGGAAAGTTTTCCTTTAGTTTTGGGACAGCGCAGCCACCTAAAATTTACAGCATGTGAGTGTTCTTCTTCTGATTAAGTCTGCCTCCTTCAATTGATTGAAGATTCTTGCAAACTATGTGTGTGAACCGCAATTTGCGTCCATTGGAGTGCTTTTTACATTATGATACAGTTTATTTACAAAATATTTACAAGTTCATGTATAGGATGGAGGGAGACTAGCCACTGTCACCAACCGTCTGCAGTCGACCACGGAAGGCTCCAACAGATGGCGCTGCAACGATTTCTGAGGGCAGGGAATTCCAACTCCTTACTGTTCTCGGAAAGAATGAATGCCGATGCGTTTCAGTTCTTGAGTATGGCATCTGATATGAATGTGGTTGGGTGGCTCTCGTCGACTGAATGACTTGTGTGATATAGTCCTGAGCCGGAAGATGAGCAAGTTTGTTGTGTATATTATACATCATAGTTAATCTGTCATTTTCTCTGCGCTCTTGTAGAGTTGTCCAATCTAGTTCTTTCAGCATACTGCTGACACTAGATGTATTATGGTAACGATTCAGAGTGAATCTCGCAGCTCTTCTTTGCACCATTTCAACTTTGCGAATGAGGTTCTTGGTAGCTGGGTCCCAGACAGAGGAAGCATACTCTACGATCGGTCGAACCAAGGTTTTGTATGCAGTGGCTTTGAGGTCAGAAGATTTAATGCGTAGATTACGTCTTAGAAAGGCAAGGACGTTATTGGCTTTGTTGACAGTATTATTGATATGTTGGGTCCACTTGAGATCGGAAGTGATGGTAACACCCAAGTACTTCGCAGAGTCAACGGTTTCAAGGGGGGTGTTGTTCAAATGATACACATGTTGTACCTTGCTTCTTTTCCTGGAGACCGTGAGTACCTTGCATTTGTCCGTGTTCAAAACCATCATCCATTTTTCAGCCCAGTCACCAATCCTGTTGAGGTCTTGTTGAAGATTGTGTGCATGATGGTGGTTGTCGATGGTCATGTAGGAAATCATCGGCAAATAGGCGAACTTTGGATGCTAGACCATTTGGCAAGTCATTTATGTAGAATAGAAAGAGACAAGGTCCAAGAACCGACCCTTGAGGCACTCCAGATTCCACTGCTATTGATGGTGAGTTCTTGCCATCCAAAAGGACTCTTTGACTTCTTCCATGGAGAAAGCTTTGGATCCATCCAAGATTCTTCCCTCTGACACCATAGAAGTTCAACTTGTGCAAGAGCCGTTGATGCCCAACCTTGTCGAATGCTTTCGAAAAATCTATGATTATGGCATCCGTTTGACGTCCTTCGTCCAAGTTCTTGTGCAGGTCGCTTGTGAACCCTAATACATGTAACTGTTGTTCACATGACATGTTCTTGCGAAAGCCATATTGAAGAGGGAAGATGATGCTATTTCTGTCCCCATGCTTCATGATATTGCTGGCTAGAACATGTTCCATTAGTTTGCAGCAAATGCATGTTAGTGAGACGGGACGATAGTTTACTGGTAGGGTGTCTGATCGCGCACCCGATGTTGTGCTAAAATCCTTCCCATAGAGATTGCACGCAGCCCTATGCAGTCTATGTGCATTACGCGATCATGCAAAATTGGTCAAAGTTTTTTTTTTTTTTTTGAAGTTCAAACCTTTATTCTTTGTGATGTGATACTCAATAAATGAGGTGTCATATGAAAGAGAAGATTAATTCCAATATTTCCAGAGGGGCGTCATCTCGAAATTCTAAAAATATCTTGGTCAAAACAGCTATTTAAACATTGTTTCCTGGCTAACTCCGAAATTTACCACTTATGAGATATGACGCCCCTGGCGATAAGTAGTCCCAGTCGTAAGGAAAATATCCCTACGCTTATTTTTCGCTAGCCCCAGGGATCACAAACAATTACAGTTTGAAAATACCCTTCCCACATTTTTCGGATCAGCTAAGTAGGGAGGCGTGAGCTCGCGCCGGCCGAACCCATGGTGATAGCGTAAAATCTGCACATGAATATGCATCGGGCGCGTGTCTACAAACCCGGAAGTGGGTGCCCATTGAAGAAAATGGATTGCCGATCGCGCATCATTTAAGCAACACGTGACGCTTGCACGCGTATGTGTACGCTTGCATATTGCGCAATTCAGCTGTTGTGCTAAATTTAGCAAAACAACATAACTCTGCGTGTACGTCTTTTCCGTCGATTCTTACAAAAAATGGATGAATATTGTAGGGAATTGAAGGGGCTGTAACTTTTGATAGAAACATTGGTGAGTCTTGAAATTTGAAATGTATTATTCTGAGTGAATAATTTTTTCAATTATCCAACCAAAATGGTGAAAAACGATCCAAAAGGGAAAATTGAAAAATCGTTCAGACACCCTATTACTGGAGTTGATCTATTACCTTTCTTGTAGATTGGTACAACATTCGCCTCACGCCAGTCCTCTGGTATTACACTCGTTACATATGACAAGCGGAATATATCACAAAGAATAGGAGCCAGAGTTGTTGCCAATTGCTTCAAGACTCGTGGAGTTATACCGTCCGGTCCAGCAGCTTTGTGTATTTTCAAGCCAAAGAGCAATTTTTCTACACCCTTTGGTGTGAACACTGAACACAATATCCTCCATTTATTGAAATGATGAGGTCGCGGGTAGTAAGTTGTCTGGGATGGGTGTTTCCTTGGTGAATGCACTTTGGAACTGTTGGTTCAGTGCTTCAGCTTTTGCTATCGGATCAGTGACTGTAGTACCATTAGTTTTCAGTTCTGCTATTCCTGTGTTGTCAGACCTGTTATGTTTGATGAACCTCCAAAATCTCTTCATACTGTCACATTTCGTGTTATCTTCATCGGTAGAAAACAGGGATTCCACGTAATTCCAATACGCCCTCCTTGACCTTAGTTCTTGTTGCAGTGTTTTCTTGATTGCTTTTACTTCTACCTCCAAATGATAGGGGATGAGTCCATGATTACTTGATTGTAGGTCTCGACATTTTTTGTTCAATCTGTCTCTCCTTTTGATGATCCTTCTTATCTTGTTCGTAATCCATGGTAGGTCATCCTTCTTAGATGTCAGTTTCTGTGGTACAAATTCTGTCATTCCCTTCTCTGTATTCCACTCTTAAAGATAATCCATGCTTCATTCACGGAAACCTGCACATGCGCTCACATGCTAACCATTAGGGTTATAATGAATAATACTGAAGATTTGTTCATTATTATTTATTATAACCCTAGGCCTATCACTAACCCTGACGGGGATGCTGTAAATTTAAGGTGGCTGTCCCAAAGGGATATCTTTCCTATCCCCGGCCCGGCCCGACAGCCAGCAGTGCAGTGGCTAGTACAGTGTCAACGTCAGTGACATTGTCATGTCAGTGCCAGTGGTTTGCTATTCTTACCGTTAAAAGGTCTTCAAAGTCAAACTTAGTTATTTATTAACTAGGTCTACCTTCCATACTATATGTTAGGTAGTTCTTAACTCACCATTGCTGCAATATTTCTTTATACTAATAATGTCTGGAACAACTGGTCAGATAAACAAGTCCCGAATTTGTGTAAACTTTCGACGGGTTTCTCGCGCTTCTGTTTGATTAATCTGATGAACGTTCGAACTCCTCGAATTCATACGACATGCATATCCTGCATCAAGCAAGGTAATGAATATGCATGTGCCTCTAGCTCTAGCTAGCTCTCGCGCGCTCGCTCGGCTCTCGCTCGGCTCGCGTGCGGTATTTTGCATTCAGTATATTATCCAGGGCTGCGTCTCACGAAACCGATAAGTACAAGTCCAGCGACATCGACATTGAAACGCGTGTTAAACTTAATACACGTATTTCAATGGGATGTCGCTCAAGGTTCCATGTCAGGTCGCCCAATGTCAGCCCGCCCCCTTACAAAGTCGCCCCCAATTGGTCATGTCGCCCCCGATTTTGTTTTGGCGATTTTAACCCTAACCCTAACCCTAACCCTAACCTAACCTAACTCTAACCCTAACCCTAACCCTAATTCTAACCCTTACCCTTACCTAACCTAACCCTAACCCTAACCCTAACCCTATTAACCCGACCACAAAATTTTGGGGCGACTGCGTATAGGAGGCGACTGTGTATAGGAGGCGACCGGCTGGGGGGCGACCTGACCAGACACCGTCGCTCAACTTGTACTTATTACGGTTAAGGTTTCGTGAGACGTAGACGCAGCCCTGACTTCGAATGATTCATACCGGGTTCATACCTAAGCCAGCTTTGGAATAACAATCTCTCGAAATCAGGTAATTACATTTTATTATTGCACATTAAGCAAATTATGTAATGTAATACGAGGGGGTGAATCGTGCAGATCGATTTGTCCAAATATTCTTCTGTTTTGTGTATTTTGCTGTGAAGTTTTCGGTCATGGCTTGGCATGTGCTAGACCGAAAGCTTCAGTCTCTGATATCGACGGTTGTTCCGCTGAGATTGCATCTGGCTCCTCTGACCGCCTCTATACATGGTATGGGGAATGTCAACAAATGTCAGTTTTATTAAAGAATGACCCATACCAGACGGTTATTTCTGTCTAGGCATGTGCTAGACCGAAAGCTTCAGACAGTCTCTGATATCGATGGTTGTTCCGCTGAGATTGCATCTGGCTCCTCTGACCGCCTCTACTAGATCTATCATCTATGATCTAGATCTAGTCTAGTCTATACTATAGATAGACAGAAATAACCGTCTGGTATGGGTCATTCTTTAATAAAACTGACATTTGTTGACATTCCCCATACACAGACGGTACCCCATACGGCTCGCACCACGGGGAGAGATTGAGCCGATTGTGGCCCGCTTTGGTCCCAAAAACTTTCTCCCACGATTTTCTTTATTTAGATCTAATTTTCTGATTTATAAATCAGATACAAAAATACTATGTCTATTTTCTCCTATGGCTATGTACAGTTATCAATTTTTTATGACTTATTTCTAAATGCGAAATTTACGGACTTACGTATATGAGTTATCAATTTTTATCTCAGAACCAAGGAAACAGTACGTTCATGCATTCGAACTGGTAATCTATGACATGACCCGCCCGATATATTTTCGGGTCAACCGACCAAAACAAGCCCAATGGCCAATCAGAGCACGTGTTTGATATTGGGCTTATGAATATTCAAACATCACCGGCTCAAGCCGGGCTGACTCATACGTAGCTATTGGACGTTCGAAAAGAAAAAATGAATATTCATCAACATAAACCAAGATGGCTGACAACAAATCTTATTGACTACAAGACTTTCTCGGATTAATCATTAAAATAGGATCTAAATGAGCAAGCTATCGTAAGTCAAAGTAGATATTTCTGTGTTATTTTTAATTTTTAATAAAATTCTGTGTAAAATTGCAGCCAAAGTGGATATATGTGAGACGTAAAGAGTGAAAAACTTGTTGCATATCTCATTCATCGCGGTCCGGCCGAACTGAACCATTCTTTCCCCACACTACCCCATTGACGTACTTCAGTCTATGTATAGAGGCGGTCAGAGAAGCCAGATGCAATCTCAGCGGAACAACCGTCGATATCAGAGACTGAAGCTTTCGGTCTAGTCTATAGACTACATGGTATGGGGAATGTCAACAAATGTCAGTTTTATTAAAGAATGACCCATACCAGACGGTTATTTCTGTCTAGGCAAAACAAAGAAGAATAGATGTGAGATTATATCTTGCGAATACCAATTACATATATGCACCATAAATGGAACTGCACGACATCATAAAAATGCAAAGCCAGGCAAAGGGACTCTCGCGATTTATCAACACGCGACAGCAATCACCAATCAATATCATCTTGCAAGAGAGGAGCCGACCCTACCCAAATCAGAGGCTAACGAACGAAAGAGACAGAAATCTTCGGTCTAGGCATGTGCAAGATGATATTGATTGGTGATTGCTGTCGAGTGTTGATAAATCGCGAGAGTCCCTTTGCCTGGCTTTGCATTTTTATGATGTCGTGCAGTTCCATTTATGGTGCATATATGTAATTGGTATTCGCAAGATATAATCTCACATCTATTCTTCTTTGTTTTATTTATCCGTGAAATTTGCAAAAAAAAGCCCTACACTTTCTAAAAATGAGAAAATGTCTCGCCCAGTCACCCCAGTGCATGACGGATCGATCGCCAGTTCAGCGGGGCCGGTGCGGCGCGGCAGCTCGGCTCAGCCAGCTCAAACTTTATGTTTGCTATGTATGTGTCTGGACACCTAACCCCCCAACACTCAACACTATTTCTTTGTACTACAGAAAAGCTTTTCAATTAAATGTCTTGAAAAGTTGTTGACATACAAAGGAAATACCCATGAATATTGTCCACTAACTCTGAACTGGTGAATCTGGGGCATTTAGCAGGGATCGTCAAAACAATAGAACCATTCAAATTCAAGGCGTGCTTTTAATTATTTGCCAATGAACAATGAATCAAACAATGAGTTAAAAGTAAATTACATGTATATTTTATGTTAAATACATTTCCAAATTTCCAAACAAGATCATAATATTAATTACCTAAACTTCACTAATTTGGAAATTAAACAAAATCTTCGAAAATGTCGTTTTCAATGTATAATTCTCCTGTGCATATTTGAGATCTCCTGTTTTTCCCTGTTAATACTACAAAATTATGTACATGTACTCACATGTGGTGTTTGTGTAGGTAAGAGATCAAAAGGTGGCCTATACATCTAGGTACAAAATCCATGTTTTCATAATAAATAAGTTTCTGGACTCCAAATTTTGAGAGCAGAATCCCTTGTGTATTTCGATGGCAGTGTGCTAACAATTCTCTGTGCCTTTATGAGGGCTCGGTCAAGCAAAAGATGAGGCAGAGAGCAATCGATAAATCTAACAACGCAAGTTTATTTTTTGGTGTTTAAAAATTAAAGAAACAAAGATTGGTATGGTTTTTAGTTAAAATATAAAAAAACTTAAAATCCCCCTGTGAGATTTCATGTTTTTGGTGACCTTTATGGGGTGCTAGAGACTACGTCCAAAAAGTTTGAAAGGAGTTGGGATAGAGGAAGGGACCTAGAAAGGGCTCGCAAACACTGCGTGCAAAACCAATGGGATTTGGGTGCATGATGAACACGTGATGACGCGTGCTGTGGCACTAACAGCCATCCATACTAACATAATCATGCACAGTATAAAATGGCGTCTAAAATGGCCCCCTTGACAGATTTTAAAAATCTGGCTCCAAGGTGCACTGCGTATTGCAACTCGGAATGTCACTTCAAAATTTCAAGGAGAGAAAAGGACTGGAAGGGGGCGAAAAGCAGTCTGAAAAAATGACGTCAATAACTTGGCGGAAACTCAGAAGAATTTGTATAGTGACCCTTGTTCAAACGCGATTTACTCAAATATTTCTGTGATGACATACGATGTTTTTGGTATCATTTAGAAGAGCACTTCTTTGCGGTCAGTTTGACACAATTGTCATCTACGAGCATTGTACTGCACACATTAAACAGGCTGTTACGTAATGCATAGTAAATTCAACATTTTGGGCAATAACTTTGTGCTGACGTCATCAAATTTTACCAAACTTGGCAGAAGGTTCTCACGTACTTGGATACATGTGTGTGCCAAGTTTCATTGACGTAGAGATAAGGATCGTCATTTTAGAGCAATTTGAAGTTATTTCACAATTTTCTTGAAAATGGCGAATTTGGAGGGGAATTTTCTCAAGTTTGGTCAGCGTTAGGGTATATAATTTTGCATTTGGCTGGAAAGGGCATATCTTCAAGTATCTAAATCCAAAAAAGGGTACGGGTTTGGCCAGAAACAAAGAAAGCCAATTCCCAGAACTTTAGAGGGCGCTATTTATTTTTTGCATAGCCATTGGAGCGTGAAATTTGGCATGGCTATGTGCAATTATGAGATAAAGATACTGTGAGATTTAAAAACAAAACAGGATTTACATGTATATGAGAAAGTGATGGCAGGAAGATGTTTTGATGAGTTGAGAGTGAATCGAAGCGAAGTACAGGATGTAACGATGGCTTGAATGGTTACGCATGAAGATCGTCATTGCTTATGTTAGACAATATTATAAAGGATGATGGTTAGTGCTATTTGATGCATGCATTTCATTAAATCCAAGGGCAGACAACCCCCTTCATAAAATACAATAATAGTGAGTAGTGAAAAAAGGCGCACGCGCAGGGAGTTTGGTAAATCCAGCGAGATCTGTGCATGGGCCTTAGTACACTAACTGATCGCTATTGTTGTAAAGTTAGTATCAAATTGGCATCATGAAAACAGTTATTTTCATGTACATGTTGTGTATTTGCCTTTCTGGCAGAACCAACTAACTTCATAAAGGCTTAGTCATTGTACACCTAAATAATTTCATCACTTCATAAAAGCCAACAACAATCACATTCTCGCAAAATCGCCATTTTAATTACATATGCCAACACCTATATATCAATAGAATACAATAACATCGACTCACAGATGCTGGAAAACATAGAATCTAGATCTAGATCAAGATCTCATTCCAAAAATCAAATCCGTCATTAACTGTCAGTTTTGGTGAATTGGTGTATCGTAATTGGTCACTGTGAGCACTGTATCTCTGTGTAATATCAAAGAGATATCACAACATGGAGTTCTAGCTAGCGAGAGCCTTCTGATCGAGGTCTGGAGCCGATTCGTAAACTCAGCGGGTGTTCGCGAGATGATTTACGACAGCTGTTTGGGGTTCGCTCTAGATATCGCGCAGTGTGAGCATGCGCAGTTGCTACTTTCGTATTTGGCTTTCTTGGATTAACTATTTTGACAATCGCAAACAATGGCAGAAAACACTGATTCCGAATACAACTTTGATTTACATGTAGATGACGAGTTATCTTTGTTATCTGAAATCGATGAATTGAAACTAGTTCCTGATGATTCCGAAATCGGAATTCATGATGAGTTTATTGAAGTATTATTACGATTAAGACTAGATCTAATATATAAGAGGAAGCACAAACGTGTGAGTAATGACTTTGTCTTCGGTCCCGTACATTGCATTCCGTGTCGGTTTTGCAATGTTTTGGGGAAATATAGCCTTGTGCGATTATGACAGGCTTTTCACATTTCTTTTCAATGGTTATCATATCATTAAATAACATATACATTGCCTGATTAAACAGAATGAAGTCAGAAGTGGTTAACAAAAATCTAGCCATTATTATCCCCTCCATCAAAATCAACTAGCTAGGGTCTAGACCTTACTCCTACATGTATAGCCTTGTCCTTAGGTCATAGCCTAGGTTCTATATGTATAGACCCCTCTAGAGTCTATTAGAAACTAAATATAATCTACATGAGGAGCAACTGTTTGTTCACAACACAATTAGGGATGAATAGCTGTAAAAGATGCAGTGAAAAATGACAATGACAGTCCTGAAAACAAAGTTTTAAAAAAATAATGATGCCTTGGTGGCTGAAAATGATGTTTGAACCATCATGAACGATGTAATGCATGTGAGTAACTTTTAATCTAGATAAAAAGAATTAAGACAAACACTATAAAGTAACCCTGGCCTAGATCTATAACTAGCTACTAAACTAGTAGTAGACTACTAGACTAGTCTAGATTAACTTTAAAGTTGATACTTATAGGAAATAAAATCAAATAAATATAGTTTATTTTATAATTGAATGAGTTATTAAAGCAATTTATGCAGCTAACATGCCATGAAAGTGTGCAGTTTTGTGTTTTATGAAAATCAAATTTCACTAAATTGACTCTATCCTGACCTACGAAATCGCCTAGGGGAAAGTGGCTTTGTGAGTGACGTCAGAGCCGGGATATGCTCCACGCAGCTATAGAGACTTACTGCGATCTACACACAAATGTTCATAGAGTGGATGTCATGCAGTTCCACTCTCTCAAAACGATTGAAATATTGCCTGAATGGTCAATATCTGACATACATGCAGGTTGCAGTTGTCCTGAAACATATCCTAATGTCAATATTTATGTCATTATTGGCATTGAAAAAGTGACAATATCCGTAAAACTACTGTTTACAACTCAACTTTTTCAGCGGCTTTTTAGCTTGCCAGCTGAGCTGTATGTACACGGAGATAGTATGAAAAATCAACCTATAGCTGTGTTTCAAACAAAATTACCTATAGTAGAATCATGTTCCGAGGTGGAATTTTCTTTGACTGTTAATAACAATGAATAATGTTTCTTCTCCATTTTCGTTTGTCGATAACTATAATTACATAGAATAGTGTATTTCTCGCCGTTTTGGTTTGGTTTGGTTTCGTAAGGGTTTCGTCTATCGCGACTGAAATGCAAGCGTATAGTACTGTGTGTGTGCGGTGTGCAGTGCAGTCACGTTTACGTGTGTTTTGATGTGCGCGCAGGTAATGTAAATCCGCCAGTGATACTAAATTCAATCAGCGATCAGCCGTGTAGGGAATGCGGCTGCCAAGAGCCGCACTACTCACAGATGAATCGTAACAACAGCAGAATCGCCTCGATTTTTCCAGCTAATCTAGCCATGATAGGATCGACTAAATGATATATTCTTCGATTTGTTTGAATTTTATTTTATTCATAATAATGATTAAATCAATACTAACTGTTTTTGTCCATATAGTGGAAGAGGTGAAGTCTCCGACTGATATGTCAAAGTGAAACTTCATGGTGGTAAAAATCGCCAGCACCCAAATCCCCATATAATCATGCAGGCTTGCTGACGTACAACAAAGCCGGGGACACAGCCATAGTTTCACCTTCTTTTTCCCCATTTTTCAACGTTTTTATTTCACAAATAATACATTTCTTAGAATATCAAGATGGAAATATTAATGAGAAGTAACTTACAAACGATGTTGTATTATAATTTATTCTATAGTAAGGGTAAAATAACACATAAGTTGAAGCTGTGTTTTCAGCCTTATAATGTTATACATGCATTCTACTAGATACCGGAAGTGGCACACTAGCCACGCCTCCCTTTTCCTACGTCACATCTGAAGGCCGTTTCGGATGACAATAGGGCAAATTTGTCCCAGAGAATAGGGTGATTGTTTCCACCCTAATTTCGCTTTTTCGGAAGTGTTATATTGTTTGAATGTCATCCAAGCTCATTGTATGGCTTATAAGCTTTCTGTAGATATGAATATCTTCATATTTAGGGCTCTTCTATGAATATCAACTTTAAATTCAATAATTCATAAAAAGTAACTTTTCTTTACATAGACGTTAGACCCTGTACAATTATCGAGATCGAGATCGATTCATTAGATTGCAATCAGAAAAAAATAAACAAGCCGAATTGAAAATCAGAATCACTAGGTGCACAGAACACGAGTTTGAACGCGTGGGGCTGGCATTTCTTTCCCCAGCAGACGACACATCCCAAGCTGACCAAATGCATAGGCATCTTCACGTGCAAATCTAAACTCATGGGCACCCCTGGGTACTCTTCTGATAGGGTGTGTTTCAAAGATAAAAACATTCTCTTTCGAATGAAATACAATCTAAATTCCGCAAATGATCGGAACATATTTATAACGAATTATGAAATTGATACTAAAAATTAATATGAAGTCAGTAAAAGTATCATAACTAGCCCATTTCTCGGTGGATTTTGACGAAAAATATATCGTTGGGATCGGAGAAACAAAGGGAATTCAATAACAAAAACTGTGCATGCTCACTTCTAGTAGGTCGGTACTGCGCACGTCCAGTTGCTTTGTTCGTTTGCGAATCTTTACTCCACTCAATGTGAATGGGTTTGAACGGCGGCTTCTAAGCTTGTACATCAGAGAGCGGCCCAGCTGTCGCCTACGGGCAAATTCCAGCGAGCGGCACTCTGATGCGGGTCGTTATCTCGCGCGTTGCGTAATACTTCTGGTCGTAAAAATGCTAGGCTGGAACTCCATGTTGTGATATCTCCTTGGTAATATATAAGAATTTGTCATGTGTCCTGCACACATACATGTAACTACCTGTAAATTTTACGTTTGAAACGGACTTTAAACAGCTCACAGAATGAACAAGAATCTATAGAAAATTAGAAATTATTGAAAAAATTAGGGCTTTAGAACAAAAATTATAAGAAATTTATGATTATGAAACAAGTGGTACCATCATTCGCTCCTGTGAATGAAGGTGAAAAAAGTACTAAATACTTCTGTAACCTAGAGAAACGAAGGGCACAAAAGAAAAGTATTTATAAATTGAAGACTAATGATGGTGCACCACTCACCAGCACTCGTGAAATTATGAAAGAATTATATAACTTTTACTCTAATTTATATTCCTCTAACTGGACTGAAACCTCAGGTAATGTCACCGATGCTTTTGTAGACAATTTAGAAATTCCACAACTTTCTGAAGAACAAAAGAGAAATCTAAATCAGTCTCTTACAAAAAATGAGATTTTAACTCCTTGAAATCTATGCCTTCAAATAGTTGCCCTGGTCTGGACGGTCTATCAAAAGAATTTGATGTCTTATTTTTCAATGAAATATGTGATATGTTGATCGATTCTTACAATTATGCTTTTACATCTCAAACAGTCACAGACTCAAAGAACAGGTGTGATAACCCTTATCCCCAAAAAGGATAAAGATCATATGTTCATTAAAAATTATAGACCAATCTCCCTTTTGTGTGTTGATTAAAAAATTAGCGCTAAATGTTTTGCTTTGAGGTTAAAATCTATTTTGTCAGATATTATACATAGAGACCAGTCAGGATTTTTAAAAGGTAGAAATATAGCTCACAATATAAGACTTATAATTGATTTAATAGATTATACAAACACACAGGATATCCCTGGAGCCCTATTACTTCTTGATATTGAAAAAGCCTTTGATAGCGTGGAACATGAGTATCTGTATAAAGTCTTGGAATGTTTTAATGCCGGCATTTATTTTATTAGTTGGATTAAGAGCTTTTATAATACAAGAAACACCTATGTTTAATGGTCATTTGTCACCAGTTGTCAGCATGAATAGAGGGATATTTTAAGGCTGCCCTATATCACCATATTTATTTTTAATGGCTATAGAGATCTTAGGTATTTCAATCCGAAATAACAAGCTTATAAAAGGAATCCAAATTGGTAATCAGGAATACAAGATCAGTATGTATGCTGACGATACCACCTGTTTTTTTAATGGAGACTTGGAATCTATTAATTGTTCAATACTTTTGATTCCTTTAGTAAGTTCTCTGGCTGCAAAGTTAATACAGTATACTGGTACTGGTACCGTATTGAAAAGTGAGGGTATTTGGCTTGGATCCTTAAAAGCTCACATGAAAAACTGTATGGTCAAAAAGGTCTTTTTTGGAAACAGTCCAAATTGTCATGTTTGGGTATCCAGTTTTCATTAGATTTAGATACCGTATGCCTTCTTTTAAATTAAGTCTAAATCTGAATATGTAATTGCAGCCAAGCATAACAAGTTAAACCTCCATTAAAAAAAATTATATTTGAGTTGTAGTGGACTACATGATGTTTTTGTCATTTCACATTCCTGTACATGATTGTAAATAGCCAGTTGGCTTTTATGTTATCCTTGAGTACCCAATAAAAATTTTTTTAAAAATTAAATTAAAAAAAAAACAACAAAAAATACCTGTAAATTTTAGAAGCGCCATAAAGTTGAAAATGAGCTAGTTTTTCTTTTCTTCATTCTTCTATCCTAGATGGAGAACTCAAGTTTCTAATCGGCTGGTATTTGTTTTCTAGGAACAGAGGCATGCTATGAGCACCTACCACTGCTTTGCTATGGCTCAGCACCATTTTACATTGTCTGACAGACTTATTAGAGCCATTAGTGGTTGGACCCTGTCGCCAAAGGTGAGATGTTCTTTTTTTCACTGTTCATAGGCATCTAAATGCCACTGACTGCATACTTTCTGACCTGGCCTGGAACTTGAGAGATGTCAAAATGGGATTAGATATGTTATTATATTGGAAAAATCACTAATTGAGGTCCAGTATCATAGTATGAAAAGTAGGATTGAATTTGTGGGGGTGTAGTGAGCCTTCCAGTCTGAGAAACACTCAGATCAGCTGTGGATGATAGCCAGTTTGGCATTTCCTGTGGCTTGAGAGTTAAAGAGAACAATTGACAGTCTAATGCAATGTACATAAATATAAATATATATACCGGTACTGTGATTTGATGAAATCATTGCATTGTGGTTTTTTATCGCTATAGGATTCTGTAGAGTCTGTACTCGCTGAGGGAGCAGATGTCAATCAGATGCATGGCACCCTTCTACCTCTACACTGTGCTTGCATGACTGGAGATGATTACTATGTAAAGCTATTTCTGGATCATGGTGCAGAGGTAATGGATAGTCCTTTTCATAGTCACTCTTCATATGAAACTTGTCCCTAATGAAGATATTGTATTTGGCAGAGGTAGAATGTTAATTGATATGCTAATTACATGTAAAATCTTTTGGTACAAGCAACTCTGTGTTGTCATGGATTTGGTGTTATCTCTGCGGACACCGAAAAGTACATGTATTTCAAAGTTCAAATGTGGGCGAGTTAGTGCAAATTGTCCCGTAAGACATATGTATCCTTTTCCCATTTATTTCATCGAGAAATGACTAAAATCTTGATAATGAACATTTAATAATTCGAGTGAAACCAAAAAGAACCATTAGTCAGTACTCAGTAGTCAGTAGCCAATTCAATTCAATTCAATTCACTTCACTTTATTCAGATTCCATCTTGTATACAAATTCTTGGAAGAAAAAAAAGTAAAATACATTATTGAAAAACATTTAATTCCATACATATTTGACTAGCATAAACATATATATATATATATATTACAGAACTAAATTGGGCAAAGCTGTATAAAAAAAAAAGGTTTTGTCAAGACAGCTTCCCTCTTAAAATAGGATTTGGTAATCATAGATGGTGGGAAACGAATATCAAGTAAAGCATATTTTATTTCATATTTCTCTGTCGTAATTACATGGGAAAGTTTTCCTTTAGTTTTGGGACAGCCTAAAATTTACAGCATGTGAGTGTTCTTCTTCTGATTAAGTCTGCCTCCTTCAATTGATTGAAGATTCTTGCAAACTATGTGTGTGAACCGCAATTTGCGTCCATTGGAGTGCTTTTTACATTATGATACAGTTTATTTACAAAATATTTACAAGTTCATGTATAGGATGGAGGGAGACTAGCCAATTTCAGGTCACACCATCAAAGTCAAAGGTCATTTCAGGTCAACAAACTTAGACTACATGTATGTTGTGGCATCATCATCAAAAACTTAACCTGAGGTTAAGTTTTTGAATTGTTATCCCCTCGCCGACGAAGTCGGAGGGGATATAGAAACGCTGCTGTCCTTCCGTCCTTCCTCCCGTCCTTCCTTCTGTCCGTCCGTCCGTTCATAACAAATTTGGTTTCCGATTGATAACTTCAGTAACGTTTAAGTAGGTCAAAGTTCATAGCTCATTAAATATGCGAAAAAATACACATCTGGTTTCCGATCGATAACTTTAGTAATGTTTGACGGATTTTAATGAAATTTTATATGAAAGTACATAGTATCAAAACACAGCCTAAGTTCGATTTCGGAGTATGTAGGTCAAAGGTCATAGCTCATTAAATATGCGAATCTGGTTTCCATTTGATAACTTTAGTAATGTTTGATAAATATTAATGAAATTTAATATGAAGGTACATGGTATCAAAATACAGCCTAAGTTTGATTTCCGAGTATGTAGGTCAAAGGTGAATGGTCATAGCAAAAAACACCTTATATATGTGAAAATGTGGTTAACTTCCTTGCCTAGTAATATAATAGTATAGTCTAATGGAGGTAACTTGTTCTGACGTATATAGGCCATTTGTACCCTGCGAGGGGATGCTATGCTTTGCGTTGACTTGTTAGTATAATTTTGAAAGTATAAGTTCTTATTCAATGAAACTTAGACTAAAGGGTAATCAAGTATTCCCAATCATGTGAGTAGAATTTCAGGTCATTAAGTCAAGGTCAAAGGTCATTTCAGGTCGACAAACTTAGACTATGTAGTGGCATCAACATCATAACTTAACCAAAGGTTAAGATTTTGAATTTTTATCATAATTTTGAAAGTATACATTTCTATTCCATGAAACTTGAACATAAGGGTTATCAAGTATCACCAATCATGTGATTAGTCTTATTTACCACAATAAATCATATGTATCTACCTATTATTGCTTAGTCCTCCAGACAAAGCAGTCATCGAAATAAAAAAGTCACAGATGTGCATACCCCATCCCAAGACGCCGCTATCCCACCTGTCACATGCGCGCCACGCCCACATGCAACTTCCTCTCTCTTTTTCGCAGTCATTCATTAAGGAGTACAGTTAAGTCTCTAGCGCTAAATTTGGAGTTTTTTGCTCCTCGCAGCGTTTTGGGGTGCTTTCTTTCTGTCATTTCCAGTTCCAATTTGTTTTTATACATTTTGGTTCGGTTTTTTAACCCTAAGTCACTTTATTTTGGCAGTAATTAGTGTTCACTTTTGCCGACCGAACTTCCCTTTTTGAGTTCAGTCCCGGACACAGTAATTTGTGTACCGGGGCTTTTTCACTTAGTTTGTTTGTCAAGGGATTTCTTTGTGCATACCTCTAGTGTAGATTACGGTGCGGCTCTATTGTTGAGCGCACTGTGTGTTAATTTCTTTTGTTGACGCTAAGTTAAGCGTTCTTCCTTTCATAGCCTTTTGTTGACGCTAAGATAAGCATTCTTCGTCCGTAGCTCTTTTGTTTAGCTACGCTAGGGCTGGTTTGTTTCACCAAGTTATTTTTGTTGTTTGTTTTAAGAGTTTAAATAAACGATTTTTGTAGCAACGCTGTTTGTTGCTTGTTTTTATTCGACGCTTTTTTAGTTCGTTGATTGTTGGTTTTAGTAACTGTTGTTACCTTTCTTTATTGTTGTTGTTTTTACTTTCCTTGGAAAGTTTATTTTTATCCTCAGATTTCCAATGGACTCTGGAGTGGATATTTCACGCCCCCCCCCCAGTTTCTGTTGTCGTTACCGCCTCACTTGCATGTGAGTTTGGTGCGACAGGAGGGGGGTAGTAAGTTACCGACGGATACCGCGTCCAGGCCAGCCAGCGGGCTGTGCTCCGGCGCCTGTATGTCGAGGTCTATAAATTCAGTTCAGCTGAATATAGAGACTCCTACTGGTGGCTCTCCCCCTCGTGGGTCTGTCCGTTCGGTAGAGGCCCCGGGCTTCACGGCCCGGGGCTCTGTTGCGAGGCAACAGCCGTGCAAAGCACGAGCCATGCATTCAAGCATGAAGGAGACCTGGTTTACGCACCCGATTCATTTCGGCAGTATTCCTGCGTCCACATTTGGGGTGCCTGATAATAATCACGCCAGTGGAACGCCAAGGTCTCGAGCTCGCCTTCTCACAAAGCACTGAAGCGAGCAGGCCCCGGTCACACCTCGCTTTGAAGTGAGCAGGCCCCGGTTACACCTCGCTGGCGTTTCTCACGAAACTTTGCAGCGAGCAGGCCTCGGTCACACTCTCCGTAGTGGCTTCGCTGTAACTTCTCAGGGAGTTTTGCAGCGTGAGGGCCTCGGTCACTCTGACCGTGTGGGGTTTCGCTCAGATTTCTATAGATTCAGTGAAGCGAGACGGCCTGGGTCAATTTGACTGTGGTGCTGAGCTGAAGGAAGCTAGCAAGGCCAAGGAGTCCCCTTCTTCCCCCATTGCGAAGGGGAAGAAGCGGAAGAGTGTGAGCTTCCATGCTTCGGCTGGTTAGCGGACGAGACAAAGGCCGGGAAGTCTTGTTTGTCGGGGCTGTCGATCAAGTTTCTATAGAAGCAGTGAAGCGAGACGGCCCAGGTCAATCTGACCGTAGAGCTCAGCTCAAGCTAGCTAACAAGACCAGGAAGCCCCCTTCGTCCCCGTTGCAGCGGGGAAGAAGCGGGAGAGTGTGAGCTTCCATGCTTCGGGTGGTTAGTGGACAAGACAAAGGCCGGGAAGCCTCCTTTGTCGGGGCTGTCGATCAAGTTTCTATAGAAACAGTGAAGCAAGACAGCCCAGGTCAATCTGACCGTAGAGCTCAGCTCAAGCTAGCTAACAAGACCAGGAAGCCCCCTTCGTCCCCCGTTGCGGCGGGGAAGAAGCGGAAGAGTTTGTGCGTCCATGCTTCGGCTGGTTCGTGGACAAAGAAGACTTAGGCCGAGTAGCCTCCTTTGTTCGGGGCTGTCACTCAAGTTTCTATAGAAGTAGTGAAGCGAGGCGGCCCAGGTCAATCTGACCGTGGAGCCAGGCTTAAGAAAGCTTGCAAGGCCAAGAAGCCCCCCTTCGTCCCTCGTTGTGGCGGGTTAGAGGCGGAAGGGTTCGAGCACCCAGATTTTGGCTGGGTCGTGGGCTATTGTCTTGGCAGGTGCACAAAGTTTGGCGTCAAATTTGTCACCCGGCACGCTAGTGGTCCGGTGCCTACCGTAACCCGTGCCCCGGCTGGGGTTGTCTCAGAGCCGGGCTCTTTGTTCTCAGATCCGAATTCTTGGGTGTCGCTCCTGTGGCGTTAAGATTGTCACCCCATGCAGTCGGCTCTCCGTTAGGCTTTGTGTCTACGGCGCCCGCTTTTCTCAGTGCTTCTCCGGGAGAGGAGTCTTTTGATTCAA
The DNA here is from genome assembly GCA_037976565.1 of Mesocentrotus franciscanus. Classification (NCBI taxonomy): domain Eukaryota; kingdom Metazoa; phylum Echinodermata; class Echinoidea; order Camarodonta; family Strongylocentrotidae; genus Mesocentrotus; species Mesocentrotus franciscanus. The sequence continues at coordinate 22,058,066 of CP137668.1, forward strand.
TAGTGGTTTTACCCCAGCTTGACTTGTCAGGATGACTGGGACTCTGTCTCCCATGTCTCGGGGATTGGGCCGCGAGTTTGCCTCAGTTCCGGGTTTGGTTTCCGGCGCGAGGTTTTATTGAAAGTATCGTTCTGATATTTCTTTTTCGGCCCAGCTCCGGTGGTAGTGTTTCGTTTTCGCTGTTAAACAGCGTTCTTTCCCTGATACTCTGCCTCTTCTTGAAGAAATTAGACCGAGTTGTCTTTCTCGGACTCGCTATGGGAGTTATCCCACTGTCTGTAGAGTTTACGAGGTTCTCGGCTAACTCTACCGCGGCTGCCTGGGAAGTTTAACACCAGAGTTTGGCGTTCTCCGTTGTGGATGAGGTCACTCGTAATTATGTTGTTGCCGAGCGACTGTCGCCGGATTCAGTCGACTTAGCCCTGAGACTTGGGTTTTAAGTCAAGCCATAGGCAGGCAAGGAGCCGAATAAGCGGTTTCGGCGGTGGCGGATATGACAGGATTTTCTCTTCGTCTCTCCGCATATCTTTGTTCAGACATTATTTCCTTTGCTCTCGGGCCTCATGTGGGCGATTTTCTCGCGCGGTGAACTTTGCGTGACATCCCGTCTCTTGGGGGAGGGATTGTCACGGCTGATCCATTCCTTTGTGGGGACAATAGTGTGAGATATTGGTTTTGTGATTATACGATCGCCTGGTAGTGATTTGGGGCTCGGGGCCCCATTCACACGGACCGTAAAGTTAGGTTTAGGTTCTATTGAGGCCGTGTATCTCGCTTCGTCTCCCGTTTTTAGGGGTGAGAAGCGGAAAAGCTTGAGGCCCTGTTCACACCGCCCGTATAGCTTCTGTTAAGCTCTAGTACGGCCGTATATCTCGCTTCGTTCCCCGTTTTAGGGGTAAGAAGCGGAAAAGCTCGTCCACCCGATCTTCGGCTGGGGCTGGAGTTAAGTCGTGCCGTCAGGGGCGAGGATAACCCGGCTTCTCACTTCCGACTTTGTCGGGAGGGGTTCTTGTCTTCTCTAGCGAGGTGCCTGTTATCGCCGCCGGGAAATGTGTGGTTTTCGAGCTCGCTTTTGTTTTCCCGTGAAGCGTTGTAGCGAGGCGGTGCTGGTCTCACCGGCCGTGAGGCTGAAGTTGAAGCTCTAGCACGGCCGCAAAGTTCGCTTTGTCCCCGTTTTTAGGGACGATAAGCGGTGTAGTTTGGGGCCCTGGCTCCATATCCCGCAAGCTAGAGCTAAGGCTCTAGCAGGGCCGTGGATTTGTTTCGTACCCTGTTTTTACGGGTGAGAAGTGGAAGGGCTCGTCGATCCGAGTTTTGGCTGGGACAGGAGCTAAGAAGACGAAGGAGAAATCTTCGCCTATGTCGGCCTTTTCTGCTACTGCTCGGGCGGAGCTTCGGGGCCTTTTCTCAAACGGCTATTGTTCGCCGGGTCCAGTCCGTTTCGGGCTGTGTTCATCCACCATGAGTGGTTTTTCAGTTATTTAGGGCTGTCGCCTTGGATACAACGGCTATTACAAGCCGTGCTGTCTTGTCCGGAATGGCCAGCTTGGTATGAGGTGCAGGTCTCGCTGACTGGCATAGTTGTTTACAACAATCCGTGCCGTCAGGCGCAGAATTGACCCTGTTTTCACAACCGTTCCCACGGGCCAGGGGGCTGAGGAGACGAAGTGGTAGTTTGACGGCCAGGGATTGGCATCAATCGCTTCATCCGACCGTTTCTGTGCCAGCTCAGGCGTTTTTGTTTGGGGTTTGATAATTCTTTCGCTCGGGCAACTGGAGCTTCCAGTTGTTCCGGCGGATGCCAAATGTTTGGCGTCAATTTTATCACCCCGTTCGGGCGATGGCTTGGCGCCTATCTTTGCCCGTGCGTAGACTGGCTTTGAGCCGGCCTCGTCCACACCGTACTCGTCCACACCGTACTCGTTTTTAAGATGATTTCGCCGAGTTCACGAGTGTGTCTGCTGTGGCGTGAAAGTTGGGGGGTTACTGAAGTTGTCAGTAAACCCAGCGGGCGCCGCAGTTTTTCAGGCGGAGGCTTACGCCTGTTCTTGCCCGTGCGTCGGCCGACATTTGAGCCGACCCCGGTCACACCTGACTCAGTTTCGGTTTCGTTTTTTGAGTCTCGATTGTCGCTTCTCCGGCATCCTTTAGACCTTTTAGGCCCGGATTGCCTGGTGCTGCTGTTGGCTTACCACCATGTGCCGTCGGCCCTTGTGTGGGGTTAAGCCTCCGGCTGTTTTAGTGCTCCTCCGGGGGCAGCTACTTTCGGCATCTTGCCCCGTTTAGGGGGGATTGGTGCCCTAAGTCCGTCAGTCTGACTTAGACTCTTTCTAGCGGTTTTCTTCGTATATGTCTTGGGTTCTCACTGGAGTTGCTCCCGTGACAGAGAGCCCCCGGTCACGCAGTGGCTTTTAGCACCAAGGGTTGCATTACCCTGGCTGCTCCTCTGTGTGAGGAGTCGGTAGTTGAATCGGGTTTCTCCTTTCCCCTCTGGGGTTTTTGGTTTTTCCTTGATAGCGTTCAGCTATTTCTTATCACGCAGGAGCCTGCGTATCACCTGCCTCGAAGGTATCTTCCTCTGGATGGATTGTTGAGGCGGTTCAAACTGCTGTTCCCGAGGCTCTCTTGGATGGTGTGCGTCCTCGTGCGCATGATACCAGGGGTGTTGGTACCTCCTGGGCTTTTTCTATGGGGTAGCGCTTCATGTCCTTATGAAGGCTGCTTTCTGGTTTTCGCCTAACACTTTTTTCGTGTTCGCTAAGGATTTTCCTGCGAGTGAGGAGTGTTTTTGCTACGGCGTCTTTGGGGGCTGCATCTTTTTGCCTGGTCCCCCGCTAACCTTTTGTTTGGGACATGCCCCCCGCTTTCATCTGTGTTGGTCTAAGCAATAATAGGTAGATACGTATGATTTATTGTGGTAAATTAGTTAAATCAGAACTGATTTTATTATTTACTATATAAATCTATGTATCTACCCATGTCCCTCCCTCCGTCCCCTCTCCTTGTTGGCAACATGTCCCTGGTTGTATCTGGGACTGCTTTAGAGAGGAAGTTGCATGTGGGCGTGGCGCACGTGACAGGTGGGATAGCGGGGTCTTGGGATGGGGTATGCACATCTGTGACTTTTTTATTTCGATGACTGCTTTGTCTGGAGGACTAAGCAATAATAGGTAGATACATAGATTTATATAGTAAATAATAAAATCAGTTCTGATTTAACTATTAGGTGACATATTCAAGGTCAAATATCATTTGTCAGTAGACTTGGATTATGTTTTCACAAATTAATATGAGAATTAATAAATCCATTTTTGTTTTTTGTTCATATTTCATGAAAGTTATCAATCTTGGTACAAATTATAGTAAATAATTCTTCTATTGATTCTTAGTCAATATTCACTTCAAAATGCTGATTATATTCAGAGGATTTCATATTTGGGGGCCTGATTAATGGGCCATCCTGCCTATAAATAATGTCCCAACCTCAATTTTTCATCATATCGAATTGCGTTGTGCAGGCGACAGCCGAGAGAGTTTCCTTGTTTTAAAAATAGTTCCACATTAAGAAGATATATGAATACGAAAATTTCCGATCACCTACCGAACGACCATTCATCAGAGGTGAACGAACTTATGACTTCGAGGTCTGTTTTCTAGGCACGAATAATGGCGTTATTTCAACATTTTAACCCCATTTCATGTAATTATATTGGTATTTATCGATTACAAAGATTGACCATGGACAGTGATACGTTTGAATTTGGAAACATAAGTGTTAGTTCCAAGAAATTACCAGTTGAAGAATAGTATGCGCCCACCCGTACAAATTTGTGTAATAAAATTATACGACTTCACCGATGAGGAGGACCATTTCGCGCCAGTTTACCCAACTTCGAGTACCAATTTCAGGTGAAAACATCACGGGTCAGGTTCACGGAAACAAAATTTAGTTACAAAACTAGGAACGAAAACTTTTCAAAATTAGACCTCATTGCATGGTGCTGTAAAAACGTCAATTTCGCGGAAATATATTAACATTTCATATCATTTGAAAGGAAATTTTCTGGAGATCAACTTACGCCAACATGGCTGCTCAAAAACTGGGCATGCACAAGAAAATGGAGTCTACGTCATCCCTTGCAATATTCTCGCACGATATCGTAACTTCTCGTTTGTGGATATTATTCCTCGAGCTGTTTTGAGACGCAAGATAACGGACGCACGATATGCTCATTAGCGAGCATGCAGCTGTCTGACTGTATCCTTTCTTCCTGTTATGCCTCTCAGTGCAACGAAGTAGCCAGAGGCATTATGTTTTCGGGTTGTCCGTCCGTCTGTACGTCCCGTTCTCGTAATCGCGTTATCTCAAGAACCGATTGATGGATTCCCGCCAATCTTGGGTCATGTATGCATCTTGCAGAGCCAATGAACTGATTAGATTAGATTTATTGAACTGAATTGAATCGAATTTAAAAACCATAAACATTTAAAAGAAAAATATACACTAGAAATGTAATTCGTCATGAGGACGAATTAGGTGGTCTGTTATGTAATCTGAATAACTGATCTTGTAGAAAATTGTCTTAGCTACAACATATCAAAATTTGGAAGAAAATCGATCCATATTTACAGAGATACAATCAATTTTCCATAAATATGCTGATGTCATAATATGCAAATTCGTATTTGAGTTCCAAGGCCAAAGGGCAAAGGGCAGAGCTATAGAAAATTAAGGAACATTACAAGACATAATAGAAGGAGAACGAGAACCAGAGGCGGGAGAGGTAGAGGGTGAGAGAGAAGAAAAGAGAAGGGCAGAGGCAGAGGGAGACAGAGCAAGAGAATAAGAGGGAGGCAAGGCAAGAGGTCGAGGTAGAGGGAGGCAGAGAGAGAGGGAGAGGGTAAAAGAGTAGAGAGAGATATATATGCAGAGACAGAGCAAGAGAAGGAGAGGGGCAAAATAAGAGAGGAGAAGGGAAACAGAGCAAGAGAGAGGAGAAAGAGAGAGATGCAATGGAGAACGATGCATTCAATATATCCAGCATAAATAGAATTTAATATAGAGAAAGAGAGAAGTATAGACAAGTAAACAATTCTATGTCCACGGGAGAGACGTAAACATGCATATACCTTGGGCTGAATAACTGGAAAAGTAAAAACGTCTGGGAAGGAGACTAGCAAGGTGATTTGATATTGTAGCAGAGTTGGGAGATAAACCCTATATTAGGTTTAATACCAGATTTCCCATAGGGTTGTACTCAAACGATTGACATTCTTCTCCCATAGATATAACACGCAAAATTAGGCATTTTATTACATTGTTTGTGATTGTATATGATAATATGTTATAATAGTCGTAGAAGATCATAAAATCAAATCTAAAACGACGGCAAAAAATAAATAAATAAATAAAAATGACCACGAAAACTTACCATTGATGGTAACTTTGCCATCAATGGTAACTACCATGGAATTTTCATTGGCTGTTGAGCCCTGTTACCATGGTAGTTGCCATTGATGGCAAAGTTACCATCAATACCAGGAATCGAACTTGGGTCCGGAATGGGAGGCAAGTGCTATGACCACTATACCAAAATAATCCACATAGACATTACACGTGAACGGAAAATGGAATTCTCAAATCCCACTTTGCAAGTGAAATATGAGCATGATCCCGGCATCTGATCGAAAAATAAAGGGCACACTTGTGATAGCTTATTGTCTCAGCTACAACATACTCAAAGCTCAGCAAAAACAAAACTAAAACGACGGAGATATTGCTCGCGAAAGACGGAATGTAGAATCCAGTTTTGAGAAAAGTCATGTCCCATAGAGAATACACGCAAAATGTGAAAAATTGACATGCCTCCTTTAATCGCAAAAATACGCCATGATGCCTTTGTCAAAATGAAAAATCGTGATGACTGCATTTGTAGAAAATTGTCTCAGCTAGAACATATCAAAATTTGGAAGAAAATCGATCAATATTTACAGAGATACAATCAATTTTCCAAAAATATGCTGACGTCATAATATGCAAATTGAAATTTTGAGTTCGGAGGCCATTATGATGACGTCATGAGTTAATTGAGGGTCAAATGAGACATGAAATCATATCTCCGACTCATAATCTATCCAAATATGAAAAAAATTGGGAGTTCCATCCATTCTGAAGAGTTACAATGAATTTTGTATAGGCATGTTTTTGCCCATATATGCTATGTATTACAAGAGATCGCGCGCACGGACATGTTTCTTGAACGGACGCTCATTCCGTTATTAATGGTCAGAAAAAAGTGAACAAGGTATCAAAATGCTTGGAAAAATATGCCAAATATGATGACAGAGAAAATTTGGCGATTCTATGTTGCAAAATGCCAGAACGCGCGAAAACGCGCGCACATGCACGCGTGAGCTTTTTTTTGCAAAATGCTTTAAATGGCCTGAAACGTACTCTCATTTGAATAAAAGTGATTTTGACATTTTGAAATTTTGACGCGCGCATACGCGCCATGACCTTTATGTGACCTTTGATGACATGACCTGTTGACCCTTGATTTAAAGTATATGTGATGTGAATATGAATGACCTTTGATGACGCATCATGAAGATATGATTGATAATGTGATTTCACAAAATGGCGCCTGGATGACGTCACGATGACCTGATGACCTTGAAAATGTTCCTGTCACGTATTATGACAATGACCCATGACTGTGCCAAAATTGAAAGATATTGACTGTACCGATCTTGAGTTATTGTCGGAACAAAAAAGGGGGAGAAATAAATAAAAACTAGAAATGTAATTCGTCATGAGGACGAATTAGGTGGTCTGTTATGTAATCTGAATAACTGATCTTGTAGAAAATTGTCTTAGCTACAACATATCAAAATTTGAAGAAAAAAGAGCTTAAATAAGCTAGATAGTGCTCAAAGATTAATGTTATGTAGATTCATGATGTGAACGAAATTGACTTTCAACAAGCACGTTAAGAAAATTCTGACATGTCGCCTTTAATTGAAATTTTCACTTTGATGACGTCATCAAAACGAAAAGTGAGGATAACTTATCTTGTAGGGAATTGTCTTAGCTACAACATATCTAAATTTGGAAGAAAACAATTAATATTTACAGAGATACAATCAATTTTCCATAAATATGCTGACGTCATAATATGCAAATTCGTATTTTGAGTTCCAAGGCCTTTATGATGACGTCACGATATATGTACTGGCAAAATGAGACATGAAATCATATCTCCAATTCATACTCTATCCAAATATGAAAAAATGGAGAGGAATTCAGGCATTCTGACGAGCTATGGCGGATTTTATATAGACATGTTTTTACCACTTTTTACATTATATTGCCCATTGACGCGCGCACGAATTTTAAAGTTTGACGCACGCTGTGGCATTATAGAAGGTCGAGAATGACTGGAAATAGTTGGAAATTGTCAAAAATAGTGTCAGAAATACAAACCATGCAAAAACGGCGTGTTTACGATGTGAACGCTGCGCGCGCAACGCGCACGGACGGAAATTTTTGAAATGCTTAAAATGACCTGATTCGTACTCGTTTAATAGTTAAGTGATTTTGAGCATTTTAAAATATTGACGCGCGCCATGACCTTTGTGACCTTTGATGACATGACTTGTTGACCCTTGACCTAATATATATGTGATATGAATATAAATAACCTTTGATGACGCATCATGAAGATATGATTGATAATGTGATTTCACAAAATGGCGCCTGGATGACGTCACGATGACCTGATGACCTTGAAAAAAATGGTGGCACTTGAATTTGATAAGCCTGATGACTGACAAATTTTTAAGGAAAATTGATGGAGCCGAATTCGAGCAATCACGCTCACAATAAAGTGGTGGGAAAATAAAAATGAACAAGTGCGTTACCGATATACAAAAACATTTCCCAAAACATTTCCCATAGCGATTACACGTGAACGGAAAATGGAATTCTCAAATCCCACTTTGCAAGTGAAATATAAGCATGATCCCGGCATCTGATCGAAAAATAAATGGCACACTTGTGATAGCTTATTGTCTCAGCTACAACATACTCAAAGCTCAGCGAAAACAAAACTGAAACAATGGAGATATTGCTCGCGAAAGACGGGAATGTAGAATCCAGTTTTGAGAAAAGTCATGTCCCATAGAGAATACACGCAAAATGTGAAAAATTGACATGCCTCCTTTAATCGCAAAAATACGCCATGATGCCTTTGTCAAAATGAAAAATCGTGATAACTGCATTTGTAGAGAATTGTCTCAGCTAGAACATATTAAAATTTGGAAGAAAATCGACGACATATTACTGCAATATTGTCAAATGAATACAAAAATTATGATGTCATATTTTCAAAATCAAATTTTCAAGTTCATATGCAAATATGACTACGTCAGAACATACGATTGGACAAAATTATACATGAAATCACATAAAAATTTCATGGGCTTCCAGAAAATTAAAAATTTGGGGGTATTTGGGCATTCTGACGAGCTATGGCGGATTTTATATAGACATGTTTTACCACTTTTTACATTATATTGCCCATTGACGCGCACGAATTTTAAAGTTTGGACGCGTGTGGCATTATGGAAGGTCGAGAATGACTGGAAATAGTTGGAAATTGTCAAAAATAGTGTCAGGAATACAAACGATGCGAAAAACGGCGTTTACGATGTGTACGCGCTGCGACGATGACGCGCATGACGCGCACGGACGGAAATTTTTGAAATGCTTAAAATGACCTGATTCGTACTCTCGTTTTAAAATTTTGACGCGCGCATACGCAGTATTTTCTCTTCCGAAAATATCGAAAAGTCTGGGTGCGGCCTATCCGTAACAACAGTAAAAAATCAGCTGTCAAAACACCCACATAATTTTGTACATATGGGACTCCCAACGGTACAATGACTAGATCTATACCAGTAATGGTACAGGACATTTCTAGATTAACTCCACACATCTTACCAACTATTTCATGTTGCATTGTTGACATGAAGTTTTGTCGATCTTGTGAATAAACTTCCTTACCTATTTTTAACAAATTCTACCGGTAGATCTAGATTGCTAAAACTAAAAGAAGGGACCGTTACGGACGAAGTCTGTTTTCTCACTATTTTCTTAGTTTCCATTTCACGCAATTTCGTAGGTAGGGGTATAAATAGGATACCAAAACTGCCTGCGATACAGTACTAACTTCAAAATCAATGAAGATTTGCTAAATAACGATCAAGTTTGAAGTAAACTTGTTTTTTACTGAAATTTTATAAAAATATTGATGAATTTGGTATCAGTTTGTAGAAAAAATAGTTTTCTACAAGAAATTCTGATAATTTTGTTTGGTCTGTTTGGTTTTTTCCTTCCATTTTTTTTTTTTTTTTTTTTTTGTGCTTTGAAATGTCAAAATCGGGGGTGCGGCCTATGCGGCGGTGCGGCCTTATCGCCGGCAAATACGGTACATAAAACACACAAAATACAAAGCAAATATATGGTCAGGACCACAAAGAAGCACTGCTTATAAATAGGGCTCTCACATAAAACAAATTAAATAAAATATGATTCAGTTATTATTACGGAGAACACTTGTAAATTACGCATGCAGTAAAAAATACAATCATCAATTGGATGGTGAAATTACATGTATTTGTATACATTACTAATGTCTGTAAAGTTAATTTTATGTATCTTTACATGTTCTCAGTAATGTGCACTTTTATTTGAACATGACGATAAGAGAGGAAATAAGAGTTTCAGATTCATGAGTAAAAGAATGAACACATTCAACCCTGAAGTCTTCCGTCTGCTTAATTACAGTTTAAATGATGGTTGGTGCTGATGTAGACCCCCATGTTATTGTAAGTGCTCAACCCTTTAAAAAAAATTATTGCTTATTTGAAAATATTTTGTAGATCTAGAGATATACCAAATATGAGACTCTGAGACCTAGGACATACTTCATTGGATTTTGTTAAAACTTCCCCCACATTTTATTTTATACCCCCCACTGAAAGTCAATCAACTAGCAATGCCCCTGGGTGGAAGCCTGTTTCACCTACCGTAGTGGTGCATATATCTTCATTGGGGGGATTTAAATCTTTTAGAGGCTATTTGGATGCCAAAATAGAAAAGTAATTTGTCTGCACTTATATTTTTTGCTGGTGGTCTTATTAAAAAAATTTATATCCATGTATGCTAATAAATAGCTAATGTCAGCTGACGTCGTCTAAACAAGTCTATGTAAAAAGCAAATGCATTCGTCATTTATTGTCTCGCCTGCGTAGCAAAAAGCGAGACATAGGTGCCGCTTTTCCAGTGGCGGCGTCAACATCAAAACTTAACCTAAGGTTAAGTTTTTGAATTGTTAATATAATTTTGAAAGTATAAGGTCCTATTAAATGAAACTTGAACTAAAGGGTTATCAAGTATCCCCAATCATGTGAGGAAAATTTCAGGTCACAAAGTCAAGGTCAAAGGTCATTTCAGGTCAACAAACTTAGACTATGTTGTGGCATCATCATCAAAAACTTAACCTGAGGTTAAGTTTTTGAATTTGTAATATAATTTTGAAAGTATAAGTTCTTATTCAATGAAACTTAGACTAAAGGGTTATCAAGTATCCCCAATCATGTGAGTAGAATTTCAGCCCACTAGGTCAAGGTCAAAGGTCATTTCAGGTCAACAAACTTAACTATGTTGTGGCATCAGGCTAAGATTTTTTAATTGTTATCATAATTTTGAAAGTATACATTCCTATTCCATGAAACTTGAACATAAGGGTTATCAAGTATCACCAATCATGTTATTAGTCTTTTAGGTGACAAAGTAAAGGTCAAATGTCATTTCAGGTCTGGAAACTTAGACTTTGTTGTGGCATCAACATCAAGATTTTGAAATTTTAGCATAATTTCAAAAGTGTTTGTTCAAATTCCATGAAACTTGTACCCAAGGGCTATCAAGTATCACAAATCATGTGACACAAATTCCAGGTCACAAAGTCAAGGTCAAAGGTCATTTTAGGTCAGTAGACTTGGATTATGTTCTCAAAATTTAATATGAGAATTAATAAATAAATTGTTGTTATTATTTCATATTTCATGAAAGTAAATATTTGAATCATTCGAGTACTTTCCCATGAATATTCTAATAGTAATTTTAGTATTCGATCCCAGGCCTAGTATGTACATGATCAGTTACAGCTAGGTGACAATATTGATGTTTCGATAATATATATTGGAGTATATCTCGTAATAATGTTCTCATTATGCTAATGAGACGTGATGTGATGTAGGTGGGCTTTACCTTCCATTTTTTTTTACACAAAATGCTGAAAAATCCTCTTTTCTTAAAAAGTTTATTAGATAACTTTATTTGTAAATTACTGACAAGCATTGAAACATTTATAGTCTTACCCATACACTAAATCTCATCATATTGTATTCTTATGATACAGTAAATAATTATTCTGATGATTCATAATCAATATTCACTTCGAAATGCTTACCGGTATTATATTCAGAGGATTTCATTTTCGGGGGTCTGCAAATGGGCCACCCTGCCTATATCGAATTGCGTAATGCTGAATTGCGTAATGCAGGCGAGACCGCCGAGAGCGTTTCACTTGTTTGTTTTTAGGGGTCAATTTTTAAAGAATTTTAGTGATTTTTGTTGGAGTCGATTTCGGATATGAATTTAGAGTTGAATATGGCATTTCAGATGAAAGAGCATCTCTTTGACTATCTAGAGCTAGTGTTAGAACTTAGAATTATGTAACATATAGGATAGTTGAGATACAACGGAAGAAAGAAAGGCCTTAAAACGGACCAGAAACGGACAAAGTGGCACCTGGAGTCCTGCATGGAGGGTCACGCATGACAGGATTTTTATGCCTCTGCTACAAAGTAGCCAGAGGCATTATGTTTTCTGGTTGTCTGTCCGTCCGTCCGTCCATACGTACGTACATAAGTACGTCCCGTTCTCGTGATCTTGCAGAGCTAATGAACTGATTAGATTTTGGGGTCACGAGGTCAAAGGTCACATGGCTCATTATGTATGCAAAAATAGCTCGTGATCGCATTATCTCAAGAATCGATTGATGGATTACCGCCAAACTTAGGTCATGTATGTATCTTGCAGAGCTAATGAACTGATTAGATTTTGGGGTCACGAGGTCAAAGGTCACAGGGCTTATTATGTATGCAAAAATAGCTCGTGATCGCGTTATCTCAAGAACCGATTGATGGATTACCGCCAAACTTGGGTCATGTATGTATCTTGCAGAGCCAATGAACTGATTAGATTTTGGGGTCACAAGGTCAAAGGTCACAGGGCTCATTATGTATGCAAAAATAGCTCGTGATCGCATTATCTCAAGAACCGATTGATGGATTACCGCCAAACTTGGGTCATGTATGTATCTTGCAGAGCTAATGAACTGATTAGATTTTGGGGTCACGAGGTCAAAGGTCAAAGGTCACATGGCTCATTATGTATGCAAAATAGCTTGTGATCACATTATCTCAAGAACCGATTGATGGATTACCGCCAAACTTGGGTCATGTATGTATCTTGCAGAGCCAATGAACTGATTAGATTTTGGGGTCACGAGGTCAAAGGTCACAGGGCTCATTATGTATCCTAAAATAGCTCGTGATCGCGTTATCATTAGAACCAACAGATGGATTACAATCAAACTTGAATTTTAAAAATTGCTTCCATTTTGGTTTGTAAAATTGCTCTATGGCGGAGGCATCATTTTAGACTGCGCGCAGTTGAAGTTCCATCTAGTTTAAATCAAAGACTCGGGTGGCCTTGAATGGATGCCGGAGATTATGCCTACGAAATTTGTAAGGAATCTGGCTGGAGGAAGGGACCTATAGATAGGGCTCACAAGCACTGTATGCAAAACGAAAAATAAATGGGATTTTGGGAAGAAGAAGAAGAAGAAGAACGCGAACAAAAACAAGTCAATGACGTATAACGTCATTGCAAATATAAGAATTTGCTTTCCGAATTGACACTTCCCCAATTTAACCCCATACGCAGCCGAAATGCACCGCATAATTACAAGGTGCAACTGTATCGACGCCAGCATACTCTGCGTACTGGTACATAGCATCCCGTTCAAGATGCTTTCTAGCTGCTTTTAACATCAAACACATGTGTATTGTTAACTATGCAATGTCATATGACAAACAGTTAGAAAATTGTTTAGATACATACAAATACTGTTTCCTCTATCATTCGACAATCATATACTCACATAAGGCAACAATTCATTGTCCATTCCCCAAATAACTGGACATGGCCTTGTTTTTATGTAAAAAAACGAAGACGAAATCCATCCTTTTTCCTCCTTGTCCATGCCTTATCGCCAAGTAGAACAAAATAAGTATTGGTTTTATTGTGTGTTTACATATCGGGAATATCCTGATTCACCTTTTCCTATCATCAATTAAAACAATTTAAATGCAATATTTTTTTAATTTGAAATATTCCAAAGTATCCAAACTTTTAATTTTATCATAAAATAATTGTTTATTTGAAACATTTTAACTATGATTTTACTGATTTTACATTTATTCATTATTATTGCCACTGGCACTGATATTTGAAAACAATTTAATCTTCATATTCAGTAGATGAATAAACATATGGGCTCCGTTGCATAAAACTTACCATTGATGGTAACTTTGCCATCAATGGCAACTACCATGGTAACAGGGCTCAACAGCCAATCAAAATCAAGGTTTCCATGGTAGTTACCATTGATGGCAAAGTTACCATCAATGGTAAGTTTTATGCAACGGGGCCCAGATGTTTATATTATTTATAAGAAGCCATGAATTCTGATGGGTTAATTCTTTATGGGCATTTTTTTATTTTGCTTTATTTTCTTTGATCAGCTGTTTTAAGTCAGCGCATGGACACATGCATATTCAAAATGGCCGCGCGCACAGATGAGACGCGATGCAAGTACGTGCACGCCCCCTGCGTAACCTTTTCTCTCTGCCTCTACTCAATATTTTGCATCAATCTGGACTATTATGTCCTGGTTCTTCTGCTTTTAGCATAAAGTTTAGTTATGGGTTTAAAATAACAGTTCACTGGTTGCAGATTTCATGAAACATACGGAAGAAAGGAGCAACATTTTAAATAGGCCTAATCTTGACTTTTTTTTTTAACGGGAGCTACAATTTACAATGTCTTTTCTTAAAGTTAAAGTTAAAGTTAAGTGTGTAAAGAAAAATACCCCCAAAATGTTCAAATATTATTACCATCTCAAACTAATTACCCCCATTACTGACTACATGATTATTCTTAAAATTGAATATCAAAATTGATGACTATGTACAAGACACAAAGTTATCGTACCCACTTCTGACGTCTGGACTCCATTGCGAATGTGAATGAAAATGTACACAGCGAGATCAAAACAACAGTCCTGTGGTGTGTTCATGTTTTGACCGAGATGAGGTGCTAAGCTTTTTGTTAGGTTGAAACAGCCTTGCTCCCTACAGTGATGATGCATACATGTACTAGTTACAGGTTTTAAGTTCACAGTGAAAATAGCTTTTAATAAGTAGTCATTGATTTGGCCATTGCAAGGTTAAGAAACTTTTAATTTCACATAAATTGACTTGCTGACCTTTGATATTTGACCTTCTTTTAGCCAAGTCTTATCTTCAAATTGGAGTAGTTTCAAGATATTTTAAATAATTAATAATTATAGTGCTTATATAGCGCCTAACACTTACTTTATCAGAAGTCTCTAAGCGCTCTACGATAATGCAGCATAATTACCCTGGCTTTAGCAGTGCAGCTGTTACGCGCGCTGCGTTTCAAGGAATAAATTCCTACCAGGTACCCATTTATTTCACCTGGGTGGAGTGTGGCAAATGTAGATCAATGTCTTGCCAAAGGACATTAGTGCAGCGGCAGGACTTGAACCGCGGACCTTGTGATCGACAGTCCGGCGACGTATCCACTCAACCACAACACCTCTGCTTTATAATATGTAATATTTGTTGATAAAGCTATCAGTTTGTTTGGTTTTATTCTTTAAATTTGAAAGTTCTTGCAATCATGTTAAATAATGTTTTTAAAGAAATCAATGATGTTGTATAATCATTTACCTTATGTTTAATAACAGGTGAATGCTGTTGATGGATATGGTCGGGCTGCTATCCATTATGCTGCTGAACAAGATGTAGACTGCTTAACACTTCTCCTGGAATCGGGTGCTGACCCAAATGCCCTTAACACAAACGGTGAGACTGCTATTCACTGGGCTTCCTTTCGCAATAAGGTTGAATGTGTGCAAGCTCTGCTCACAAAAAATGCCCTTATCAACTTATCAGATATCCATGGCAATACCCCACTCAACTGGGCAGCCATGAAAGGAAACTACGAGTGTGTGCGCTTGCTACTGGAGTACGGTGTTGAGACCCACACGCTAAGTATTGACGGAGTATCCCCCATCTCCCGAGTTGCCTGCTTGATCGCAGCTGGGCTTGATGTTGAAGAGGATGAACGATGCCTTGATCTACTCATCAATGCTTCGGGTCAGTTTGACATCAGAGACGAAGATGGCATGATCCCCACGTCCATCACAAATGACACGGCCTTGTGCAATATGCTACGGCAGCTTTGCTGCCAACCCCGGTCATTACGTCAACAGTGTCGTTACACGATTCGGCATCACCTCAACAACACACATCTACCTGCCTCTGTTAAATTGTTACCACTTCCAGCACCATTACAGAGATATTTACTACTACAAACATGATCCTAACTTTTCTTAGAGGGGTACATACTGTCGACATCATTCTCTTGTTAGTCACATATTTGTCATGTACATGTACATATGTAGGTTGACTTCTTCAAGTACAGTCTACCTCCTATTTTTGTTCAAATTCTGCTCTTTTTTTAGTGTATGATTTTAAAAAAATGGTTTGTTCAAATGTAATAAAATTTGGGACAATGGTAGGTATGGTTGATGTCTTGCTAATGTTACTTTTTCAAAACAGTATATTACCATTTGGTCTAATATGCCACTTCATCAAATAAATATTTTGCCACTTCATCAAATACATTTTTTGCCACTTGGTCCAATAGCTATTTGGTCCAGTTTAATAATTTTGTCTAATAACAAATTGTTTGCGGTACCACTTTTTGTCAACCAAGCTTACCAACTACCAAGGTATCAAAATTTCAAGTCTTCTTTGAAATAAATAAGATTATGAATTTTTATTCCAAATGTAATGCCAAGGCTTAATTCGTATCGTCATAATGGTTCTTTTGGAGTTTCAGATAATTTTGAAGAAAAATATCATAGACATTTGGACATAGCCAAAGGACCCTTTGTCGAACCAACATAATGATGTGTTTCCACAATTAGGTGGTGTTCAAGCAAACTTTGTGCCAAATTTGGGGCTTTCAGCTCAATTCACTGCTTAATTATATCACTTGAAGGAAAAATATGCATCTCAGTGAACAAGAAATATTACTTTTAAAAAGTTTCTCTTGTTTGACACTTCCTCATTTAGGATGAGTCATATTTGTTTAGATAATGCTTGTGTTGGGGGAGACATACACATACATAATACTCACATTGCTAATGTCCTTCTTTTAAGTTTGAAATTTAAACAGGGGAGTGTAGGCCTAAGGATGTGACAAAAATAGATGTCAACAGACATTTAAAACCTTGACCAATAAATAAATGCCCTAATTTAATCATTACTTATTGGACAGTCAGCACGAATCAAGTCAACAATCAGAAAAGGAATTTTCACTTCATAAAAAAGTTTTGTTTCACTGTAAATTTTATTCAACATGGCGGATGTAACATACACACGTACATGTGAACGGAACACCAATTTCATTTTTGGCGCACTCTTACACAGAAACCAATCATGTCTAGCAATACCACCAAGAATAGATCTGCTCAAGTTTTGAGAACACTAGTCACTGCTCACCAGGTTCTACATGCTGTAAATTTATGACTGCCTGCAATTCCTTGTGGGGGATGTGACAAAAATGAATGAACTTTTTCCACCTTCATCAATTGCTACTTGATATAAACAATAAAAACAGTAATTTGATCAAGTATCACAGTGACTCTGAACAAGCACATCAAATAGTTATTCTGAACATACAAATCTAAATTTTCTCATGGTAAATCATGTCTAACATGGTGCATGTCACATTACAATTGTGAACGGAGTCGTAATTATTTGTTTTACAGAAATTTCATTGGCATTTATTTAAAGCTGCTCTCAAATTAAGTGTCTTTACAAAGTGTAGTACTTAGGTATATGTGGTATCTGGAATGAGAAAAGGTAATCTATATTGGATTTAAACTAAACTGTCATAGTTAGTAAAAATGCTAAACAATAATAAATGTAATCAGTCACAAAGAATTGAGCATCTGAGTCATCACAGTACAAATTTTGAAGTTTTTCTATTCAATACACCCTCAAGAAAAGTTCTGCAATTAAAAATTGAGTGTTGATTTCTCTCTTGTCACTATATTATCATACTTGAGGTTGGTATCATTGAAAAGCCTGTTTATTCCCCTTTACAATAATGCCCTGTATGTAATGATTTTGTAATCAATGAATGTGCATTACTCATGAATATGGGGCCAAGTCAGATGTGAAATGTTGCAAGATACATTGTTATTGGTAATACTGAATTATTCATTTGTTTGGAGGACGTGCATGTAAAGGAATAACATTATTGCAATATTTCCTTTTGTTTTGGCATTATATTCAGGTTTGCTGCACATTCTATGAACACTTACTTTATAATCATTACAAATGGGGCATCAATGTAAAGGGGGATGAACAGGCTCTTCAAAGATACGAACATCAAGTGAGAAGATATAGTAGAAAGAGAGATATCAACACTCGAAACATGAGTTGCAGAACTTTTTAAAGGTTTTTTTTTATAGTTTTTTTGATAAGCTATTTATTTTTGGATATACAGGATTGCTCTTTTAAAATAAATTAAATTATAAAAAGACATACTACTAGAAGATTTGGAGCACAATTTTGTTTGAATATCACAGAATCTTTTTCAGCAATTTTGGGTTTTTGTCTCGCCTGCGTAGCAAAAAGCGAGACATAGGCGCCGCTTTTCTGGTGGCGGCGGAGGCGTCAACATAAAAAACTTAACCTAAGGCTAAGTTTTTGAATTGTTAATATAATTTTGAAAGTATAATGTCCTATTCAATGAAACTTGAACTAAAAGGTTATCAAGTATCCCCAATCATGTGAAGAGAATTTCAGGTCACAAAGTCAAGGTCAAAGGTAATTTAAGGTCAACAAACTTAGACTATGTTGTGGCATCATCAAAAACTTAACCTGAGGTTCAGTTTTTGAATTTTTAATATAATTTTGAAAGTATAAGTTCTTATTCAATGAAACTTGGACTAAAGGTTTATTAAGTATCCCCCATCATGTGAGTAGCATTTCAAGCCACTAGGTCAAGGTCAAAGGTCATTTCAGGTCAACAAACTTAGACTATGTTGTGGCATCAGGCTAAGATTTTGAATTATCATAATTTTGAAAGTATACATTCCTATTCCATGAAACTTGTACCCAAGGGTCATCAAGTATCACAAATCATTAACACAAATTCCAGGTCACAAAGTCAAGGTCAAAGGTCATTTTAGGTCAGTAGACTTGGATTATGTCTTCACAACTAAATATGAGAATTCATAAATCAATTTTTGTTATTTGTTCATATTTCATGAAAATTATCAATCTTGGTCCAAATAATAGTAAATAATTATTCTGGTGATTCTTTGTCAATATTCCCTTAAAAATGATGATTACAATGTATATTCAAAGAATCTCATTTGGGGGGGGGGGGCTGCTAATGGGCCACCCTGCCTATAAATAATGTCCCAACCTCAGTTTTTCATCATAACGAATTGCGTAATGCAGGCGAGACCGCCGAGAGCGTTTCCCTTGTTTGAGGCATGGGATGTTGTACAACGTTGTTTGGTTCAACGTGTTTAGGGGACCTCCCTGCACAATTTCTAGGCGGACTACGTTGAAAATATGCTGCCGGAAAAAAATGGCAGTCATGTATAACAACTGTTGGACTATGTTGGAGATTACTTATTAACAGAACCTCATTTTAAAGTGTGTGAGGTGTCATAAGAAAGAGAATTAAATTTCATACAGGATTATACCACATTCAATAGGTTTAGGGATAATTTGCATAACAATTTTGAGCTCAAGACCTTTGCATTTCAAGTGCTTAAACCACTAGACTGCGACACCTCTAGGCCTAAAAAAAAAATGTTGTATTGCCCTTAGCGACCGACCCAAAAATCTTGAAATCTACGGTCGGCTTTTAGAAAAAAATTTGTCCTAAAGCATTCAAAACTGAGAAATATCAGCCCAAAGAGGGAGAGAGAAAAAAAAAAAAGATTTCTGACCGACCCATGTTTTGGCACCTAAAGGGCAATACAACATCTTTTTTTAAAGGCCCTATAATGATTCCAAGTGACAGACATGATTTGCAGTCTGAAACGTACAAAGTGCATGGTATGGATCAGAACTTACACCCGCGTCCCCGCACCCGGAGCCGTAAGATGCGGTGGGGTGGGTGACCAGCTTCCCTGATTTACCACAATAAATCATATGTATCTACCTATTATTGCTTAGTCCTCCAGACAAAGCAGTCATCGAAATAAAAAAGTCACAGTTGTGCATACCCAACCCCGATATACCCTTCAGTCACGCGCACTCTACGTCCGTATGCAAACTTCCTCTCTCTTTTTCGCAGTCATTCGATTAGGAGTCAGTTAAGTCACTAGCACCAAAATCGGAGTATTTTACTCCTCACAGCGTTGTAGAGTGCTTCTTTTCTGTCAATTTCCAGTTCCAATTCGTTTTCATACATGTTGGTTCGGTTTTTTAACCCTCAGTCACTTTTAATTTGGCGAGATTTTAGTTATCATTTTGCCGAGCGAACTTCCTTTTTCAGTTCAGTCCCGGACACAGTAATTTGTGTACCGGGGCTTTTTCACTTAGTGTGTGTTAAGGAATTTTTCTTGTGCATACCTTGGGTGTAGTTGTAGTTGTAGATTAGTTTCGGTGCGGCTCTTTTGTTGTGCGCGCTGTGTGTTGATTTCTTTTGTTAGACGCTAAGTTAAGCGTTCTTCCTTATAGCTCTTTTGTTGACGCTAAGATAAGCGTTCTTCCTTTCATAGCTCTTTATTAGCTTCGCTAGAGCTGTTTTGTTTCACCAAGTTATTTTGTTGTTTGTTTTAAGAGTTAAAATAAACATTTTTTGTAGCGACGTTGTTTGTTGCTTGTTTTATCAACGCTATCTAATTCGTCGATTGTTGGTTTTCAGTAACTGTTGTTACCTTTCTTTTGTTGTTGTTTTTGACTTTCTTGGAAAGTTTATTTTATCCACGGATTTCCAATGGACTCTGGAGTGGATTCACGCCCCCCAGTGTCGGTTGCCGTTACCGCCTCACTTGCGAGTGGGTTTGGTGCGGCAGGAGGGGGTAAGGGCACCCCGAGTACAGGCTCGGGGCAGGTAACTCCACGCACTGGGTATTTTTTGCCAGGTGTGTCGGGAGTTTTGCACGGTAGTACCGTAAATCTCCGTGTATAAGGCGCACTTTTTTGCCGCCGAAAAAATTTGAAGTCGGGGGTGCGTCTTATACTCGGGTACAAAAAAACAAAAAAAAGTAATCTTTCTAATAGATGTCGATATGTATAGTTTATAATAATTCCTTCAATTTTTCTTCTATTACACATGGCATACCACAAGGTCCTATCCTAGGTCCTCTACTGTTTTTAATTTACATTAATGATCTTACACATTTTTCGAAAAAACGACATTGTTCCTATTATTTGTGACAAGTTCACAAGCACAAATCGGCGCCTTCAACTGCACCTCGCAGTTTTGTTTTTGTTTTTGTTTTTGTTTTTTTTAATCTTAAAAAAAGGGGTGCGCCTTATACACAGAGATTTACGGTAAGGTACCCACGGATACCGCGTCCGGGCCAGCCAGTGGGCTGCGCTCGGGCATAGGTATGTCGAGGTCTATAGATTCGGTTACGCTGAATATAGAGACTCCTACTGGTGGCTCTCCCCCTCGTGGGTCTGTCCGTCCGGTAGAGGCCCCGGGCTTCACGGCCCGGGGCTCTGTTGCAAGGCAACAGCCGTGCAAAGCACGAGCCATGCATTCTAGCGTGAAGGAGACCCGGTTTGCGTACCCGATTCATTTCGGCAGCATTCCTGCGACCACGTTTGGGGTACCTGTTATCACCCCAGTGGATCGCCAAGGTCTCAGCCTCGCCAAGGCTTCTCACGAAGCACTGAAGCGAGTGGGCCCTGGTCACACTGACTGTACGGGTCTCGCTGCTGTTTCTCACGAAACTTTGCAGCGAGCAGGCCCCGGTCACACTGACCGTAGTGGCTTCGGTGTAGCTTCTCAGGGAGTGGTGCAGTGTGAGGGCCCCGGTCACACTGACCGTGCAGATTTCGCTCACGTTTCTATAGATTCAGTGAGGCGAGACGGCCTGAGTCAATCTGACTGTGGTGCTAAGCGGAAGAAAGCTAGCAAGACCAAGAAGTCCCTTTCCTCCCCCGTTGCGACGGGGAAGAAACGGAAGAGTGTGAGCGGCCATGCTTCGGCTGGTTTGCGGACAAAGAGAACAAAGAAGACAAAGGAATCGACGTCTGTGTCTTCCTTTTCGAGTTCTGCGCAGGCAGAGCTCAGGGCTCTTATGGAGCAAATGTTCGGTCAGCTGGACTCCCCAGCTGTCTCGGCGGATGCACATACTCTGGCGTCAAGTTTGTCACCTGGTATGTTAGCGGGTTCGGTGCCTGCCATCCCCCATGCACCGGCTAGTGTTGTCGCGGAGACCGTCTCTTTGCCTTCAGATTCGGATTCTTTTTCTGGAATTTCGGCTGCCGCTGTTTTGGCGTCAGAATCGTTACCTCGTACAGTCGACTCTCGGCTGGGTTTTGTCTCTCCAGCGCCCGCTGCTCTCGGCGCTCCCCCGGATGAGGAGTCGTTTGCCTCGGTGGGGGTTTTACCTCAGCCGTATGATTCGGTCACTATGGGTCGTCAGGGTGAATGGGATTCAGCCTCCATTGTCTCGGAGGATACGCAGCTGGACTCAGTGCCGGGACAATTTTCGAGTTTGGGCTCTGATGCGAGGGCTTTGTTAGCGAAGTATCTGCCTGATACTTTTTATCGCCCCAGCGCTGGGGCTGGTGTTCCGTCTTCGCTGTTTAAACAGCGTTCGTCCCAGGATTCCCCTGCCTGAAGAATTTAAGACTGAATTTAATAGGATTGCAGTTGACCCTATCGGGGTTTCTCGGGATGTGAGATCTCAAAGCTCTGCTTTTTCCTTCATTGCGGAGGTTACTCATAACTTTTTTGTTGTGAAGAAGCTTTCGCCTGATCTTGTTAATGTAGCGCTTCGCTTGGGAGTCAACCTCAAGACGAAGTCGTACAAGGACCGGGATAAACCACTTGAGTTGATTCCGACTATGACAGGGATTTCTCTTCGTCTCTCGGCTTATATGGGTTCTCTAGTCAGTCTCTTGGCAAGAGCTGATGAGTTGGGAATTACGGCGGATGATTTGTTGGTACTTCAGAATATCCTTTTGTTACTGTCGGGCCTTTTGTGGACGTCGATTTCATGCACTTCTATCGTGACTTCTCAGCGCCGTCAGCTTCCGCTGTCGGAGCTTGGGGTGTTGGAGCGGGATATTCCTTCTTTGTGTGAAGGCATTCCTTCGTCGGAACAGTTCCTTTGTGGTGGTCAGTTCACGGCTATGCTGCAGAAGGAGATTGATAGGCGTAAACAGGCCGCTGATTTGGCTCGTCATTTCCGCTCGCAGCCTTTAACCAGGGGTCGGTCAAGACCTCCGGGTAGGTCTGCTGTGTCTGGTTCACTTCAGCGTGCTCCTTCTCAGGCTCCTCGTCGGCCTCCGTTTCAGGCTCCTCGTCGGGCTCCGGCTCCGGCTCGGGCTCCGTTTGCCCCCCAGGCCCGTTCGGGCCATGGCAGGGGTTCGTCAAGAGGTTGGGGTGGTCTTCGGCAAAGCCTTTCCCTCAAACCAAGCGGCCCTTTTGAAGGGTTGCCCCGAGCGCTTGTAGACCGAGTCGGCAGACGACTCCGAGAGTTCCTTCCCTCTTGGGAAGCTATCACCGAAGACACTTTCGTGCTCTCAGTCATGCGAGAGGGCTTCTACATAGAGTTGGTAGAGCCCCTCCCGAACGGCGCCATTCGAGTTCATCCGCCTCCGTTGTCCGCCCCTTTCCAGCAACACATCTCAAACGAGATTCTCATGTTGCTGGAGAAGGGCACCATAGAGCGAGTCTCGGACCACCCTGGTCTGAGTCTCTCTCCGGTTTTTGTCATCACCAAGCTCTCGGGGAGCTGAGGATGATCCTCAATATGAAGAGGATCAATCTGCATATTGCTCCCGTGCACTTCCGCATGGAGCACCTGGCCTCAATCCTTCCTTCGTTAGGGCCGGAGGATTTGGCCATTTCGATATACCTCAAGGATACCTACATCCATCCACAATCAAGAGATCTTCTGGGTTTCGCCTTTCGAGGAGAGACCTACAGATTCAAGGCCCTCCCTTTCGGTTTGAGACCGGCACCTCAGGTGTTTACCCGAGTGGTTTCGGCCCTCACGGCTTTCCTTCGGAAGCAGGGGCTCAGGCTGTTTGCCTATTTGGACGATTGGCTTCTGGTGGCGAGCTCAGAGACTCGCCTTCGGAATCATTTGAGTTTTCTGCTGCAGGTCACGCAGGGACTAAGGTTCCTGGTGAACTGGGACAAATCCGAGTTGTTTCCCGCCCGCAGGTTGGTTTATCTGGGTGCGGAGTTGGATTTTCCGAGTCAGTTGGCCCGTCCCAGTGGGGACAGAGTTTGGTCTATTACCAAGGCGGCCCGGTCCCTGCGGCGTTCCCGCAGAGTTTCGGCCAAACAGTGGCTCCAGTGGCTGGGTTTTTTGGCCAGCCTGGTCGATGTTTTTCAGGATGTTCGGCTACTCATGAGGCCTTTTCAATGGCATCTTCTGAGGTTCTACAGGCCGAGTGTAGATTCCCTTTCGGTCAGGGTTCCTTTACCAAAGGAGATCAAGCTTCTGTTGGCTCCTTGGTTGGACAGTGCCTTCTTGACTCGGGGCAAGCCCTTTCGCGTGCCCCTTCCTTCGATCTCCCTGTCGACGGATGCCTCCCACCTGGGGTGGGGGGGGGGGTCACTGTTTGGGCAACATGGTGTCAGGGACTTGGGATTTTCCCGTCCTTCCGCACATCAATGTTTTGGAAATGATGGCGGCGTTAGCGTCGTTTCACCATTTCAGACGGTTGTTGTTTGGTCGCACGGTTCTACTGCTCACGGACAATACAACTGTGGCCGCCTACATAAATCGGCAGGGCGGCACGAGGTCTTCCAGCCTGGATGACTTAGCTGCTCGTCTGTGGCGATGGTGTCGATCAGTGGAGATCACGCCGGTAGCATCCTCAATTCCTGGACAATCTGGTAGCAGATTTCCTGTCCAGAGGGAGGTGCCTCCCATCGGAGTGGGCCCTCCATTGGGAAGTGTTCGTTCTTCTCCTCTCGGTCTGGTCTTATTTGGAGATCGACCTGTTCGCATCCCCGTTCAATCATCGGCTTCCGAGGTATTGTTCTCGGGTACGAGACCCGGAGGCTTGGGCGCTGGACGCCTTCTCGTTCCATTGGGGGTCTCTCCGGGGTTATGCATTTCCCCCATTCGGTTTGATTCCTCAGGTCTTGAGAAAAATCAGGTCGGACGGGGCTTGGGTTCTTTTGATCGCCCCTAATTGGCCGAGGAGGTTGTGGTTTCCGGACCTCCTGGATTTGTTAGCGGGTCAACCGCTTTGTCTTCCACTGAAGGATGAGTTGGTGGCTCAACCTCTCTCAGGGATACTTCATCTGCGGCCAGCGGTTTTCCATATGACCGCTTGGCCGTTATCGGGGAGGTTGCCAGAGCAGAGGGCCTCTCGGAGAGAGCCTCTCAGTTTTTGATCAAGAGCCGCCGAGATTTGACGAGAGTGGTGTATAACTCTCAGTTAGAGGCCTTCCACCAGTGGTGTGAGGGTCTTGACGTGGTATCCAGGATGGCGTCTCTTGGTGTCATAGCCGATTTTCTTATCTCATTATTTGACAAGGGTAGATCTCTGTCCACGTTGCGTGGGTATCGTTCGGCCATTGCTGCTATCCATGCAGGGTTCCCAGATGGCTCGAGTGTGTCAAACTCCCCTCGACTAGCAATGTTGTTGCCGTCCTTCTTTCTGGAGAGACCGCCCCAACAGAAGCTGGCTCCCCCTTGGAGTCTGCCCAAGGTTTTGGCGGCTTTATCTAAGCCTCCTTTTGAGCCTCCGGCCAAGGCTTCTCTGCACTGCATCACAATCAAGACTTTGTTTTTAATTGCGATTGCGTCCGGGCAGAGGAGAGGCACGCTTCACGCCCTTTGCGTTTCTCCAGGCCACATTCGCTGGGAGAGGAAGGGTGTGAGACTTATTCCCAAGCCTTCTTTCCTAGCAAAGAATCAAACTGTCTCATCGGGTCCAGTGGAGAACTTCCTTTGTCCTTTGTCCAGTGTCTCCTCGGTTGAGGAAGACAAAGTCTGAAGTGGTATTTAGACAAGACTAAAGGTGTTCGGAAGGATGAGCAGTTATTTCTGATTACGCGGGAACCCTTCTCTCCGGCGTCTTGGGAGTCCATCTCTAGATGGGTCATTGAGGCAGTTCAGTCCGCAGGCCCTGAGGCTCTCTCGGAAGGTGTGCCTCCTCGGGCGCATGACACCAGGGGTATTAGTACCTCCTGGGCTTTGTTTCATGGTGTTGCCCTTCATGATATTATGAAGGCTGCCTTTTGGTTGTGGCCGAATACCTTTATTTCATGTTATCTCAAGGATATTCCTGCAAGTGAGGAGCGTTTCGCTACTACCTCCTTGTTGGCGGCTAATTCTTCTTCGTTGGTCCCCCGTTAAAGTTGATATTCATAGAAGAGCCCTAAATATGAGATATCCATATCTACAGTAAGCTTATAAGCCATATGAGCTTGGATGACATTCAAACAATATAACACTTCCAAAAAAGCGAAATTAGGGTGAAAACAATCACCCTATTCTCTGGGACAAATTTGCCCTATTGTCATCCGAAGCGGCCTTTAGCTGTGACGTAGGAAAGGGAGGCGTGGCTAGTGTGCCACTTCCGGGTATCTCGTAGAATGCATGTATAACATTATAAGGCTGAAAACACAGCTTCAACTTATGTGTTATTTTACCCTTACTATAGAATAAATTATAATACAACATCGTTTGTAAGTTACTTCTCATTAATATTTCCATCTTGATATTCTAAGAAATGTATTATTTGTGAAATAAAAACGTTGACAAATGGGGAAAAAGAAGGTGAAACTATGGCTGTGTCCCCGGCTTTGTTGTACAGCAAGCCTGCATATAATTTGGGTGCCGGCGAATTTTACCACCATGTAGTTTCACTTTGACATATCAGTCGGAGACTTCACCTCTTCCACTATGAAAAAAAAACAGTTAGTATTGATTTGATCATTACTATGAATAAAATAAAATTTAAACAAATCGAAGAATATTTCATTTAGTCGATCGTATCATGGCTATAAAATCGAGGCGATTCTGCTGTTGTTACGATTCATCTGCGAATAGTGCGGCTCTTGGCAGCCGCATTACCTACACGGCTGATCGCTGATTGAATTTAGTATCGCTGGCGGATTTATATTACCTGCGCGCACATCAAAACACACGTAAACGTGACTGCACTGCACACCGCACACACACAGTACTATACGCTTGCATTTCAGTCGCGATAGACGAAACTTTTACGAAACCAAACCAAAACAAAACGGCGAGAAATACACTATTCTATGGAATTATAGTTATCGACAAATGAAAATGGAGAAGAAACATTATTCATTGTTATGTCAAAGGAAATTCCACCTCGGAACATGATTCTACTATAGGTAATTTTGTTTTGAAACACAGCTAGGTTGATTTTTCATACTATCTCCGTGTACATACAGCTCAGCTGGCAAGCTAAAGCCGGTGAAAAAGTTGAGTTGTAAACAGTTATTTTACGGATATTGTCACTTTTTCAATGCAAATAATGACATGAATATTGACATTAGGATATGTCTCAGGACGGGAGAGGACAACTGTATGTCAGATAGTGACCATTCAGGCAATATTTCAATCGTTTTGAGAGAGTGGACTGACATCCACTCTATGAACATTTGTGTGTAGATCGCAGTTAGTCCCTATAGCTGCGTAAAGCATATCCCGGCTCTGACGTCACTCACAAAGCCACTTTCCCTTAGGCGATTTCGTAGGTCAGGATAGAGTCAATTTAGTGAAATTTGATTTTCATATAACACAAAACTGCACACTTTCATGGCATGTTAGCTGCATAAATTGCTTTAATAACTCATTCAATTATAAAATAAACTATATTTATTTGATTTTATTTCCTATAAGTATCAACTTTAACCCTTTTGTTTGGGACATGCCTCCCGCTTTCATCTGTGTTGGTCTAAGTAATAATAGGTAGATACATATGATTTATTGTGGTAAATTAGTTAAATCAGAACGCATTTTATTATTTACTATATAAATCTATGTATAATAATAATAATAATAATAATAGTCCGTTTTTGTATAGCGCATAATACTTAGTCTCTATGCGCTTCCAAAGAGCTTCGGAAATTATTACCCTAGCTTTAGCTCCGGCTACCAATATCGGCGCACAGTGCATTTCAAGGAATAATCCTACCAGGTACCCATTTACCTCACCTGGGTTGAGTGTGGCAAGTATAGATCAATGTCTTGCCAAAGGACATTAGTGCCGTGGCGGGACTTGAACCGCGGACCTTGTGATCCACAGTCCGGTGACATATCCACTCGCCCACGACACTTCTACCTATGTATCTACCTATGTCCCTCCCTCCGGCCCCTCTCCTTGTTAGCAACATGTCCCTGGTCTGTATCTGGGACTGCTTTAAGAGAGGAAGTTTGCATGCGGACGTAGAGTGCGCGTGACTGAAGGGTATATCGGGTTTGGGGATGCACAACTGTGACTTTTTTTATTTCGATGACTGCTTTGTCTGGAGGACTAAGCAATAATAGGTAGATACATAAATTTATATAGTAAATAATAAAATCAGTTCTGATTTAACTAATTATTTTGAACATATCAAAATTTGGGCAACCGTCACCTCATATCCTAACTCCAGATCCGGAATCGGAACACGAAAAACAGCAGAGTTGGGTCTTATTTTATAGAAAAGTTAAACGGTAGTGATTATAATTTTGATTTACAAGTGTGCTCGACTCCTCTTGGCATCCGCGAAACCACTTGAAATTATAATTTTGAT
Source organism: Mesocentrotus franciscanus (assembly GCA_037976565.1). Lineage (NCBI taxonomy): Eukaryota > Metazoa > Echinodermata > Echinoidea > Camarodonta > Strongylocentrotidae > Mesocentrotus > Mesocentrotus franciscanus. The sequence continues at coordinate 22,086,528 of CP137668.1, forward strand.
GAAGTCTTCGATGGGGAAAAAGGGTGATTCCTCGTCCTAAACCGAGCCATCCATGTTGTACCCTCGATTCAACATGGCGGAGAAAAAGTACGCATGCGCGGTAGCGGCGCAGCAAATATGAATATTCATGCTATAGAGCGCCGTTCGCTCGAAAATGCTGAATATGCACGCGCACGACTTGTTTACATTCACCACTCTGTTGTTTTGAGTCGTGCATATTCAGCATTTTCGAGCGAACGGCGCTCTATAGCATGAATATTCATATTTGCTGCGCCGCTACCGCGCATGCGTACTTTCTTTCCGCCATGTTGAATCGACGGTACAACATGGATGGCTCGGTTTAGGACGAGGAATCACCCTTTTTCCCATCGAAGACTTCTTCAAATTATAATTTCAAGTGGTTTGGACGATGCCCAGAGGAGTCGAGCACACTTGTAAGTCAAAATTATAATCACTACCGTTTAACTTTTCTATAAAGTAAGACCCAACTCTGCTGTTTTTCGTGTTCCGATTCCGGATCTGGAGCTCCGACGCCTTCGGCGTCGGCGTCGGCGTCGGAGCTCCCTGGATCGAGTTACTTATATCCAGGCAGCAGGTTGCCAGAATAACGTCATATCCAAGTTAACACGGCTAGGTGCTTGAAAACATCTTATCTGGTGTATTTGTCATGACGAAATAATATTTTACCATAACGAGGTGCACTTTCTGAAGGATATAAACTTACATCATCATATGGAAAACGAGACTTGTAAAATTATTTGAATTTTCAAAAGGGAACATTCATACCAATGCCCTACCCTGCTTGTATCTCTCGGAGTCCCTCCACTCTCCCTGGATAAACTTTGACCCAAATTAAAAATTACAAGTATTGCTTTTTTCAAGAAACCAATATACATCTTTATTTTGAACGTATTGATATTATTGTGGGTTCTAGGACAATTACCCCCTGAGCAATCACCCCCCGGAATACTACCCCTCAAGGACAATAACCCCCCGGAATATTACCCCGGAAAATTACCCCAAGGACAACCACCGAGGACAATTACCCCCTGAAAATTACTCCTTGACAATCATCCCCCGTGAGGACAATTACCCCCGATTTTTTTAATTTAAACCAACTTATTATCAGGGTAGACTTCCTGTTTGGCTTTAATGAACAGGGGAGTGGTAATTTTCGGGGTATTTGTCCTAGGGTGTAATTTCTAGGGGTGGGGGTAATTGTCCTCTGGTGGTTATTGGGGAGGGTAATTGTCCTAGGGGGTAATTTTTAGGGGTGGGGGTAATTGTCCTAGGGGGAATTATTTTTTTGGGGAGGGGGTAATTGTCCTGATACGATTATTGTGTTATGCAGGGCTTTCTTGAAAAGTAGGTCCGGTGGCTTTCAATGGAACTGAATGAAACTACCCTGTTGAAAGAAATCATGAATAAAATAAATAAATCATCAGTGAAAATAGAGTAATATAAATCGAGTCCAGTATAGTTGTGATTAATCCAGCTTGAACAAAAGTCCTTCAATCAATCGCAAACCTACAGATTACTATCTCTTTGGTACACAGTGGTATCTCTATGGGGGCAAGGGGCACGTGCATTTGAAGCTCAAGACCAAAAAATCGGGCGCAAAAACGTAAAAGAGAAAAAGGGTGAGCAGAGAAAAGGAAGACATCTTTTGATCCTTATGAATAAATATGCCCAATATGCAAAGTAAAATGCATTAGAAATAGAAAATTTTCTAAAGCTTGGTCGCGACTCGCGCAATTATGTTGCACAGGATCTCGTAATTTTGCGCCCCAATATAGATATATTATTATAAAGAAATAACGCTTTAAATTAGGGTCACATGTTATGGAGAAGGAAAAAAGGCGCACTTATCAGAAGGAAAGGAAACTAATATTAGAAAAGAAAAGGAGCATGTGTCAAAGGAAAGAGGGCAAGTATGAGAGGTTTAAAGGGGCATAGCTCCTAGCACCTGAAAAGGGGTACTCACCAGAGATGAAAAAGGGCACTTATGAGAATGGAAAGTGGCATTTATTATGAAGGAAAAGGGTAATTTGTCGAATGAAAAGGGGAAGGGGCACATATCAAAATAAAAGGGGGCACTTATTAGAGGTGAAAAGGAGTTCTCATCAGAGATTTTTTAAAGAAGCACTTATGAGAAGGGGAAGGAGCACTTGTTAAAGTAAAAAGGGGACCTTTCAAATTTGAATAGGAGCACTCGACATATATGAAAGGGTGCACTTTTTAGAAGGCGAAGAGGCACTTGTAACAAAATGGGGCAAATTATTGTTGAAGGAAAAGGGGTGCCTATCAGACTTTTACAAAGGGCATTTTTCAGAGATGACAAGAGGCATTTATGAGCAGGATAAGGGGCTCTTTAATTATTAAAAAAGAAAAGGGGCACTTATGAGAAAGGAATAAGGGCACGTGTCATAATAAAAGAGACACTTATCAAAGGTGAAAAGGGGCACTTAGAAGGGGAAGGGGTAATTCTTGCAAAGGGAAAGGGCACCTCTTAGATTTGAATGAGGGCAATTATCAGAGGTGGGAAAGGGCATGTATAAGAATGTTGAATGGGCACCTATTAGGAAGGAAAAGGGGCACTTGTCTGAAGTAAAAGGGGGTCTTTTCCTATGTAAAAAGGGTTACTTAACGTTGCGAGTGATAATGGAAGCGAACGAACACAAATTAGAATATGTCTATTTAAAAACATGATAATTAAATATATTCGGTTCCCCGAATTTGTGTTGCTAGCTTCCCGAATATTGGTATTCCCAAAATTAAAGGGGTGAGGATGGGGCTTGCAGCCCTAGTCCCCATCCCACAACTTAATTTGCAAAAATATGTTGGTAAAGAAGTATGAAAGGTACTGTCTCATTTGCAGGCCAAAACAATGAAAAGGTTAAATTCCAACGGCATTTGAAAGATTATACTAATTTAGAACTTCCTTTAAAAAAAAGGGAGCTTGAAAATGTCTTTAAGTGGGCAAATAATGACTTAGTTGTCGAATCGACTTAAAGGTACTATGTCCCATTTGCAGGCCCAAAAAAAGAAAAAGTTAAATTCCAACGGCATTTGAAAGACAATACTAATTAAGAACTTACCTAAAAAAGGGGGGGGGGCTTGAAAATGTCTTTAAGTGGGAAAATAACGACTATTAGTTGTCGAATCGACTTAGGAGCTATAGAGCCAGTAAGTAATAGTCGGATTTTTCAGACAATTGTACCGAATGATCGTACGTTTTATGCTGCGCAAATATTCAATCAGTTTAATTTTGGCCATTACAAGATCGAAGTGAATTATTGATGTAGACAAATGCTCATGTACCCTTTACAGCTCATTGTATGTATGTTATTACCAAAGATGAAAAAGCCAGTCAGTCACTCAATAGTGTCTGACAGTGAAGTCTAGCAAGTAAACGGGTTTCCTTGCATAATTTGAATATTAGGACACTGCTAACGTATAAATTCACAGATAGGACATAAACATGGCATATTCATAATTCCTGCAAAGTTCTACAGAATTTGATGTTGGCTGCAAAAGGGACATAGTATATTTAAAGGTATTACAAAGTTTTGGTAATGGGTCATGAATTTTGTTCAAATGAACAAATTGGAAGCATTTGCGATTTTACAATATTCAATGATCGTTGTCTTTATGTTGTATGGCCCTCTCAAGACTGATATTACTTTAGCTTTAAAACAATGTTTTTTTTACTACAATTGATCGATTCGCTATTCCCATTTGGAAATTATATATCAGAACTGCATATTCTGAAATTTTCATGGTCGCAACTACCATGGAATGGCCTTAGGCGCTATTTGAAATATTTGAAATTTACCGGGAGCACCGGTAAATTTTGATTATTCAATTTGCTCGAAAGCAGAAGTGTTTTAGGGGCTAAATTTTTGAGTGCTTATAATATATCCACAGGGGCATCTAAATATATCAAAAATTTAAAAATCTACTCTCCATCCAATTTTAAAATTTCCCAAAACTTTGCATTACCTTTAAGTGATAGCAATACAGTAAGTAATAGTCTGATTTTCAGACCATTGTACCGAATGGTCGTACGTTTTGTGCTGCGCAAAGATATTCAATCAGTTTAATTTTGGCCATTACAAGAAGTGGGTTATTGATGTAGACAATTTAAATGCTGATGTACCCTTTACAGCTCATTTTATGTATGTTATTACCAAAGAAGAAAAAAGCCAGTCAGTCACTCAATTGTGTCTGACGTACAGTGAATTCTAGCAAGTAAACGGGTTTCCTTGCATAATTTGAATATTAGGCCACTAGCTGCTAACGTTTAAATTTCACAGATTGGACATGTACATGACGCAAAATCGTCGCGGGGGGTACAAAACGGTTCATGAAAAACATCTTTCCTCGACCGCACCATGCGATAAAAGAGAGAGAGAGAGAGAGAAGAAAAAGGGAAAAATGAGAGCAGGGAAAGAAAGAAGAGGAAGAAGAAAAGAAGAGGGAGAAGGAGATCGGGCCGAAAGGGCCTTGCATTCCAGGCTGTTACCTCCCCCTTCCCCTATCAAAAAAATAACAGAGGAGGAAGGAAAGGCAATGAAAAAAGGAAAAGAGGACATAAAGGGAAGGGAAAAAAAGAGGAAAAGGAAAAGAAGGGGGATATCAGTTGCAATTTTCCCGCAAACAAGTTGTGGATCAGGCGGGCCAAAAGGCCTTTGCCTCCCGAAAAAAAAGAGAAAAGGAAGGGAAAGGGAAAGAGGAGAGCTAAAAGGGAACAAAAAGAGGAAGAAGAAAAGAAGGGAGATCAATTGCGATTAATCCCGGCAACAACGTGTGGATCGGGGAGGGCCGAAAGGCCTTGCCGCCCCTCAGCAAACTTAAAGAGAGAAAAAGAAGGGAAGGGAGAGGAAAAAGGAGAGAAAGGGAAAGAAAAAGAAAGAAGAAAGGTAGGGAGATCGGGGCACTGGCGTACTAATGGGGGCAGTTGCCTTCAAATATAATTCAAAAGTGGTTAATTTCTAATGCGATAACGGTGATTTACAAATGTTGCTGAAATGACATAATTTTCTGAGATTTTTCCTCACTTTTTAGTAAATTATACTTTTTTATGCGTTTGTTGGAAAATGACAAATTCCTACAGTCAGGCAAGATATATGCTTATTTAGAGGCCTAAATGTCAGGGCCCGCGGAACGGCGGGGCTCGGGACCTCGAGCTCCCTCCCTCCCCACTTTTTTGAAAAAGTACTATATTGAAGAGAAATAGAAAGAAAGAGTGAAAGAAAGAAAGAATATTGTCCTGCCAGTGTCACAAAATAATGAAGTATCAAAATATGCTCATCTGACCGTAATTAAACGCCTAAAAACCCCTGAGCTTCAGGGGGTTTGCCCCCTGGACCCAACCAATGGCCCTAAGGCGGGCCCCTGGATGCTCATCTGACTGTAATTTATTGCCTAAAACCCTGAGCTTTCGGGGGCTCCGCCCTCTGGACCCCACGCAAATTAGTGACCTGCAAGTGTCACAAATAAGGTATACAAATATGCTCATCTAACCGTAAGTAATGCCTAAAACCCCTGAGCTTCCGGGGGCTCTGCCCCCTAAAACCCACGCCAATTAGTGTCCTGCCAGTGTCACAAATAAGGTATCAAAATATGCTCATTTGACCGTAAGTAAATGCCTAAAACCCCTGAGCTTCCGGGGGCTCTGCCCCCAGGACCTCACGCCAATTAGTGACCTGCCAGTGTCACAAATAAATAAGGGATAAAAATATGCTCATCTGACCGTAATTTATTGCCTAAAACCCTTTGAGCTTCTGGGGGCTCCGCCCCCTGGAACCCACGCCAATTAGTGTCCTGCCAGTATAAGGTATCAAAATATGTTCATCTGACCGTAAGTAAATGCCTAAAACCAGTGGCGAAATGAGCGAAAAAGTTTGGGGGGGCTGGCAGACAAAAAAAAAATCCGCATCACCCCACTCTTAAAAAAATCTTTAAAAAATCCGCATCACCCCACTCTTACATGCAGGCCCCGCTGAACGTTTTTCAAAGTGGGGGGCTAAAGTATTTACGATCAGGTAGAGCGTAGTGTAAATTGGCGTGGGTCTAGGGCAAAGCCCCGGCAAGGGTCAAGGGGCAGAGTCCCCGGAAGCTCAGGGGGTATGGGTATTTAATTACGGTCAGATAAGCATATTTTGATACCTTATTCATGACGCTGACAGGTCACTAATTGACGTGGGGTCCAGGGGGCTGAGCCCCCTGAAACTCAGGGATTTGAGGCATTTTATAACGGTCATTGAGAATTCAGGGCCCCGCTTTGGGCCCCCTGGTGGGGTCAAGGAGGCGGAGCCCCCGGAAGCTCAGGGGTTTTAGGCATTTTATTACGGTCAGATGAGCATTTTTTTTTTTAATACCTTATATGTGACACTGGCAGAAGACTAATTGGCATGGGGGTCCAGTTGCGGAGCCTCCGGAGGCTCGGGGGTTTTAGGCATTAAATTACCGTTAGATGAGCATCGAAGGGCCCCTTAGGGCCCTAGGTGGAATCCAGGGGACAGAGCTCCCGGAAGCTAGGGGTTTTAGGCATTTAATTACTCTTTCTTTCTATTTCTCGTTAGCAGGGGCGGATCTAGCATTTTGCTAAGGGGGGATTTGACCAAATGACGATGCGGAGCATCGTCCATGAGCCGCGAAGCGGCGAGGCGGTTTTGGGGGGCTATTTTGAACCCCCGGCCCGTAAGTGATGTTATCCAGGCATCTACTAACACAATGGAGACCATAACAAGCAGTACTTAATAACGTCTTTTTAAATCAAGTAACAGTTAAAACAATTTGACCCAATGACGATGCAGAGCATCGTCCACGAGCCGCGTAGCTGCGAGGAATTTTTTTTTTTTTGGGGGCTATTTTGAACCTTCATAAGTGATGCGAAGCATCGTCCACGAGCCGCGTAGCGGCGAGGAATTTTTTTTTTTTTTTTTGGGGGCTATTTTGAACCCTCGCAAGTGATGTTTCCTGGCATCTACTTACACAATGGGGACCATAAAGCAGTGCACGATAACGTCTTTTTAAATCAAGTAACAGTTTAAACAGTTTGACCCAATGACGATGCAGAGCGTCGTCCACGTGCCGCGTAGCGGCGAGGCGATTTTTTGGGGGGCTATTTTGAACTCCCGTATTCCACGAGCCACGTAGCGTCGAGGCGATTTTTTTTTTTTTTTTTTTTTTGGGGGGCTATTTTGAACCCCCCGGCCCGTAAGTGATGTTTTTCTGGCATCTACTAACACATTGGAGACCATAAAAAGCAGTGCATGATAACGTCCTTTTAAATCAAGTAACAGTTTAATACACAGTAATATCCAGAGTTATCATGTGTTTGGTTAAGTTACTAGATGAATTGAATATCTTCTCACAATATTTGCACTTGAAAGGTTTTTCTCCAGTATGCATTTTTTTTGGGGGGGGGGGGCGGCCCAAGGGGGGAGGTTTAAACCTCCTAAACCCCCTTAGATCCGGGCCTGTTTAGTATACTTTTTCCAAAAAAGTGGGGTGGGGGCGGAGCTCGAGGCACCGGAGCCCCGTCGTTCTGAGGGCCCTGCCATGTAGGCCTCTAAATAAGCGTATTTCTTGCCTGACTGTAAATTTAGGAATTTGTAATATTCCAACAAACGCATAAAAAAGTATAATTTACTAAAAAGTGAGGAAAAATCTCGGATAATTATGTCATTTCAGCAACATTTGTAAATCACCGGTATCGAATTAGAAATGAACCACGTTTGAATTTTATTGTGACACTGGCAGGACACTAATTGGCTCCCCCCCCATCAGTACGCCAATGCCCCCCCCGATCTACACCTTGTTGGCGGGAAAAATCGCAACTGATCTCCCCTACCTATCTTCTTTCTCTCTTTCTTTCCTTACCTTTCCCTCCCCCTTCCCTTTCCCTTCCCTTCCTTCTCTCTCTTTTAGGTTTGCTAGGGGGAGGCAAGGGCCTTTCGCCCCCTCTCGATCCACATGTTGTTGGCGGGATTAATCGCAACTGATCTCCCCTTCTTTTCACCCTTTCCTTTTCTTCTTCCTCTTTTTTGTTCCCTTTTAGCTCTCTTTCCCTTTCCCTTCTCTCTTTTTTTTTGCCGGGGCGGGGGAGGCAAGGGCCTTCCCCGATCCACAACTTTTTGGCGGGAAATTGCAACTGATATCCCCCTTCTTTTCTTTTCTTCTTCCTCTTTTTTCCTTCCCTTTATCTCATCTTTTCCTTTTTTTTTCTTCTCTCTCTCTCTCTCTTTTATTCTTCTTTTTATTTTCATGCTCATCTGACGGTAATTTAATGCCAAAAACCCCTGAGCATCTGGGGGCTTCGCCCCCTGGACCCCACGCCAATTAGTGTCCTGCCAGTGTCAAAAATAAGGTATCAAAAAATGCTCATCTGACGGTAATTTAATGCCAAAAAACCCTGAGCCTCTGGGGGCTCCGCCCCCTGGACCACACGCCAATTAGTGTCCTGCCAGTGTCATAAATAAGGTATTAAAAAAAATGCTCATCTGACGGTAATTTAATGCCAAAAACCCCTGAGCATCTGGGGGCTTCGCCCCCTGGACCCCACACCAATTAGTCTCCTGCCAGTGTCAAAAATAAAGTATCAAAATATGCTCATCTGCCCGTAACTAAATGCCTAAAACCCCTGAGCTTCTGGGGGCTCCGCTCTCTCAACCCCATCAGGGGGAATCAGGCGGGCCCCTGAGTGTTTATCTGACCGTTATAAAATGCCTCAAATCCCTGAGTTTCAGGGGGCTCAGCCATCATCCCTTGACCCCCGTTCAGTGGGGCCTGCATGTAAATGTGGGGTGATGCGTATTTTTTGTCTGCCCCCCCCCCAAACGTTTTTGCTCATTACGCCACTGCTGGTCACCATAACGTACCAATATTTGGCTCGCATAATTTCAATTTTGCCCCCCCCCCCTAAGAAATCCTGGATCCGCGCCTGCAAACATAATCATAATCCAAGCTTCTGCTTTATTGGTCTTTTCATGAAAACTACATGGAAATCACAACAATAATAACGCAAATAGACTCAAGTATCGAGATCATATATTTGGTTTACGGTGCGCCATTTCATGGCCAAACAGCGCATACAGATTAGTATACAAACTCTGTCAATTTCGATCTCAGTACTAATGAATCCAGGCACGAATCCAAGGGGGGCGGCGCCGGGCCGCCCCAGCAAAAAACTGGTAAAAAATTAGATGTTAACGTTTAAAAAAAGTGTCCCCGCTTATTCACCGGCTGGATGATTCGCTGCTAAATATTTCCTCACAATGGACCCCCAAAAAGTGCTCGTACCCCCCGGCTTATTCACTGGCTGGCTGAGTGGTCGCTAAATATTTTCTCACGAATTGGGCCCCCCTCTTGCCGCCGGCTGGATCCGCCCCTGAATGAATCGCAATCTATTTCAATCTATTTTTAAATAATAGACAAATAAATAAGAAGCTTGGATTATGATTATCTTTACATGGTTCACAGAATTTGTATATTTCTTTCACAGCAAAAAATTTATACAACATTTGAACAGTTTAATTGTGCCAGAATGTTCATGCAGTGCCCCCGGCACTTCCGGTACTCGACAGACTGTGTGTGGAATCAACATTTTTTCAAATTTCAAAGATGCACTGATTTAGCCTAAACAGCACCAAGGCTCGACGACATCGATCAAGACCGAATCAACTCAGGAAACTTCAACATACTCCAATAACTGAAAATGATTTTTAACTGACGAACTACCTGTGTTTAAATTGATTTAACTCTAACAAATATATGATATATGAATTAACAAATTTGTTTTTTTCCCCTCAATAAATACTTCAATTACACCATCAAGACAAAAAAGAAAAACAAGTGCTTATTACCCGTATGGTTACTCTCGATCTTGCAAACAAATTTATTTTTCAAGAATACCCAATGTTTATTTCAATTGGAATCTCATAAGTATCTAACTTTTATTTCATTAAAACAGGTCACCTGTTACTTCCAATTTTCAAGTTTTATTACATGGTACAAATTTAATAAAACAATTCAAAACGATACATGAAACGGCAAACAAAAGGTTGATATTCTAACGAATTAAATATTAATATAACTAGAAATTGAATTCGTCATGAGGACGAATTAGGTGGTCTGTCTTCAATTCTTATATGATCATGCTCATCTTCAATTCAATGATCCAGTATAATGATGTTAATGTAAAATGATGTATTAAGATATGAATTGCAGTGAATGAAGTACTGATGAACTGATGAACTGATAGATTGAACTGATGTGAAATGAACTGAATTGATGAGCTAAACTGATGAACTGAAGAATGAACTGATGAACTGATAAATTGAACTGTGACCTGAACTGAAGTGATAACTTAACTGATGAACAAAATATTGAGAAATGATTATGATCCAAATCATGATCATATTGGGTGGTATTCCGATAGCGCGAACTAACTTAAGCTCGGCTTAACTAGTTCACACTTTTATGGAGTGCCTGTTGCCAACTCACTTTCCCTGTACAGATTATTTTAATCCTGCAATAAAAAGTGTCCAAAAAATTAATTTTGCAATGAAATGGGAAGAAAAAGATAATGTGAGTATGAACTGAATTTCAATAAAGTCTTTGGTAGATTATCTTTGTCATAAATATTGAAGGAGGAAGATGAAACCTAGCATTCCATAGAAGTGTGAACTAAAATTCTTGTTTAGTCTGGACTTAGTCCCGGCTTAACTTAAGAGAATACCACCCATTGAAATTTAATGAAAATATAGATATAGAGAAGGAGAGAGGGAGACGGGTTATAGTCATGTAAAAATACATGAGCTGGACCGAGGGATGAAAGAGGAATCAGAATGCATACACTTGGAAGGAGAGAGGATAGTATAAGGAAACATGGTAGGGGTGAAATAAGAATACAAAGGGTAAAATGAAGAGCTAGAGGAAATTAAAGAAAATTACAAGAGATATCGGAGGGAGAACGAGAACCAGAGGCGGGAAAGGGAGACGGTGAGAGAGTATACAATGAGAGGCAGAGAGAGAGGGAGGCAGAGCAAGAGAGGGAGACAGAGATAGGGAGAGAGTGAAAGAGTAGAGAGAGATGCAAAGCTAGACAGCTGAGCAAGAGAAGGATAGGGCCAGAACAAGAGAGGGGAAGGGAAACAGAGCAAGAGAGAGGAGAGAGAGAGCAAGAGAAAGAGATGCAATGGAGAACGATGCATTTAATTTTTCCAGCATAGATAGAATTGAATATTTACTAGATTATGGAGAAAGAGAGAAGTTATAGACATGTAAACAATTCTATGTCCGTGGGAGAGACATAAACATTGCATATACCTGGGCTGAATAACTGGAAAGTATAAACTGATGTTAGCAACTATAGACTTATTAGTGTTTTAAGTGTAGCATCAAAGATTCTAGAAAAATCGGTCTGTGTTAAAATGTAAAGATACTTCAAAGAAAATGATATAATTTATGAATTTCAATCTGGTTTTCGACATGATTATTCGACTGAAACCTGTCTAATTCATTTGACTGATTATTTGAGGACTGAAACTTCCCAAGGGCGCTTTGTTGGTATGGTGCTCCTTGATCTGCAAAAAGCTTTTGATACAGTTAATCATTGCGTCTTATTGAAGAAGTTACAACTAATGGGTTTTAATAAGGCAAGTTTAGAGTGGTAAAGATCCTACTTATCTAATCGACACCAAGTAGTGGCCATTCATGATATTCGTTCCAAACTAATGCCTATAACATGCGGTGTTCCTCAGGGAAGCATTTTAGGCCCAATTCTATTTTCAAGTTATATAAATGATATGTGTATTTGTATAAAAGACTTAAAACTATTATTGTACGCAGATGACAGCGTACTACTCTATTCAAATCCTGATCCTAAACATATTGAGGAAAAGCTCAGTGAACAGCTGTCTACGTGTGTCGATTGGATGACTGATAATAAGCTTTCTTTACACTTGGGAAAAACAGAAAGCATTTTGTTTTGTTCTAAAAGTAGTTCTAAAAAGTCATTTGAATTCAAAGTTACACACAATAATCAAGTAATCAAGAGAAAAGAGTCTGTGAAGTATTTAGGTATTGAGTTGGCTAGCGCAATTTCATTTTCATCTTTAGTAGAATCAGTTGTAAAAAAAGCAAATTCTCGTCTGAAATTTTTGTACAGATATCAAAGTTGTATGGATTTAAAAGCAAGACGTACACTCTGTTTTGCTCTTTTTCAATGATTATTTGACTATGCTAATCCTGCATGGTATAGTAACATAAACAAATCAGATCAAAAGAAGTTGAACATTATACAGAACAAAATGGTGAGATTTATCAACTGTTCTGGTCCAAGAACTCATATGTTGGCTACTGCGAACTTTCTAAAGCTGGTTTTCTTGAAGTCGACCAAAGATCAAAACAACTCGTATTGCATCACGTGCATAAAATTTATCATACTAGGTCGAATCATTATATTCGATCCAACTTCGATCTTGTTACTGACGTTCATAATTATACTACAAGAAATAGCCGATTCAACTTTAACTTACCAGAAAGAGTAGGTAGTATTGGAAATTCGTTTTATTACAATGCCATAAAACATTGGAATTCCCTTCCCAATGGTGTAAAGGAAATAGAAAACTATGCTCATTTTAAGAGGAAATTAAAGGAATACCTAATACTTGAGAGTCAGAGAAGAGAAGTGAATGACATGTTATATGATTGAAATTTGTATTTTTCTGCCGGTTCATACTTTTTCATTTTGTATATACTTATGTTTTTGTACGTTATAGAAATTCTACAAATTCATCATTATTTTCCTCTTCCTCCTCTTTTTCTTCTTCTCCTTCTTCTTTTTCTTCTTGTACTTTTTATCATTTCTATCATCAGTTTAATGTTGTTACTATTATCTTTAATAAGTAATTCTTTTTATGGTTCTTATCTGTCTGTAAATATTACTATTTAACTTATTAATTTTGTACATGTCTGTAGGGAACCCCACTGGAAATAAGCTCTCGAGCTTTCGTGGCCGGTTATCCTGTTCAAGCTGTCTTTTTTTTTATCTGTTATTATTGTATATGTTGGAAGCTTGTCGAATAAAAATCAATCAATCAAACGTCTGGGAAGGAGACTAACATCATAAAAATGGGATGATTTGATATATTCCAACAGACTTAGGAGATTAACCCTATAAGTTTAATACACGACAAGAAATCAGATTTCCCATAGGGTTGTACTCAAACGATTGACATTCTTCTCCCATAGATAGGCCTATAACACGAAAAATTAGGCATTTTATTACATTGCTTGTGATTGTGTATGATAATATGTTATAATAGTCGAAGAAGATCATAAAATCAAATTTAAAACGACGGCAAAAAAAAAAGGAAAACAAAAATGACCCACCAGGAATCGAACGTGGGTCGCCGGAATGGGAGGCAAGTGCTATGACCACTATACCAAAATAATCCACATAGACATTACACGTGAACGGAAAATGGAATTCTCAAATCCCACTTTGCAAGTGAAATATGAGCATGATCCCGGCATCTGATCGAAAAATAAAGGGCACATCTGTGATAGCTTATTGTCTCAGCTACAACATACTCGAAGCTCAGCGAAAACAAAACTAAAACGACGGAGATATTGCTCGCGAAAGACGGGAATGTAGAATCCAGTTTTGAAAAAAGTCATGTCCCGTAGAGAATACACGCAAAATGTGAAAAATTTACATGCCTCCTTTAATCGATCGCAAAAAAACGCCATGATGCCTTTGTCAAAATGAAAAATTGTGCCAAGTACATTTGTAGGGAATTGTCTCAGCTAGAACATATCAAAATTTGGATGAAAATCGACAACTTATTACTGAAATATTATCAATTAAATACAAAAGTTATGACGTCATTTTTTCAAAATCGAATTTTTGAGTTCATATGTAAATATGACGACGTTCCGATAGATCGACCCCCAATTTGTTTCATGATTTCAAATGTACAACTTATAGGCTTTCAGAAAATGTAAAAAAATTGGGGGTATCCATCCATTCTGAAGAGTTACAATGAATCTTGTATAGGCATGTTTTTGCCCATGTATTGTGGATAAGGTCCACGCGTGCTGTCAACTTTGACGAACGCACATTGCGTTATTACAGGTCAGAAAAAGGTGAACAAGGTATCAAAATGCTTGGAAGAATGTGCCAAATATGATGACAGAAAAAAATTTGGCGATTCTATGTTGCGAAATGCCAGTACGCGCGAAAACGCGCGCGCATGCGCGTGTCCGCGTTTTTTTGCAAAATGCTTAAATGGCCTGAAACGTATCCAAAATGAATTTGAGACGATTTAGAGCATTATAAAATTTTGCCTGCGCGCTAACGCGCGGACGTACGCATACGCGCGATTTTTTTTACCTGAAATTGACCGGACGGATATTGACCTTGATCCTGATAAATATGAATGAAAAATGACTTTCCGTTATGAAGTTATGATCATGAGTTGATTTTCAGAAAATTCACAAAATGGCGCCTGGATGACGTCATGAAACTTGATGACATTGAAAATGTTCCTGTCACGTCTCATGATGATGATCTATGACTGTGTCAAAATTGAGAGAAATTGGGTGGATGGATTTTGAGAAATCGTCTGCACAAAAAAGTGCGGAGTATAAATAAAGACAAAGAAAATTCTGACGAAATTAATAGGTGATCTGTCGAAGACGACAGACCACCTCAGGGCCGGCCGATTTTCCGCTCAGTGGGGGTAGTGAGCAATTTTATTTTTTGTTGTTTGCCTCCGAAAATTGAAAATTGGAAAATCGTGCCGGTCGATTTTCCGCTCAGTGGGGTAGTGAGCACAATTTTTTTGTTTTGCCTTCAAAAATTGAAGAAAAAATCACCACCCCTGGATCCGCCACTAGAACACCTAATGAGTAGAAAAAGAATAAAAGGAATAACGGCGACACAATTCCACGAGGCACGTCTCCCGTATCCCGCGTGCCACGTCGACCCCTTGGTCGTCGTCCATGTCGTTAAAGTGGTTTCGGGGTCCCGGGGAGGACGAGCGGACGAGCGCACGGCCAGCGTTGTCCGTGCAAGGAGGCGACGAACCCGCGAGAGTGAGGCAGCAATGCGTGCACCCGCCCTCTGTCTAATCAAAGAGATATACACGATTAAGAGACGATCCACTCACTTAATGTGTCGTAGCCATAGAGATATAGCCTTATTAAATATATATCTCTATAGTCGTAGCCAATGTACGCTGCAACGGATCAGGCCTACTCCGTGTTAGGCATCTTGCTGTATGATATGCTTTGTAGGCACTTCACGGGCATGCCAGATCAGAGAAATACACAGCAGATGACAATCTACTCACGTAATGTAGCGTAGCAAATGTACCGCGGTTGGGCGTACCCCGTCTTAGGTATCTTGCTGTATGATATGCTTTGTAGGCCAGGCGGCCAGGCGTTTACGTGTATTTTTTTTTTCAATAGTTTTTTTTTTATTGATTCCAAACAATACAAATCAATCTTAGAAATAAAATACAATTCTTTTTTCGTAACATGATTTCAAAACATTTTCATAACATAGATTGTACGATTGATGAAAACAAAAATGAAATCAATTGTAACATAAAACAAATTAATGACCCCATCCAGGGGTGGATTTGTATCCGTGGTTGGGGGGGGGGATGATAGGTGCCAAAATATTTTCGGCAATGGATCAAAGCAACAGAGAGGTAGAAGCGTGTGGCAGGTTGCACCCCCTCTCTTCCAAGTTATTAACTTTTTCAAGTCACCCTCAATAAAGATAACATTTCAGAGAATATAAGAGTGGTAATAAAATGAATTAACATGCTAAATGAAATTTAGACATTACCAACAACAAAAAATCCAATGGTGAGGGATATCAACTTGTGAAAGTATTATGTTACCAGTGGGCAAATGCAATAATAAGCAACCAGGAAAGGTTCATGTAGACAGAAAATTCTTTATTTCCTGGTGATAGAAACATACATTTTATGAATATTGATGTCTCCAAACAACATTCATCGTGAAAAACCCATTCCAATATTCTGTGTAAGGAGATCTCAAAAAACATAGTTCTCATTAGTAAATGAAAAACATATTGCTTTTGGTTCTTCATTTGACTCTCTTCCTTCTTTAATTAAACCAACTGAATCCTCCCTGCGGGAAACTCAATTCAATGAAACAGAATATCACTGATGCAAAATTTGGTTCTCAAAATGACAGAAAATTTCCACTCCTGATCTCATACAAACTGTTTCTTAAAAACATAATATAAAACTTACGTTCCAACTACCGAACAACAAACTTCCATTATCTCCTTCTTCACCCAGATATATACTTATCATACCAGATACGCTCTCAAATATAAGCATAATATTCCCCTAAGGCCAGTGGCGGATCCAGGGGGCCCGGGCCCCCTCCCCTAGAAAAAAAACAGGTAAAAACACCCTTTAAAAAAAAATGGGCCCTCCCTGGCGCCCAAGGGGTGGCGGTGGAAAAAAAAAACCCTTCCCGTAGGGAAAATTTTTGTTCGGGTGCCAAATTTTTTTTTTTTGTGTGCTCACTACCCCCCACTGAGCGAAAAATCGACCGGCACGATTTTCAAATTTTCGCACGAAGTGGGCCCCTTTTTAGGCCCCCTCCCTTGCCGCCGGCTGGATCCGCCCCTTCCTAAGGCCCTGACCAGCTAGAGCACTATTTTTTCTATAACCAGTCTTAGAAGGTGCATTATTATTGGAAGGGTGTTATAGACAAAAGTTCAAAGTTCAAACTTAATAACATTCTAACCTTCAAAAATACCTTAACTATCTTAATATGCCTGTTACGTTTGAATACAATACATAGGCCTACATCAGCTTTTCAATAAAACAAAAATAAGTTGTGACATAATAATCTTTCTCCAAAATATCGAACTGGAGTATTCTGTTGTATTGCCTGTTTATGTACATACAAAGAGCTTATTCCATAAGTTTACCCGATTTTTGTTCAGGTGTCTATGGAAAATTGTTATTAAAAGATGCATGTGTTCATAATTTCTCTCGTAATTTAGGTTAATAATTTTGTTCAAGGTAAATAGAGGAAAATGTATATCATTATCTCCATTTGCTATTGTAGAGCTATATTTTGAACAGGACATTGTACTGTAGAATATGTATGAAAGCATCCTATCTTGCCATGTGTCTATTTGCATTCTTCTATCATCAAACTCTATTTTGCTCATTCCATCACATTCAATCATCGTCACCATTCCTCTACATGCTCTCGTGCTATGTTCACTTTAGTCTCTTTTATTACTCCTTTTACGTTTATCCTTTTATGTTCATTCTTTGGTTTATTGTTCTTTACAGTATGATTGGTTAAGCTTTAATGAATATTCATAGCAACTCATTGATATGCACGGAAATCTATGATTATTCATGTACCTCCTTTTATTTACCAACTCTGTTATTTGCATATGTATTCGTTACAGTTGTTATACGATGTACATGTAAATCCATGTAGATATATGCAAATAAACCCTCGGATTGCAAGCATGCATTATCCCAGGCAGTTCCCTACTTCCCACATGCAAGCATGGAGTGAAGATGTGTGAGTTTGTTGTGCTCTGCAAGTTAGAGTCCCGCCGTGCCTTCGCCATGCCTTAGCCGTATAGGCCACCCTACACTATCAAAAGATTTTGCTCCTTTCGGAAAATAGCTCTTCAAATGTTTTACATGTAGAGATATAAATAAACAAAGAAATAGATGATGAAATCAATAAAACAAAATAGATACTGAGTATGAATCAGGGAACAAACTGAAAGTTTCGTCTCCTACATGCTGCCATTTGGACAAAACCGTCTTTCTCTTCAATGATACAATATTTTATTACTTTACTTGCATTATGAAAAAAAAACGCATCATCAACCTCACATAGTCATAGCTTTAAAAATCACTTCAGATTGAACTGGCCAAAAGTCATGTGATATTCTTGCTCAGATGCTTTCCTTTACCTTTAAGAGTTCTTTATTTTGAGGAATTGGTTGATAATTTGTTCTTGGCAATAATGCCCAGATTAAAAGAGTTAAACAAATACACGATTGTAACTCCTAGCGCGTTTTGAAAAATGTTTTAGGAAATATCAGGAAATAAAATGAGTGAAAAAACAAAAACAAATAAAGATACAATGACGTGAATTTTAAAAAGGGTGAACGGAAACAACATTGATGGCAGCCATGCTAAAGCCTTGCAGCTAGGGTAATAATCGGGAGCGCCAGGAATGTCTATATGAGCGCTATATACATGAACCCAATATCATTATTATTATCAGAAGGAAAAAGGGCACTTATTAGAATGACAAGAGGGCACGTGACAAAATAAAAGAGGGCACTTATGAGAGGTGAGAAGGGGCACTTATCAAAGATGAAAAGGGGCACTTATCAGAAGGGGAAGGGGCACTTATATTACAAAAGAAAAGGGCACGTCTCAGATATGAATAGGCCGGGGAAATAATCATCGGTGAAGGGGCCGGCATTTATCAGAGGTGGTAAGACTGTAAGAGGCCTTTATAAAGGCACTTTATATGGAACGCGGGCATCTCCGGGGGGCATCTAGAAATAAAATGGGGAATTTATCTGAAGTAATAGGGGGCACCTTTCCTATGTAAATTAAAAGGGACACTTTAGCCAATAACTTCAAATTTCATATAAATCCCATTTCAAATAGTGTATATAGGGATATATAGCATACTCATTCTCATGCAAGAACCTTGTTTCCCCGGTGTATATTATATGGGGCTGGGATGTTTCTTACCATGGAATGCGCATTGAGACGATAACGTTTTTATATTGCACTCGCCTGCGCTGCGCGCTGCGTAGCTAGCTGGAGCGAGACATAGCATGATAGGCGCCGGTTTTTCCGACGGCGACGCACGCGGCGCCAACAATTTAAAATCACTCTCATTTAGATAGTAGGCATATATGTCCCAATTTGATGCAACCTGCACCCAATCATTATTAAGTATCACAAATTATGTGGAAGAATTTTCATGTCCAAGGTCAATTATTTCAAACTTTACTTCAAAAACTTGACGGAAGCAAGTTCCACTAGTATCTACGGTTTTTGCTTATCCCCATGGGAGTCGGGCTAACTCGGACCCAGGGCCTAGGGACAACTCGGCCTAACCTAACCCTAAACCTGCCTAAACTGACAGTTTTTGCAGGTTTAGGGTTAGGTTTAGGGTTAGGTTTAGGGTTAGGGTTAGGGTTAGAGTTAGGGTTAAGGTTGGGGTAAAATGAGCGGGGCGCTTAATTTTTTTTCCCACCGCATTTGCGGCTCTATTTTTCAATAAACGCGCTCGCGAAGAGTCTAGCTAGCTAACTAAACCTGCGCATGCGCACATGGTAACCGTTAGGGTGACCAATAGGGTTATAATAATCATGCAAACCGATCTTCCATCAACCCATCGTTGGCTCAATCGGTAAGGATAGCATAACAAAACGTTGGAGTTGTGGGTTCGAATCTCAGCATTTATTCAGTTTTATCTTTTGCCTTTATAAATAGTGAGGGAAAGCAAGAAATAATCAAAGTATAATTGTTTGTGACCTCTGTCCAAGCTTTCGTAGCTAGCTAGACTCTTCGCAAGCGTGTTAATTGAAATTGCGGTCGGAAAAAAAATACGCGGGTCCGGGTTGTCCCCGGGTCCGAGTTAACCATGCTATAAAAAAAATATTTGGTACGTCGACCATCAAAGTACGTAGTACGTACAAGTAGTACGAGTGCGTGTGCGTACGTCACAGGAGAATCGATTGCATGCATGCAATGTGATTATTGCATGTTAAAGGTCGCGCGCGCGGGAAATGTCCCGGATTGAATATGGCGACACCACTGGCACTTTAGCTGGGTGAAACTGGGTCTAGTGAGAAAAGGTGTGGAAAGGAGCATCGTTTGTCAGCTATTTTGTAATGTTTCCGGTGATTCTCTTCTAACACTCTTGCATTGATGGTGATGTATGCAAGCAAACATCCAAGGCTCAGTGATGGGTAAATTAATGTTCTTCAAATAACCGTCAAATAGATCTAGAGGTCTACTCTCGACTCTAGGCTAGATAGTAAACGGTAAACCCTACTAGGCCCCTACTGGCCCTAGGTCTATCTAGATCTATCATCTAGTCAGTAGACTAGTCTAAGTTCTAACTTTTCTAAGTAAACTCTAGCCGTCTAGGCCTAGATCTAGGCCTACCTAAATAAATTGAATAAAAATAGAGTCTAGACTTCTACTTAGGCCTAGAGTCTACTTCATACCCAGTCATAGTCATACGTATGACAGAGGCCTGAGCAGTGAGGCCTGAGGGTAGGACTAAATAAAGCTAGATACGCGGGTCTTATTCTTACCTTAGACAGAAATAATTAACCGTCTGGTATGGGGAAATTTTATTGAAACTGACATTTGTCGACCTTCTCCATACACAAGGAAACTAGCGGCATAGAATAGAAGTCTAGCGCTTTTCACTAGAATCCGGTGAAAAGCTTTCTCCCCTGTTTTTCTTTATATTTAGAAATTAGAGTCTAGCCTAGGTCTAGGCGTACGCTAACTCCAGGAAGCTGGCGTCGGAGCTTCAGCCCATGAACCCGGCGTCGGAGCTTCAGCCCATGAACCCGAAACGCGAAATTTACAGCGATTGGGGCGACATTATGTCAAAATATGCAAAGCGATTCATTACAATTTTGACTTACTAGGTTTCTTGACTCCTCTGGGCATCTGGCCGACCACTTGAAATTATAATTTAAAGTAGTAGGTCTAGGGTGTCTGAACGATTTTTCAATTTTGCCTTTTGGATCGTTTTCACCATTTTGGTTGGATAATTGAAAAAATTATTCACTCAGAATAATACATTTCAAATTTCAAGACTCACCGATGTTTCTATCAAAAGTTACAGCCCCTACAATTCCTACAAACAATATTCATCCATTTTTTGTAAGAATCGACGAAAAAGGCGTACACGCAGAGTTATGTTGTTTTGCTAAATTTAGCACAACAGCTGAATTGCGCAATATGCAGCGTACACATACGCGTGCAAGCGTCGCGTGTTGCTTAAATGATGCGCGATCGACAATCCTTTGTCTTCAATGGGCACCCACTTCGGGTTTGTAGACACGCGACCCGATGCATATTCATGTGCAGATTTTACGCGCTATCACCATGGGTTCGGCGGCGCGAGCTCACGCCTCCCTACTTAGCTGATCCGAAAAATGTGGGGAAGGGTATTTTCAAACTGTAATCGCTTGTGATCCCTTGGGGCTAGCGAAAAAATAAATGATGGGATATTTTCCTTACGTCTAGCCCTACATAAGCCTGGGGGGCTCTGTTCAGGAAAGTGGCAAAGATCGGAGCTACGATGGAAACGATGTTTAAATCGCTGTTTTGATCAAGATATTTTTAGAATTCCGAAGTGAGTGGGGAATATGGAGAAAAACCTGCTCTTTCATATGACACCTCATTTATTGAGTTTCACCTTCAGGATCACGAGCGATTTAGGTTTGAATTTCGATTTGGTGATAAAAACTTTGACCAATTTTGCATAATCGCGGAATGTACGTAGACTGCATAGGGCTGCGTGCAATCTCTATGGGAAGGATTTTAGCACACAACATCGGGTGCGCGATCAGACACCCTACTACTGTATGTACGGTAACTAGTCTATGATATGACTGAGTATGACATGATGACCTGGCCGATATATTTACGGCTTTTTCCGTGTCAACATGCAACATACCAAAAGGCAAAAGAAAGCTGATGGCCAATTGGATCATTCATTTGACATTGGGTTTATGAATATTAAAATATATATGGGTCAGCTGGGCTAGACTTGCGTAGCTATTGAGTGATTTCAAGTTCGGTGTTGAAAGCTTGTGTTGGTGTTAGAACACCAGCACCAGCTACAACACCGAACTTGAAATCATGCTGGTGTTGAGGTTGACCTCGGAAAATATGACGCATTTCCGGTAGTCTGTGTTGAGGGCTGGTGTTGAATGTCGTCTGCTGAACCGACTATCGCGGTTGGTGTTGATGACTTACGTGTAATTTTCCCATTCACCAACACCAGCCCCTAGGGATTGGGAAATTTATGATTTCAAGTTTGGTGTTGGTGTTGGTGTTGCAGTATATACCGCTGGGGCCCGTTTCTCGAAACCGTCATAAGTCTTACTTCTTGACTAAATCAGCGTTAGTAAGCTACTTGTCCGCTAGGTGTTTCACAAAGCCCTCTTTGCCAAGATCAAAGACAACATCCTGACTAAGTAGTTATGACGCTTCTGACCCCGTCATATCACTGTCGTAACTTTTTAGTCGATGGGCAGCGCCATCACATGTCATGTATTGGGTAGACTATGGATGGCAAAAAAGGACAAGAAATCCTCCAGCTATGATCTTTCTACACATTCAATTAAACTGTAACAGAGAGTTATCGTTTTTTATATTTGAAAATCTTATGAAAATATGCCATGTTTATATCTAAGGCTTTTTCCACTTAACTAAACTGATTATACGCATTATACGATCATAGCTATTATTATTGTAAAATCCTCGAAGGGATGGGTTATCTGCCACGGCAGGCAAGCCATAGTCAGAAGTCTATTCTCTAGTTTTCAGACCGGTATTAATTTCGAGATAAATTCTATCTTCAAATGTCACAATGTGTAAACTGAATAGTTTAAAACATGTGTTTGAATGTTTGGAATGTTGAAGTTTTGTCATTTTTATATTGTGCTGAAGCCTAAAACATTAGACAAAAATTTCATAACAGCTTATTTTTACTAAGAATAATATAAGGGTGTATATTTACAAACTATCAAATTAAAAAATATCCTGGGGGTACCCATCTCAAAAACAAAACTGATTCACCTGTCATGAAATGAAATATTCACAATTATATTTTACAAGTACATGTAATTCTAGGGTATAATCTACTCAAATGTTGAAGTACAGGTATATTGCACTCTTATTCCCTGATACCATTTTCAATCTTTTTAAGTCCTAATTCATTTAAATAATTGCAGTTTTCCTAACATTACTTTTTTTTTAATCAAATGGAATTGCGACTAAGGCTATGTCTTGGCTCCTCTTCTCACCGATAGTATCGATTTCACGAGATGTCTAGCTAGTAAGCTCTTCATGAAATGGTTTAGGAAGATCAGAGACATCTCCGTAGTTCATCATCATAGGCACATTCAAAGAAATTTTCTTTTTACGTGCTGTAAATAAGAGGAAAACTGACTAGATTTTTGTACGAAAAATCGTACATGTCAATTGTCCACAATCTCAAATTTCATTCGACAGATGATGGATGACGCGCATGGGTGCGTAATGTGAAGTCGCACCTCAGCCTCGCACACGAACGAACCGCCACACTCCCGATGGAACACAAACGGTCTGCGGTGGGAAGCTAGCGGGCTGGCAGTTAAATACTTGTGCACGCAAAAGTTACGGAATTCGAAAGGTTCGCGGTGGGGAGCTGACCAACAAACGAACCTCGGTAGATCTCTAATGCCCATACAAATGCTGGTTTATTCTTCCCTTTGATATCATTGTTTTCTCAATCTTTAGAGCCATTTGTTGAAGCTCGACTCAATGCAATTTATGTATTCAGCAAGTTTGAACACGCAATGAATGGGGAGCACTCGCGGACCTCATATCAAATTCGCTGTAAAAAAATATATCAACAGTGAAAAAAATTGGCGCTGCGAAATTCGCTGTAAAACAATATATCAACAGTGAAGAAAATTTGCGCTGCGAATGCGCAGCTATAAACTTGGAAGAAACTTGGGTAAAGTACACCTGAATTTTCAGAAAATCATATTTTTATTGATGGTGGTAGTTGTCAAAGTATCTAAATACTCCAGAACCTTTGTAGATTTACAGTAACAAATCACAAATATTTATGTTTGGTGGTCATTTCTAGGCTAATATTTTGAAATTTATATTGGTAATAGACCCGGTGTTTCTCTTCTCACACTGGCATGTTACTTTTAGTCTAAGACTTATAGGATGGTTAGGGATGAGATGGGATAACACTAAAGAAAATATAGTCTTTCACCTGCCATATCCATGATGTGGGCTGTTTAGTGCCGACTCACCGCAAAGGGGCATTCAGATTTCAGTACCTGCGCGACAGCGCCATGTAGCCTTAATTGGCATCATACCCTGCGTGAAGTGTGATGTAAAAATAAATTTTAAAATGCTTTCATAATCACCCCTTCCCGCTCCCGAAGAACCTTGCACCCTGGCATAGGAGTTCACTAGTTGACTCTTCTTTCTTCTCATCTAAAGCACTTTGAAATTGGTCAAGAATTTATTTAACTAAATATGTGAAAATTTGATACCGGAGTGATAACGATTTGGGGGTCGCTTCTCGTCATAACTAAAAGATAAACAACATCTCGACAGAGTCGACACTGTCGCTCAACTTGTCCACAAAGTGTTTCCCAAAACTGTCTGTGCCAAGATGAGTGAAAACTTCTGCGACAATTCCTTGTCGGGACTCCAAACCTGCTATATCCTTTTAAAATGCCATCTCAAGGCAACTTTAAAGGGCAAGTCCTCTCCAAAAATAACTTACTTTCAATAAAAGCAGAAAAATCAGACAAACCAATCAAAAAAGTTTGAGCAAAATCGGATAACTAATAAGAAAGTTATGAATTTTTGAAAAAGTATGTAAAACTATGGAACAATGAGAATCACAACACAAATTGCCAAGATGGTTATCAGTTTGTGACGTCATGTCCTCACAACTTATCAATTGCTTTATATAGTTTAATCCCATTAATTTCCTTTTATCCCCAAAACTTGATTTCCCATGCCTTTGCCCAGGTTATATGATTTGTATCATATTGCGTGCATGACATTTCCAAAAACTTTTATGAATTTTGAAGAATTGATACTATTTTCTGAATATTGTATTTCATAATTATTGATTTTTATATAAATAGTTTATCAAAATTCAATTTTTCATGATTTAACTGGACAAAAATTACTCTTTATTTGTGCATCCACACAAAAACATATTACTAACAATCTAACTTGGATGCTGGTGTGAAGAAATAAGATTCTTAGGGTGAAAATAGGAAATTTATATTATCAATATAAAGAAAATAATTAGTGGATAGTGAGGACCATACGTCACAGACTCATAAGTGAGTTGCGAATTTGTGTAGTGATTTTCAAAGTTTTTAATGGCTTAAAAAATTCATAACTTTCTTATTAGTTATCCGATTTTGCTCAAACTTTTTTTGATTGGTTTGTCTGATTTTTCTGGTTCTATTGAAAGTAAGTTATTTTTGGAGTGGACTTGGGCTTTAAGTTGGTTTATGGGCAGTGAAAAATTAAAAATTAAAATTTATTTGTAAAATTATTACTTGATATTCAAGCTCTAATTTCACTGATCAGTTCTTATTGTTAATATATAAACATTACACAAGCATACTGACTATAAGGTTTTAATGCCTTAAAGGTAATGCAAAGTTTTGGGAAATTTTGAAAATTGGATGGATAGTAATTCTTTAAAATTTTGATATATTTGGATGCCCCTGTGGATGTATTATAAGCACTAGAAAATTTAGCCCCTAAAACACTTCTGCTTTCGAGAAATTGTATAATCAAAATTTACCGGTGCTCCAGGTAAATTTCAAATAGTGCCTAAGGCCATTCCATGGTAGCTGCGAAAGTGAAAATCTCAGAATATGCAGTTCTGATGTATAATTTCCGAACAGGAATATCAAATCCGTCGATTGTAGTCAAGAAACATTGTTTTAAAGATACTACATGTATGTCCCTTTTGCAGCCAACATCAAATTCTGTAGAACTTTGCAGGAATTATGAATATGTCATGTAGCGGTATGTCCTATCTGTGAAATTTAAACGTTAGCAGTGTCCTAGTATTCAAATTATGCAAGGAAACCCATTTACTTTCTAGACTTCCCTGTCAGACACTATTGAGTGACTGACTGACATCTTTTTTTCTTTGGTAAATATAACATACATAAAATGAGCTGTAACACTAACAGCTACATGTACATGAGCATTTGTCTACATCAATAACCCACTACTTGTAATGGCCAAAATTAAACTGATTGAATCTTTGTGCACAAAACGTACGACCATTTGGTACAAGGGTCCGAAAATCAGACTATTACTTAGGTGATTGCAATCACTTATGTTGATTCGACAACTAATGGTTGTTATTTTCCCACAAAAAGCCATTTTCAAACCCTTTTGTTTTGAGGGAAGTTCTAAATAAGTATTGTCTTTCAAATGATGTTGGAATTTAACCTTTTAATTTTTTTGACCTGCAAATGGGACATAGTACCTTTAAAGCTAAGGTAATATCAGTCTTGAGAGGGAGCTATACAACATAAAGAGTTTATTATTTACAATTTCATCACTTTAGACTCGATTTCAACCGCGACAACGATCACAGACCTGCCGACCAGTACGATTTAGTCGTATTTAATACGATTTTTAGAAGTAAATACGACAGTACGATTTTCCTCAATAAAATATGATTTTCCAAAAAACAAAATTTTATTTTTCAATGGCAAAATGCCCATTCTGTTGTAAAGTATCCTACCAGCTTCTCACGTCATCGGCAATTTGGGGATGTTCATTGGTTCATCGAACACACCAGTCATGACGAAATCATGCACATTCAACCAATGCTCCATAAAAAATGCTCCATGTAGGAACCGTAAGAGGCATTGATCCAGGTTTTTGTTTTTTAATACAAGTTTTGTCGGTAAAATACAACTTTTGGGATTAAAGAATACAGTTTTTGAACTCTAGAGGTTGGCAGGTCTGCGATCATTGAATATTGTAAAATCCAAGCCTTCGATTAAGTGGGCGCAGGGCGCAATTTTGCGCTCGTAAAACCACCAATTGCGCCCATAATCATCTAAAACTAGACAGCAAGGCGCGAGTGTTTGCCGTGAAAATGCACCCATACAATATTAGGACAGAAAAAAATACACGAATCATGAAACAATTTCTGCCTAGAGCTCTCTACTAGCTTCATATTTAGTGTGTGCATTTCTTGAGGCACAAGTGTTTGCCGTGAAAATGCGCCCGTTGTTACTATAGGCATGCGCTAGCGCACATACGTTAATGCGATCGCCAGATGGTGCTGTGGTGCAGGCACGTACGTACAAATGTTTCGAAGGATCAAGAAAACAAATCATCAAATGGAGAAATAAACAAGCATTCAAATAGTTATTAAAGATCTGTCGAGGTTTGTTTGTAGGTCTAGTTTATTATTTCATCTCAAATAGAATTTAGAATTTTCTTATTGACAAGTTAAGAACACCTACGATTTTCTCGATCGTAAGTTACTTTCATTTTGCCAGCAGCCGACCTAGTGTTTTTTTGACAAAAAAGCTAGCCGGCCAGCTTCCCACTGCGAACCTTTCGAGTCCCTGTAACAGACCGTTCGTGTTCTGCCGAGAGTGTGGCGGAAGGTTTGTGTGTGAGGGGCGGTGTCGATTTGGGATAGACTTGCCAAGTCCTTCTGACTTTCGATGTTCGTGAAATTGACGATTTATTTATTCATTTTGCTCATCAATATATTTAGTTACTTTAAAATACTGTTAAATGTGCAAGTTGATGTCCTTAATCAATTTTTCCTGTTGATCTTGTACAGTTAAGATTAAAATTTAAAAGTTATTAAATTGATCATAGATTCTATTCGCATTATGAAATTAACATTGTATCTTTGAACTTATTTAACTTTTGTAATTAGTTGTCATTATCTGTTTTTGGAAAATTGCCCCTGGTTCTTAAGAAATTGCCCCTTGCTCTGGTAAATCCCCGTGGACAAGGGGCAACTTTAAAAAATAAATTGCCCCTTGCTCCTGGCTGCTTAATCCAAGGCTTGGTAAAATCGCATATATGCTTCCAATATGTTCATTTGAACCAAATTCATGACCCCATACCAAAACTTTGTATTACCTTTAAAGGTACTATGTCCCATTTGCAGGCCAAAAAAATGGAAAGGTTAAATTCCAACAGCATTTGAAAGACAATACTAATTTAGAACTTCCCTAGAAAAAGGGGGCTTGAAAATGTCTTTAAGTGAGAAAATAACGACTATTAGTTGTCAAATCGACTTAGGAGCTATAGAGCCAGTGAGTAATAGTCTGATTTTTCAGACCATTGTACCGAATGGTCGTATGTTTTATGCTGCGCAAAGATTCAATCAGTTTAATTTTGGCCATTACAAGAAGTGGGTTATTGATGTAGACAAATGCTCATGTACATGTACCCTTTACAGCTCATTTTATGTATGTTATTACCAAAGATGAAAAAATGCCAGTCAGTTACTCATTCCTCAATAGTGTCTGACAGTGAAGTCTAGCAAGTAAATGGGTTTCCTTGCATAATTTGAATATTAGGACACTTCTAACGTTTAAATTTCACAGATAGGACATGACATATTCATAATTCCTGCAAAGTTCTACAGAATTTGATGTTGGTTGCAAAAGGGACATAGTATCTTTAACAAGTAAATTAGATAAATACAATTTGTACATAAGGGAAGGGTATATCGGTCTACCATAGAACGGTTGTCGAAGATTGAACAGCCTGTATTTACAGACCCATGAGAAAGACGACAATTTTTCATGTAGGGCTTTCTCAAGACATTTTCCCTTTTCAAGCATAACATTGACACAAATCATTTCATATATTTATTTAATGAATTAATGTTACAACTGTGAGTTATATTATATCGTGTTTTATTATTTTCTTAACTAAAAATAAAATCAGGGTCTTTTTTTTTTAGTGAGTTATTGTATCCTCATACTTGCTAATTTTTATTCGCTCGTCGCCAAAGCAACCTCGAGTTTTCATCAAATTTTAGATGTTATTAGTAACACATGTTTTCATGCAAAATTTGATGTACATGTATGTATCATTTTTACTACCACTCTCTTAAAGATTTTTACTTTTTCAAACAGTTTGAGTGAACTAAGCCTCATAATATACTTTGGTAATTCAGGAAAAAAATCAAATAGATCTTGACAAGGACTATATATTTTAGCCGATAGTATCGAAATAATGAATTTGTCGCCTATCATGGATTTGTGAAACGGATTATCTGCTTCCCGACATCTCCATAGGTCGCGGACAAAGATATGACTGTCATGGAGTTGGTCTCATGAAACCACCCCCAGCTTACCTTCTACGTGTCTCTGATACTAATGAGCTAACATGCAATTTACATTACAAAAATGCTGATAATAATGAGCTAACATGCAATTTACATTACAAAAATGCTGATAATAATGAGCAAACATGCAATTTACATTACAAAAATGCTGACCTCTCACAATAGTTTGCAATGTTGGTTCTGCCAGAAATGCATTGCCATATTTTCTGAAAATAGAGAATTTCTTGTCATTTTAGTACCAAATACACAAAAAGATGAAAATTATTATTTGACAACCTTGGAACTACATTGTAACTTGATATCTCAACCTCTAAAATCTAAATCAATTATTTTATGATTCACTTAGCGGAATTTAAAGGTGAAATTCTAGGATAATCCCAAATATTGAGATAATCACATCAATAGAAAGCTTTTAACCCCCAGAATAACACTAAATGGCGTTCAACCGACAAAACAAGTTCAGAATAGTTAGTTTATGCAAGTAAACTCCACCAAAATCTCGAAGTCGGAAACCCGGAAATGCACGGAATTGCCGGGTCCTCTATTCTTGACGTCACGACCGGGGATCATGGGCTGAGTGAGAGTGAATGCCAATGATATGCCCAAGTAAATGCTATCCTGTTAGAGCTTAGAATTTTTCTTGTTAACGAGTTCATTTGATAGATTTTCTGTTTTTATTTGAATGAAGAATAACTAAGCAACGTTTTCCAGTTGCTGATTTCTTTTTATATCCTCACATTATCCTTTTTGGTAGAGTTTTAAGACGGGTTTACTGCTTGGAAAATAAGGTTAAATCATGCATGCAGGTATGAATAGGCGGGTGTACATATACATTATCTTGTCATCAGATAAGGTACAGGAGCAGTTTTGTGAAACGAATAGGCCTAGAACTGTGACTGTAGTTATCATGGATGTGTTTGACTGCCTCAAAAAAGGATACAGAACCAGTTAAATATTTGTTTTAAATATATATATCACACTTGAACGAGATCAAGCTTCCTCTATTTAGCGGACGACGTCTATGAACGATATTCATCCGCAAGTGATACGGCTCTTGCACGAACGTTCGTGAAGCGAGCGGAATCGGCAGGTAAGACCAGGCCGCTGCTCTAGGCGGCTTGTTGAACGTACATCGCCGAAATAGAGCTCCGTGTTGAAATTCTTGCAGCCGTATTTTAAACTGTTACTGTCAATGGATGACGTACGTCATCTTCCTCCATGCGCAGTAACAGTTTAAAATACGGCTGCAAGAATTTCAACATGGAGCTCAATTTCGGCGATGAAAATCCGGAAAAAAGACCCTTAAACGCATCATACAGTCAATCTGGTAAGTGGAACCGATGTAATTTAGCCTAGGCCTAATTTACAATAATAAATGCATCGGATATGCATGCATCGGGTAAAATGTAGTATTTTGGGCATAAGTTTACTGCTCGGACGCGAGCAGTAGTTTGCAATGCAGTCACTATGGTCGGCTTCTGTCTCTAAAGAGAGGAGCCGACCCTACCCAAATCAGAGGCTAACGAACGAAAGAGACAGAAATCTTCGGTCCAGAGCGCTAGGTGCTACTGCCGCTACTCCCCGGCCCGGCTGCAGGAACGTCGACATCTCCTTGCTCTCCGACTTCTCTATCGTCTTCTCCCCCACTTGTACTTGCGTCCTCCCAACTTCCATCATCCTCGTCTGCACTATCGTCCCTTTTTCCTTCATTACTTTCATCATCTTTCTCCATAAACTCTTCAAAATCCATAAAAAGATCGTTCTGGTCAAACTCTCCAGCCATTACCAATTGATATAATTATATAATATTTACCGTACGTGAATCGAAAGTGTATATGTATAAAGCGAGCTAGACCGAACGCGAGAAAGACTCGAACGAAGCCAAACGACCGTATCTACTTTACCCAGCACACGAAAACAATCTCACCAAATTCAACACACTCAAACAAAATCACATGTTGAAAATATCGACTAATAGCGCATCGTTGGCTTGTTTATGTCATAATTCTGAAAAAGGGAATTAATATTAGTACTATGAAATATTAGGGGAAGGTGAAGAATTCTACACAGAGTTATGAAACTAAACTTTGAAACTAAATAGCAGAAATTCGTATCTCTCTGCGGCTCTGCCCATGTTTTTCTATGGAACATCCGGATACGTGAATATACTCGTCCCCGGGCGTGACGTCACAAATAGTGGACCAGCTCCGTGACTGACTTTCTAGGCAAAGAGAGTAGGCTATTTTTCGACATTTCAATTGAGGATATCCAGTAGCTAGAAGATTTTTGTGATATGCAATGAAAATGAACAACTTCGAAATAACATAGGCTTGCCGTAGGTACCAAATTAATGGACATTTATTGTCCTAGAATATGAGCTTTAATGAAATCTAAGCCAGAAACGGCTATGTCTTCATGTAGATTTTTTTGTGTGTGTGTGTGCAGGATACCGGTAACTCAAAATGTTCAGTCAATTTCTTTCAATTTTTGCACAGTTATAGGTCATTGTCATGGGACGTGACAGGAACATTTTCAAGGTCATCAAGTGTTCATGACGTCATCCAGGCGCCATTTTGTGAATTTTTCTGAAAATCAACTCACGATCATATCTTCATAAGGCCTAAAAAAAAAAATTGATGACTTGGCGTAACGGGTCACTGAAAATTAGGGTAGGTAGGGCGATTTTTTTTTTTTTTTGTTTGTTTTTTTGTTGTTGTTGTTGCTTATATTTGCATACATGAAATTAGCCATTCATACACATACATACATACAGTGGCGTAGATAGGTCCTCAGACCTTGGGGATGATCTGATGAGAGGGGTAGACCACAATATGTTCAAATAACTCCACGCACACACACACACATATATGGACACACACATATATGGACACACACACTGTGTGAGCAAAGTGAGCAAGAAATTGTTGAAATCTTGATCACCTTGGGACCTGGGGGATGCATACATACACCTGGCCCCCTGCATACATACATGTACATGTACATACACCCTCATGCACATAAAATGCAAACATACGAACGCATTAATAGGTTTCCAACAGACCCCAGCCTGAGATATCTCAGACACTGTCTTCAACAGGATAAACAGGTGAATATAGGTTTAGAAGGGGCTGTTCACAAATATTAGTATTTTCACAATGTATTGACTAACACCTTCCGAAGAACGCTGAATAAAACGTGAGCACCAAATTTACCCGTGAACTGAACGCCATAGGACGCCATGTTGGGGATACAATCGCCTAGCGGTACTATGGCGTACCTGCCCGCTGCACTTTCGCGCGAGCTGGCCCAAACACGGCGCGCAAAGCCCAGAACGAAAGCAACAAACATCCGGGTTTTCCCCACTGCGATATCGATATTTACGCAATCGCAATCGGATCAAAAAAAATAAAAAAGCGTAGGGTCGGCGATAAAAAATAGGGTCGGGCGGGTTGCGCCAAGTCATCAATTTTTTTTTTTAGGCCTAACGGAAAGTCATTTCTCATTCATATTTATCAGGATCAAGGTCAATATCCTTCCGGTCAATTTCAGGTAAAAAAACGTGCGCGCATGCGTATGTCTCTGGCGTCAACGCGCGCGCAAAATTTCACAATGCTCCAAATCGTCTCAAATTCATTTTGGAACCTTTCAGGCCATTTTAAGCATTTCGCAAAAAAATATGCATGCCCACGCGTTTTCGCGCGTACTGGCATTTTGCAACATAGAATCGCCGAATTTTCTCTGTCATCATATTTGGCACATTTTCCCAAGCATTTTGATACCTTGTTCACCTTTTTCTGACCAGTAATAACGCAATGGGCGTCCGTCAAAGTTGACAGCACCGCGGACCTTATCCACAATACATGGGCAAAAACATGCCTATACAAAATTCATTGCAACTCTTCAGAATGGATGGGAACTCCCAATTTTTTTTCATATTTGGATATATTATGAGTCGGAGATATGATTTCATGTCTCATTTGACCCTCAATTAACTCATGACATCATCACAATTGCCTCCGAACTCAAAATTTAAATTTGCATATTATGACGTCAGCATATTTTTGGAAAACTGATTGTACAGTTGTATCTCTGTAAATATTGATCGATTTTCTTTCAAATTTTGATATGTTTTAGCTGTGACAATTCTCTACAAATGCAGTCATCACGATTTTTCATTTTGACAAAGGCATCATGGCGTATTTTTGCGATTAATGGAGGCATGTCAATTCAACGGGTGACCGTCGGCCTGGACAGTGCCAGGTGAACGGGGGAAAAAAATGGCGGCCGAGTATTTGAGTACATATGGCGTTTTGGAAAATCGTACTCGAGTAGTTGTCAACAGTGCGAGTACTCAATATTCGATACTCGTCGCAGCCTTATTGACCATGACTGATGACGTCATCTAGGCGCCATTTTGTAAAATTTTCTGAAAATCTACTCATGATCATATCTTCATAACGAAAAGTCGTTTCAAATTCATATTAATCACGATGAAGGTCAATATCCGTCCGGTCAATTTCAGGTCAAAAAACGTGCGCGCATACGTACGTACGCAATGAGCGTCCATTCAAGAAACATGTACGTGCGCGAGCTCTTGTTATACATAGCATATATGGGCAAGAACATACCTATACAAAATTCATAGTTACTCTTCAGAATGGTTGGAAACTCCCAATTTTTTTTTCATATTTGGATAGATTATGAGTCGGAGATATGATTTCATGTCTCATTTGACCCTCAATTAACTCATGACATCATCATAATGGCCTCCGAACTCAAAATTTTAATTTGCATATTATGACGTCAGCATATTTTTGGAAAATTGATTGTATCTCTGTAAATATTGATCGATTTTCTTTCAAATTTTGATATGTTTTAGCTGAGACAATTCTCTACAAATGCCACGATTTTTCGTTTTGATAAAGGCATCATGGCGTATTTTTGCGATTAAAGGAGGCATGTCAATTTTTCGCATTTTGCGTGTATTCTCTATGGGACATGACTTTTTTCAAAACTGGATTCTACATTTCCGTCTTTCGCGAGCAATATCTCCGTCGTTTTAGTTTTGTTTTCGCTGACCATTGAGTATGTTGTAGCTGAGACAATAAGCTATCATAAGTGTGCCCTTTATTTTTCGATCAGATGCCGGGATCATGCTCATATTTCACTTGCAAAGTGGGATTTGAGAATTCCATTTTCCGTTCACGTGTAATGTCTATGTGGATTATTTTGGTATAGTGGTCATAGCACTTGCCTCCCATTCCGGCGACCCACATTCGATTCCTGGTGGGTCATTTTTTTTTTTGGCGTCGTTTTAAATTTGATTTTATGATCTTCTTCGACTATTATAATATATCATCATATACAATCACAAACAATGTAATAAAATGCCTAATTTTGCATGTTATATCTATGGGAGAAGAATGTCAATCGTTTGAGACTTTGAGTACAACCCTATGGGAAATCTGATCCCTTGTCGTGTATTTAACCTATAGGGTTAATCTCCTAAGTCTGTTGGAATATATCAAATCATCCCATTTTCATGAAGTTAGTCTCCTTCCCAGACGTTTATACTTTCCAGTTATTCAGCCCAGGTATATGCAATGTTTACGTCTCTCCCACCGGACATACATGTAGAATTGTTTACATGTCTATAACTTCTCTCTTTCTCTATAATATAGTTAATATTCAATTCTATTTATGCTGGAAATATTAAATGCATCGTTCTCCATTGCATCTCTTTCTCTTGCTCTCTCTCCTCTCTCTTGATCTGTTTCCCTTCCCCTCTCTTGTTCTGCCCCCTATCCTTCTCTTGCTCTGTCTTTGCATCTCTCTCTTTACTCTTTCACTCTCTCCCTATCTCTGTCTCCCTCTCTTGCTCTGCCTCTGCCTCCCTCTGTCTATGCCTCTCATTGTATACTCTCTCACCCTCTCCCTTTCCCACCTCTGGTTCTCATTCTCCCTCCGATATCTCTTGTAATTTTCTTTAATTTCCTCTAGCTCTTCATTTTGCCCTTTGTATTCTTATTTCACCCCTACCATGTTTCCTTATACTATCCTCTCTCCTTCCAAGTGTATGCATTCTGATTCCTCTTTCATCCCTCGGTCCCGCTCGTGTATTTTTACATGACTATAACCCGTCTCCCTCTCTCCTTCTCTATATCTATATTTTCATTAAATTTCATTATGATCATGATTTTGATCATAATCATTTCTCCGTCCGTACGTCCATACGTACGTCCCGTTCTCGTGATCGCGTTATCTCAAGAACCGGTTGATGGATTACCGCCAAACTTGGGTCATGTATGTATCTTGCAGAGCTAATGAACTGATTAGATTTTGGGGTCACGAGTTCAAAGGTCAAAGGTCACATGGCTCATTATGTATGCAAAAATAGCTCGTGATCGTGTTATCTCAAGAACCGATTGTTGGATTACCGCCAAACTTGGGTCATGTATGTATCTTGCAAAGCCAATGAATTGATTAGATTTTGGGGTCACGAGGTCAAAGGTCACAGGGCTTATTATGTATGCAAAAATAGCTCGTGATCGCATTATTTCAAGAATCGATTGATGGATTCCCGCTATACTTGGGGCATGTATGTATCTTGCAAAGCCAATGAACTGATTAGATTTTGGGGTCATGAGGTTAAAGGTCAAAGGTCACAGGGCTCATTATGTATGCAAAAACAGCTTGTGATCACACTATCATTAGAACCGTGGACGGATTACCATCAAACTCAAAACATGTATGTATCTTGCAGAGCAAATGAACTGATTAAATTTTAGGGTCATGGGGTCAAAGGTCAAAAGTCAGGCTTTTTTATGTATTAAAAAATAGCTTGTGATCGCATTATCTTGAGAACCGATAAGACAGATTACCATCAAACTCAAGACATGTTTATGTATCTTTCAGAGCCAATGAACTGATTAGATTTTAGAGTCATGAGATTAAAGGTCAAAGGTCATGGGGCTCATTATGTATGCATATAAATAACTTGGGAATGCATTATAATTAGAACCGACAGATGGATTACTATCAAACTCAGGACAGGAATTGTGTCGTGTCGTGTGTCGTGGTCGAGTGGTTTAAGGCGCTTGACTGGAGAGGCGAAGGATGAGGGTTCGAATCCTGACACGGCAGTAATATCCTTTGGCAAGATATTTACCTGCACTTGCTACTCTCCACCCAGGTGTTAAATGGGTACCCAGTAGGATGCGAAAGTTCATGCGGTTGGATAAGCAAGTGTGCGCTTGTAAAATGGCGACTGGCTGGAATGCTCCCCAGGGAGTGGAAAATGTGCATACATTGTGTGCGGGTAAGCCTGAATCCGATGACCGGGGTAATAATATATCAGTAAAGCGCTTAGGCACATCGTTGGATCGATGTATTGGGCGCTATATAAAAGCGGAATATTATTATTAGTATTATTATTATCTTGCAGAGTCATGTATATGAAAAATAGCTTGTAATCACGATATTCTGAGAACCTGTTAATGGATTACTATCAAACTTGAATATTAAAAACTGCTTCCGTTTTGGTTTGTAAAAATCGCTCTATGGCGGAGGCATCATTTTCGACTGCGCGCAGTTGAAGTTCCATCTAGTTAATCATATCTTCATGATGCGTCATCGAAGGTCATTCATATGCATATCACATATACTTCAGGTCAAGAGTCAACAGGTCATGTCATCAAAGGTCACATAAAGGTCATGACGTGCGCGTCAAAATGTAAAAATGCTCAAAATCACTTAACTATTAAAGGAGAGTACGAATCAGGTCATTTGAAGCATTTCAAAAATTATGCATTCTGATTCCTCTTTCATCCCTCGGTCCAGCTCATGTATTTTTACATGACTATAACCCGTCTCCCTCTCCTTCTCCATATCTATATTTTCATTAAATTTCATTATGATCATGATTTTGATCATAATCATTTCTCAGTATTTTGTTCATCAGTTAAGTTATCACTTCAGTTCAGGTCACAGTTCAATCTATCAGTTCATCAGTTCATTCATCAGTTCATCAGTTTAGCTCATCAATTCAGTTCATTTCACATCAGTTCAATCTATCAGTTCATCAGTTCATCAGTACTTCATTCATCAATTCATATCTTAATACATCATTTTTCATTAACATCATTATATTGGATCATTGAATTGATGATGAGCATGATCATAATTGAAGACAGACCACCTAATTTTCTAGTTACTGTTTAAAATTGCCTGTTCAGATAACAACCCTGTCCAGACACACTACATGTGGGTATACCAGAGCTGCCAACTGGTACGTTTTTAGCGTATTTCGTACGTTTTTGGTGGAAACTACGTTTGTACGTTTTTCTCTACAAACATCTGTTATTTAACAATCCAAGCTCTAATAGTAATATGTAACCCTATGGAGCTCTGTGCAGCCTCTGCATCAATAGTCTTAAAAAAGCTTCAACAAAAACCCCTCAACTTGGGAATATATTTTCAGTTCATGAAATTGAAATAGAAAAAAAAGCATTCAATCGAGGATCCCGATCTGCATGTGTGTACAGTTTTAACTAGAAGGCAGTATGAAAGTACCCTTATGTTACTGGGGAAAAAAACTGTCCTTTTTTTCCCCACTGTTGTTTGAGCATCTCGCTGCATGCATCATCGAAATTCCACTGATTTTCGCAGTGACTTCCCGAAAATATCTTCCCCAAATCCCACCAAATCCAGCGATTATTTCAGTGATGAAATTCAATCGATAGTGATTTATCATATTCAGATACCTCTTTATTTGATAAAAGTGACTTTTTCCCCCTGAAAATGACTCCTAAACTGCAAAATTCTGAAACAGTAGTCCAATAGTGATCTGATTTTTTTGTGAAATGACCAACCATTAATGAGTAAAAGTGGCCCCAAAAGTAGCTGAAAAATGTATGGTTATGTTTAAAACGTATTTTTGTTGCGATATATGGCTCTCTTTTTTGTCTTATGCGGAATAAAATTCTACTTGAAAATATGAAACGTAGGTTTTCACATGAAAAACTGCATTATGCCTCGTTGTTGCCTGCATTTTGGTTTGCGCATAGACTAGGGCCGTGCATAACCGTGTAATGAGGTACTCGAGTACACTCCTAGGCTTACAGGCGAATACTCGAATACTTGGACGCCATCTTTTTTTAAATTAAAAAAAAATTATTTTTTTTTAATTTAATTTTTTAATTTTTTATTTTTTTGCCAACACCATACTACGAAAGTTCGTCTCTGAAAACCCACGCGATTTTACTTCAAGTTGCTGTTGAAGGGGCCGATTTGTGCTTTTAAATTTTTCACAAATAATAGAAACAATGTTATTTTTAAAACTAAAGATGACAGACAAATATTCCTCCAAGTCCAAACAGATTAGGGAGATTTGGTCCCAGTTTCTGAGTGGTGAGTTGACAGTGACACCTGTGTATGATTGAGCTGGGAAATATATTTACCCACGGTACCATGCCGGTGTACTTCTGGCACGGGTGACCGTCGGCCTAGACAGTGCCAGGTGAACGGGGGGGAGGAAGAAAAAAATGGCAGCCGGGTATTCGAGTACAAGAAATCGTACTCGAGTAGTTGTCAACGGTGCAAGTAATCGAGTACTCGTCCCAGCCTCGTCCCAGCCTTAGCATAGACACATACTCTTGCATGCCAATGCAGGAAGTATTTGTGGTAGCATGCGGGAGGATGCGGGCCGTGCGTGAAATGCGTACTTGTTTTGGTGTTGCTACATTCTTTGAAAGTTATATGGGCTCTTCAAATTGGCTGAATAAGTAGTGTCTCTGTGATGTAGTGGCGAACAACTTTCCCATTTGTTCCAATACACAAAATGACTGAAATTTTAATTTGTCAAAAATGTAAGACTCAGGAGGGTCTTTTTTCTTTAGAGGACCTATAAAAATATGTTATCCATAATGTTTTTTGAGTAGTGCCCTAAGGAAAAAGTCATTTAGTAGAAAAACATAAAATATGATATTTTTGTACATAACAAATGGGACAAAATCCATGACTAAGTCCCAATCCACTGACCTAACTGACAATTTGAGATTCGCATAGACTTAGTGACTTCATATTTGAAACATTCATAACTTTCTTATTATTGGTCTGATTAACTGATATATTTCAAATATATATTGCCATTCTGTGTATATTATTTTCTGCTTTCATACAAAAGATGTTACCGTATTGCAAGGGTTGGATTGCCCTTTAAGGTTGTTTAAAGCTTCACTTATTGAGGAATGAGCATAAATGAGGAGGGATCTCCAATTACAACACGAACAAAATTAATAAAAATATGACGAGCCCCTCACCTTCCATACCCCCATGACAGACAATGTGCAACATAAGACTAGACTATGTTATCTAATCCAAAGTTCATGTGTTTCTTTTCTTTCCAGGTTCCATGAAAGGAATGATGCCCATCTTTTCCAGGTTGGTAATGTTTTCAACAACTTCACAACAAAAGCTAAAAATTTTGAGTTAATGCCATTAATGTGAAATGAGAAACCACTTGTTCATACCGCACTGTAGCACTTCATTTCATCCAACACATTGGTGTCTTTGTTCTACCGAGCCTGAAAGGTTCCTCAGTCATGCCAGTGTGACCAACACCAGACTGACTACAGACTGAACAAATAATTATTTTACGCACAATGGCCAAAAATCAGGTTGGTTTGAAGTTAGTCTGCAGTCAATTTGGCGATGTGACTGAGGTATAGGAGTAAAAGCCAACAGGTCAATTCCAGTGTAACAGACATGGCAATTAGACATATTTTACTAAGTGAATCAGACACATTTGACTATCAGAAACATACCAAGGAAATTTCACAGTATTTTGCTCAGTAGTTGAAGATGCTTTGTAACTGTAATGGACACAACACAGTTCTATTTTATGAGTCTAAGTTAGGTATCAACTGAAGCTAATGCTCATAATCTGAACAAAAATACATGTTGTTAAACTATTAGATGTAAACTCATTTCATTGTCAGAGCTATAAAAAAAAGTTTTAAAAAAACAGACATGGCAACCTGTGCGTAATTGACATGACACTTTTTGTAGACCTCAATAGCTTTTCTTTTCTTTTGGCCATTACTACCAAAAATCTTTTCTGAAGAGTTTGTGTGAATCTAGACCTGTGATCGTGCCAAAAATACACAAGATTTACCACAATAAATCAATGTATCTACCTATTATTTGCTAGTTTATCTAAACTACGCCACCATCGAGAACTTTAAAAACGTCACATTCGCGCATGCCCCTACCCCCCATACATCGCCTTCCCAGGGTTCACGTGCGCAACGCACGTCTGCCATTCATCCTCTTTCTATTCTCGCAAGGCTTAGTTATACGCATTCGATTCCGTCTTTTTAATTACTATTAATTTGGTGGTACGGGTTCGCGGTCACATATTTTATTTTAGGCGGAAATTTGACTTTCATTTCTGCACCGCAATTTCCACTTTCGCGACCGTTTTTGCAGGCTTTGTTACGCCGCTAGGTTAGGGCGTTTTGGTCTGGCTTAACGGCCTTTGTTGGTTGGGATTTTTACGTATGGTTAGGCGGTTAATTTATTCACCTGCCTAAACGTCCCTCCTTAGCTCGTTCCGCTTCGCGGATCACCGCCTCTGCGGTGCGACCCTTTGTCTGCTCATGATTGTTTGATTTTAATTTTTCGTGCATGCCTTTTGGGTTTGAGTTTAGTGTGTGAAACATTTTATTTGAAACTGTTTGGCTGGAAATAAAGTGAGCGTTGAGTTTATTTTGCTCTCGCTCTCTTTGTTTGGTGTTTCTCTTTGTTTTCCTTTTGTATACAGGTTCGTGTTGGATACTTCGGAACCTGGTACCCGTGCCTCTCCTCCCGCAAGTGCAGCTTCCGGAGGTGTGAGCGGCAAGCCGACTACTCGCTCGGGGGTGATCTTCTCGGGCGTGTCGGCGGGTAAGCTAGGGAGCACTTCTAGCGTCTCCCGGACAACTTCGTTACTGTTTGCCGACCCGGCCCCAAGGGTAGGGCTCGGCATTACAGATACTGTTGGTCGGTTTACCGGTCACTAACCCCCACCGCACACTGGACACGGGCGTCGTCGGCTTGCCGACCACTGACGTTCGTGCCTAGGGAAAGAGTGTCGTCGCTTTTGCGACCACTGACACTCGGACCCCAATCACTGGCCTAGCTCCAGGCAGTGATGTGTGCCATTTGAGAGATTCCGCAGCACCAAGTGTAGCCTTGAATCCTCAGGAGCCGGTTCCCTCCCGTCACAGACGGGTTGGGAGTC
The DNA here is from genome assembly GCA_037976565.1 of Mesocentrotus franciscanus. Taxonomy (NCBI): domain Eukaryota; kingdom Metazoa; phylum Echinodermata; class Echinoidea; order Camarodonta; family Strongylocentrotidae; genus Mesocentrotus; species Mesocentrotus franciscanus. The sequence continues at coordinate 22,128,019 of CP137668.1, forward strand.
GTAAGAGACGGACCAATCTCCCCAAAGGAGCGGCTGATTTTCAGGTGGTGGCTTCTTTGTCGGCGGTTCCCGCCCTCAAGAAGACTCGCCTTGTAAAATATCAGACCGCCTTGCTCTGCATGGCCTGTCCGATATATCCGTATCCGGACCCGACGCTTATCTGATATCCGCCCCCGGGTTACCAGTTTAGATCTGACCGCGGTTTGGCTTTAGTCCCGTTAACCGGTTCGGTTTCCAGATATCCTATTCGGATATCTGACTCACAGTCGCCCGTCATTGGTGTCTGAGAACCGTGAGAGTTAGGCAAAAGCCCTGAGTGACTCAGCTTGTGTTCGTGGAGCTATTAGTCACTCAGAGTGTCGTCGTTTACACGACCACTGACACTCGGGGCCCCAATCACTGGCTTAGCTCCAGACAGTGATGTGTGCCATTTGAGAGATTCCGCAGCACCCTGTGCAGCCTTGAATCCTCAGGAGTCGTAAGAGACTGTCCGACCCTCCCGTGCAGGGTACTGTCCGTCAGTCTTGAGTGTTTACTTGAGTGAATCCGCGCACCCTGTGCCGCCTTGATAACTCCCGTTTGCGGGTAGTCATGGAGTATAGCCATGTCCCGGCCATGTCTCGGTCATGTCTCTTCTAAGTCGATGTCTGCCTTGGGCACACATTAGACTATGACTGGGAGGAGGGGTACGGCCTCATTTAGACGCCAACCCTTCTCCGTTGTCATCGATCAAGCTGAGCCTCTCGATTACTTGAAGCTCTTTGCTGAGAAAAGCTGGCGGGCTTATCCTCAGCCGATATCTGGTGGTAAAGGCCTTCCTTGTACACGGTCGGTCCTGTCTGGTCTTTGGACATGGGCGTCCAGGACCTCGGTCCGGTTTAACCCTGTCCGGGTTCGGACCCGTCCCGACATTGTGGCTTGATCTGGTACCAGTTGCCTGGATTGTGTCCGATCTTTCAGATCTCTCCTTCCAGTATCTGGACCCGTTTACATGTTCCTGATACTCGGGATCCTTTTCTCATACTGGTCTGGTACCCGGTTTTGGTCTTTCCCGGCGGCTCGATGCCGCCTGGCCAAACCTTCCCCTCCTATCTGAGTCGCCGCCCGGCGAGGAGACTAATAATCGTGGTTGCGCCCGCCCCCTCGGGGCCAGGTTCTCCTCGTGGCTGATTTTGAGGGTCAGGTTGGTGACTAGTCGGCGCGGCTCCCAAGCCCCTCATGGTTTGGCAGCCGACGTGCAGGCTCTCCTAGAGTCTTAATTACCGGAGGCCTTCACACTGGCTCTGCCACGTACGACCCAGGCTTCCCTTCTCCCTCCGCGGAAATACCGCGCACAGTGTTTTGCCAGTCCGGTGACAGTTATCTTGTGAGTAAGGAGGTTTTTCTCTCCGCCCCTTCTAGATATAACAGGCGCCACCATAGGGTCGGCAAGTCATGTAGAAGTCGTCACACTGAGCTCCACCTCTGTGTCTTACGGCTTTGTTGCGATGCAACGACCCGCAAATTTCTTGTTTGGGAGTGGCCCCGGTTTTACTCACGACGTTGTTTGATCCACGTTCGTGAAACGCAAAGATCCCGATCTCACAGAGGCTCCCGTTGTCTTGATTGTTGAGCCTCCGGCGCAGTGGAGCGTGTCGGACCCGGTCACACTGAGCCTAATTCTGGGCTTACGAAGTCTAGTAAGGCCGCTATGCTCGCTTCTTCTCCAGTGTCTGCTGGTAAGAAGCGCAAGCGTTCTGACGTCCAAGCTGCCGACTGGGTCAAAGGTAGAGAAGACTTGAGTTAAGTATTACTTCAGTCGATGTGTTCTCTAGCCACTCAGACTGAGCTTCGTGGCTTTTTGATGCTTTTGGCGACTGGGGATACCGGTAGACCCGAAAGGCAGCCTGGAGTTGGGCGGAGGCTCAGCCTCTGGCCCTTCCCGTGCCTCGGCTAGCAATGGGCCGGCCCTGGTCACACCTGGCTTCGGCTCATTCGGATTTCGCGGGGGTTGCTGCTCCGGCATCCGAGACACTTTCAGGTCCGGATTGCCTGGTGACTGGTGACTGTGTCTGAGACAGAGAGGGCTGTGGTGATTTTTAGACCTCAGCCTGCCTTCTCTCCAACCGTTCAGACTGGGCTTCTTGCTGTGTCCAAGCATCTTGGTTGGCGACTGGGTTTACCCTGGTCCCATCTGTCTGGTCTGAAGCCCAGTCACGCTTGTCTGGTGTAATCCAGTACCCGTTTTAGTTTGGGGACCGTCTTGCCGAGCTCGGCCTCTGAGAGGCCCTGTTCTGTGGCTGGCATTTCCCCTCGGGTTTTTTGGCCGTTGGTGATGGCTAAGCTCTCTTCTCCAGCTTCTTTTGCTACTCCTCCAAGAGAGGAGGGGGTAGCTGGATCGGGACTCACCCTTCCCAGGTTGCGGCTCTGTTTGTGACCCTCTCTCGCAGTTGGCCTCGCCATCTGTGATCGGTTCTCGGTGAAGATGAGCCCTGCGGCGGACCAGCCCTTGAGGGCTGTTGCGCCGTCTTTTGGGGGGGAATTATCTCTTGGACACTATTCCCCAGCTTACCTTGAGGGTAATCAGAGTCCGTCGCTGATGTTTGGGGCAATGGGCTACCCAGCGGGTTTCCCGTCTCCGGCTTGTTTCAGGTCAGTGGTTTCAGGTTTCTGTCCCCTTTTGTTGCGGACATCTGTTCCCTCTCCCGCTGAGGCCGGACCTGTTGTCCCAGCCTCTGTTGGGGATTCTTTGTCATCGTCCCGCGGTGCATGCTCTCTCTGACCGCCGGGACGGTGTCGGGGAGGACGTTATGACTTCTGCACTCTCTGAGAGAGCATTGTAGTTTATAGTCCAGAGTCATAGGGATCCCACGAGGACCCTTTACAACTCTCGTTTGGGGCCCTTCTCCATTTGGTGTGAAGATCTCGGCATCGCACCCGTAGACTTCGGTAGGTGTGATAGCGGATTTCTTTTTTTGACCTACATGTTTGACAAGGGTAGAGCCCTTTCCGCTATTCGTGGTTACCGTTAGGCCTTCGCCTTCGGTCGATTCCACGGCCCTCCTTTGTTGCCAAGAATCAGTCGGCGTCCTCCGGGTCGGTTGAGGGTTTTTCCTCAGCCCTCTTTTGGTTTGCTCGTCAGTCACGGAGGACAGGATCTGGTGCCATGTGAGGGCAGTTTAGTGGTACCTGGATAGGATCAAGGGTCATCGGAGGGACGATCAATAACTTCTCATCACTCGAGAGCCTTTCTCTCCAGGGGTTTCATGAAGCAATTAGTCGGTGGTTTTCACCGACTAATATCTTTTCACCGACAATTTATTGTCACCGACTATTTTCCAGGCCTCTGATTGGTCAAATTTAGTCAGCGCTGACAGTTGTCGGTGGACAAATGTTGATGAAAAGCCCCCCTGTTCTCGTGAGTCCATTTCTAGGTGGATCGTTGAAGCCATCCAGGGGGCTGGTCCTGAGGCCCTCCTCCCAGAGGGCAGGGCCAGGGCCCACGGTACTAGATGTATCGGCACTTCCTGGGCGCTTTGCCAGGGAGTGGGTTTGGACGTTTTGTTGAAGGGCTGTTGGCGGTCTCCCAATTCCTTTACGTCTTTTTATCTTAGGGACGTCCCCTCTGGGGAGGTTTTGTTTGCAACCGCGTCCCTAAGGGCGGCTTTGGCTGCCATTGTTCCCCAGTAATCTCCTTCTTGTTTGGGACATGCCTCCCGGTCCTGTCTGTGCTGGTCTAGCAAATAATAGGTAGATACCCCTGATTTATTGTGGTAAATCAGAAAAATATGAACTGATTTTATTATTTACTATATAAATCTATGTATCAACCCATGTCCCTCCCTCCGTCCCCTCTCCTTGCACGGCAACATGTCCGAGGCATTGTCTCTGGCAGCTTGTGAAAGAGGATGAATGGTGGGTGTGCATTGCGCACGTGAACCCTGGGAAGGCGATGTATGGGGGGTAGGGGCATGCGCGAATGTGACGTTTTTTTAAGTTCTCGATGGTGGCTTAGTTTAGATAAACTAGCAAATAATAGGTAGATACATAGATTTATATAGTAAATAATAAAATCAGTTCTGATTTCTCTGTTTTATCACATTAATATTTGTTTATAAGATCATCAATAAGATGTTTAAGATGATAATTGTCATGATGATATTCAACATCCTCAATTTGATCATAGAGATGTTATCCTGTTATGACTAAGTATTTGCCCAGCCATAGAGCATCACAATTTGCTGCACCATTATGTCACAAATTTTTTCTCTTAAAGGCCAGGTTCATTGATTTTGAAATCGACTGAATTTGGTATCATTGTAATCAGAACATTACACTGAGTAAAACTATCACATTTGTGTAACTTGTAAATTCGTGCGAAAATTATAAAAGTTGATTAAACTTGACGAAATATCACCCCACTCGAGACCCGAAAACATCGTAAGTCAGGTGATTTTTGAGTGACGTAGCACAATGAACAATTAATACAATGGGCCGCTCAGCTGATCGGTGCGCGATGCAGTTTGCGTGCAATTCACATGTATTGCATGACTCTTGAGGACCGTACCCATTCTTACCCAACGTTGTTTACCTTCATCAAAGTCACCCTGAAAATATCGATATGGACGAAAACATACTTGATTTGAGTTTTGAGGAGATAGAAGAAGGAAGTACCTCGGACAACGACAATGACAATGGAGATTTGGGAGATCTAGACCTAGAAGAAGATCTGGAAGATTTTGCCGAAGTCGGACAAGCACAAGCTGTCGGGGCAGCCGCAGTCGCTGCGTATCTACATGAGCCCGCATGTCACAGCCAGGCCAGCCGGCCCGGCGCTTGATCGAGCTAGCTGTGAATCGCGAACCGGACTGATCTAAGTCTTCTCTCGACTTCCACTTTCCCCATTTATCTATCAAAAATCTAAACTAATCGGCCTAATCAGACATTTTCGTAATGAATATTTGGACAATTATATGTAAACTTGTCGCATATTTTGCCCCAGAAGAGTCGTTAGTTCAGCATGCAAAATGTCTTAGGCACTCCCAGATCCGACACATACACGCTGAGCTGCCCTCAGAATATGTGATTATTTTCCCGATTTTTATGGTCAAATGTGACGGTAAATAACATAAAAATCGAATACACATTTGTAGAAAGTATTATTTATTCAGTGTATCTCATTCAAAGTGCCTAAAATAAAGGAAATATCACAACTGGCGGTAAATATACAAACAACGTTAACCCATATCTAAAAATTGCAATGGGTATCCAACATTGTCCCGAATGTGTGATTGCAGGTTGTTCATAATGTGACGTCATTTTATCGCATGTAAATAACGCCGTCATTTCACTTTGTGAGTGGGTTTTGGAAAGGGTATCAAAATTGCAATTAATTTATTCCTCACAATAGTGAGGGCTTTAAAAGTACTTTAGTCATGTTGTTAATGTTCTCAGCAATCTGTAGAGGTGTGATTTGCCTTTTTTCCAAATTTCAATAAACCTGGCCTTTAAGTTTACCATGTTGATGATACACCATTATTATCAAGTTCATCATCATCAGGATCATCACGATCGTTGTGATATCAAACTTGGACATGGATAATCATTAAGCTTAAGATATGATATATAAAGATGCATAGTAGTGAGCTCTCATGGGGAAGGATTAGCCTTCAGTTTTATAACCAACAGGCCCTTTGTATTGCTCTGAATTTTACACCAATGGCCCCATATCGAAAAGTCATCTTACATTTCCCTCAACCAAAGACTCAGAGAGACTAGGGGGTATTTCTTGATGGGGCCACAGGTTTATTGTGTTGCAGACTTGTATACCCATTAATGGTATTTCCACCAAGTTGGTGTCAGGGAATTATGACCCATGTTAGAGAACAGGATAAAGATTATTTGCTCTATGAAATGACCCCCTCCCCAAGGTTGTTTTTCCTCTTCTCAAGCTGAAAAATATTTTCCCCTCATAATTGGTCATCAGGCTATTGAACCTGAGCACTTTTAATATTTGTTTTATTCTCTTTTGTATGAATCAGTTTATCTTTTTTCCAAGTTTGCATTTACTGAATGCTATGGTCAGAATTGGTTTATGAATATTGAAAAGATTTTGTTGTTTTTTATTTTTTGAAATTATGGCAGGGTGTTGAGAGCCACTCAAATAGTCTTGAGATCAATGAAATGGCACCAGAGAGGGAAAGAAAGAAACCTGTGCCTTCATCTGCTACTGGAAGCCATATATCAGCCAATCAGAATACTGACAGCCATTCAGCGACTAGTCAAAACAGCCCTAGGAATGTCATCAGTAAAAACATGTACTTGCAGCGACAGAAAGACAAACACAAACCGGGTAATTATTTTCATTACAATACAGCCTTTGCTTGTTTTTAAAATGTTCTTTCATAGGTTGTTGATTGTTATCCGATGCTTAAAATGGAAGAATGCTTGTGAATAAAGTGTTAGACTTTGAGCATTTTGCATGGTGGGATAACTTCAGTCAGATTCAGAGTCAAAAGATTTTTATTTTCTTTGTTAATCGAATGAATATGAATTCAATGTTGTCTACTCTCCCCTTCGCTTGCCATATCAGAATGATATTATTGATCATACTATCTTCATGGGGGTTAAAAGAGGTTTTAGATTTTGGAGTAAATGGGTCAAAGGTCACAGGCAATTTCTGAAATTGCTGGTTTTAGCCTTGCTATTGAATTATCTCAAGAACCACTAGAGATATGGGTTCAAACTGTGTGATAGGGCTGTGCGTAACCGTGTAATGAGGTACTCGAGTACACTCCTAGGCTTACAGGCGAGTACTCGAATACTCGGACGCCATGTTTTTTTTTTGAATTTTTTGAATTTTTTGATTTTTTCTTTTTTTTGCCAACACCATACTACGAACAGTACGAAGGTTCGTCTCTGAAAACCCACGCGATTTTACTTCAAGTTGCTGTTGAAAGCGCCTATTTGTGCTTTTGAATTTTTGACAAATAATTGAAACAATGTTATATTTAAAACAAAAGACTAAAGATGATATTCCTCCGAGTCCAAACAGAAATCCGGAGATTTGGTCCCAGTTTCTGAGTGGTGAGTTGACAGTGACACCCTGTGTATGATTGAGCTGGGAAGCATTTTTACCCATGCCGGTGCTCTTCTGGCACGGGTGACCGTCGGCCTGGACAGTGCCAGGTGATCGGAAGGGGGGGGGGGGAAAGAAAAAAAATGGCGGCCGAATATTCGAGTACGATTCGAGTAGTTGTCAACAGTGCGAGTACTCGAGTATTCAAGTGCTCGTCGCAGCCTTACTTTGTGATAGTATGTATCATCATTGGAATAAAATCTGATTAGATTTTGGGTAAGTAGGTCAAAGGTCATAAAGGTCAATTTCTGAAATTACAGGTTTTGTCCTTGTTATCACAATATTTTAAGAACCAGAAGAGGTATTAGCCTCAAATTTGGTGATAGTATGTATCACCATAGGAAGATAGTCTCATTACATTTAAGATAAGTAGGTCAAAGGTCACAGAGGTCAAATTTCTGAAATTACAGGTATTATCCCCGTTATCACAATATCATAAGAACCACTAGGAATATGAACTTCAAACTTGGGGACTGTGTGTATCACCATAGCAAGGCCATCTGATTAGATTTTGAAGTCGGTGGATCAAAGGTCATAGATATCAATCGCTGAAACTACAGATATCAGCTTTGATATTGCAATATCTCAAAAACAACTAGAGGTATGAGCTTTGAACATTGTGATAGTTTTGTATCACCATAGGAAGACGATCTAACTAGATTTCAGGGTAAGTAGAACAGAGATCAAAGATTATAGAAGTTGATCTTTGAAATTAGAGGTATTACCCTTGTTATTACAATATGTCAAGAACTTCTTGAGGTACATTGATGAGGTTCAACTTCAAACATGCTAGTCTTAATTACAGCATGTGTATAATATTCATTAAGGCTCATATTAAAAGGTTTGAAGACTTAAATAGGAACATCCCAGCAGACCAACAGTCCACAAGATTGACAATGTTTGTTTAGTGAAAATCCTAGGAAAGTTGTGCAGAAGGTGATTAAGACCAACTTATAGGTCTCTGGGAGGGCTTTATCCTCATGGGTCAAAGGCCCGAAATTATATTTTTGGTACAGTGTGTAAATACTATAGGTCAAAGGTCATAGAGGTCAATTTCTGAAATAACAGGTTTTATCCTTATCACGATATTTTAAGAAATATAAAAGGCATTAGCCTCAAACTTGGTGATAATATGTATCAACATAGGAAGACAGTCTCATTAGATTTAAAGGTAAAGACCAGTTTTGGAAATGCCCCCCTCTCAAAAAATGAAATGGATGCTCTCATTACCAATAATTTGAAAGAATATGTTTTGACTATTACGTGATGATACAATTTTGCCGGGAAACCGCCTACTAATTGATATATTTGGTAAATTATTATATCTATTGGGACCAAATAGATATCGCGCACGTGTCGGGTAGTCCCATATACATCTTTCTGTGTACAGTACCACAACGTTTCTTTCACAATGCAATCGCATGACCAGAACTGATCTTTATCTTTAAGGTCAGTAGGTCAAAGGTCACAGAGGACAATTTCTAAAATTAAATGTTTATGCCTTGCTATTGCAATATCTAGGCAGGGTGAAAATACATTTTCGGGCTAGTAGTTCAAGATCATAGTCATCAGTTGACATTTGATTATAGACTTTTTGTTTTCATCGTGATATATCATGAATAATTTCATCCATTTCCCATACAGAATTTAAAGGCGGAGGCATATAGGAGACGCAGTCGCATTTGTCTTGTTCCCCAATATTTGAAACTTAAAGTAAAGAAATGTAAATTTTAGTAAAAGTACATCTGTATACTTCTGCTTGAAAGAAAAAAGAAAACAATCTTTTAATTTTGTTATTATTAAATTATTCATACAGGGATGCCAGAGTTCCTGCTTTTCCGTTTTTTTAACCAAAAGTTCCGGCTGGTCTGGTTTTCACAGGCCGGAGAACACATACACAGTCACCGGCCTGCCCCGGCCCCTGGCATCGCCGCAAGCTGGTCGTAACATGCAGGCGACAGTGCAGTAATACAGCTGTGCTAATCTGTTGTAGAAAAAAAAATCTTGTACATGTAGATCAGAAAGCATTAGAATTGTCCGAGTAGTTAGTAGATCACATTCGCACTTTGCATGGTACGGGCATCGTGCATAATTATTAATTTTCATAAAACGACTGTATCGTCATCTAGGGTCCACCAAGTGCGATCTTGCATGTTGTGGATCTACGCACAGCTCGCTAGCTGTGTTCGAACGTTCATCACCGCTAACAGGACTTAAAGGGATAGTCCACCCCAGAAATTTCTTTATACTGTCGAAATCTCCATAAAATTTCATGTAAGATGATTTCATTTATTTTTTAGAAAAGACAGGATTTAGCTGTAGAATCACAGTTGAAACATACGCATTCTCCCTGTGATCGCCGTCACTGGGGATCGCCATTTTGTGAATTGACCCGCCGTGGTGTGACGTATCTTGCGAGCTGGCCGTTATTGTATTCTGATTGGTCAGTGATTTTGTACAGGAATATTGATCTGTAAGATGCTTAATAGCATTTTGTTTTTCACTGTTAAACTTATATGTAATTTAAAAATAATTATTAAATAAACTTGTATTTATTAACGTTCACAAAACTGTTGCAATAAATTTTAAAAAGAGTCTACAAAACAAAACTCGTGTAATTTTAAATTGGTTTCGTCGTCAAATGCGCGCGCGTGCGTGCGTGCATCGTACATTTGTAAACAACTTTCGGCTTTCTGTATCTACGGAAAATCCAGATAGCTTCTTACTAAGAATATCGCGAATTTCACAACTTTCTTCAATATACGATCGACATGTCATCGTCTGAACCAGTGTGCTAGAATCCAAGAATCAAATGACTTTGTTGGTCAGTAATTTTATAATTTGTCGACAACTTGCACATGGTCATTTTCTTGCTCAAGGAAAAAATTAACTTGCCAATAATTGCAATACCGGGTACCGTAAGCAGAGCAGTAACAATTAATGTCCAATAATCAAAGTTTGTGTATCATTAGCTAGCTACGTGTGAGTTTGAGAATTTCACATTATTAAATTCATGAAGGTACATTTAATCTACGATCACAAGTATTATTTTGAATCAAATTGAAACGCTGTTTGACACATATATCTAGGTACCATCCCATCGCGCGAAGCTAGCTTATAGCGCTAGTACTGGAAGGTACCAGCTAGCACTAGCAGACGACAACCGCGCGTGCTGCACAGTATAAATATACAGCGGGAGGTTGATTCTTGAAGCCCGGTAAAATGAAATTATAAAACGGAAAGATAATTAATATAACTAACCTGTTTAGTACGTCTTCCAGAAATCCTTCTTTCACTTGATGTGCGCATCTTAACCGGTCCTCGATGTATGAAAATGGTAGGAATAGCATCATCTTTGAGGATTTTTCGAGGTCTTGTACCGCATAGCTCCGCTTTCAGATCATGCTCGAAGCACCGTGGTTCAAAGTGGTCGCTACAAACGACATGATTTCTATTATATTGGTAATTGTTCAAGTTGAATTTCGCCGATTTCAGCGCAGCAATCCATTTTGCACACCTTTCCCGTTCTTTCACGGCGTCCGGTATTGAGTAAAAACTTTTACCCTTTGTCCTAGAGCAGTCATTATAGCAACCTATTGCTTGGCAAAAGACCATGATTCGTCGTGTCAGTGCGATAACAGTGTACCGCGAGCGAAAGTGAATGTCTGCGAAATAAGAAGGCAGCTCGCAACATACGTCACAATTTCGATACTATCGGTTATTTTTGGCGATCGTTTCATGCCCATGTAACGCTATTGCATATGGCGGACGGCTGATTTTCGATACAAAAAGTCGATATATCTTCGTTATGCGATCATGGATTTTAATGAGACTTGTATCATTCTTCATGGTATTATTAGGTCTATATCGTCAGCTAAAGAAAATCCTGGGGTGGACTTTCCCTTTAAGATTTTTGGACACTTGTTGGAAATTATTGTGCAAAAACCAACTGTGAATGTTTATTTGGATTAACCTGAACTATTGTCTGTGGGACATGTAGAAGCTTTGTTTTTATTGTGTATGACTACATATCGAGTTCAGAATTCAGAGTTCAGTACACATGCCAATGTATTATTTGGAGATCAAACTTTTTTTGTGTTGCAATGCGTGCATAACCTAGCGGAGTGGAGCCTGACAACAAAAAACAAATTCTGGCCCTTGAGACAATTGCCACTGGCATCCCTGTTCATACAGTACCATTTTTATCTTTCTTGAAATATTTTGTTTGCAGAAGCTGTCGGTGAAACCAACTCTGTCCATATTGCAGAAAATAAAACGGCAAATCATCAGGTCCATACTCAACCAAATTCACACCACTCAACTGACCATGAGCGGCATATCAAAACGGTAAGTTAATGTAAAGTTTCCACAAAGTGGGATTTGGTTTCATTCCATTTCACATGTCCTTTATGTTGAAAATCATGACCATCCTGTGATCCACTGTACTTTTATGTTAGGAAAACTTACAGACTCGCTACTCCACTGGAGTAACTAACCATCCTAACGACCTAAGCATGGGTATGAGATGGGAAATTCAATACACTGAGGGGCTGCATTTTGTTGTAAAACTTTGTGCCTTTTAATACTTCTCAAGCATTGTAACTTTTGTGGCAGGTCTTGTGTGTATATAGCAATATTTCTCAAGTAAGGTACACTATCAATATATATTCATTTTAATCTTGTCATTTTTAAGGTGATTGAGATAGCGCGTCTTCAGATTGAGGGTTAAAGAGAAGGTTGAGTTCTGGGAAGAGGTGATAAATAATTTGTGAGCATTATCATTGTTATTATGCAAGTGTGGAAGAACATCAGATAAAAAATGTTCCCTGAAAAGCATGGCTCTTCAAATGCCTTAAAGTACCAGAGCGAAGGTTTTAAAATGCTTTTATCCTTAATAATGTTGGTATCATTGCAAAGGTAATGTTACAACCTTTCTAATAATTCATATTTACTTTTCATAAATTGTTACAGAATTGACTAATCTGCTATCAAAAATGATGAATTTGCTACCCGTTTTGTCCGCCTCGATCAGCCCGCTGTTAGCTGGTACGATGTGTGACGTAATAGGTTGGGCACATGAGCGAGAGTGCTCCCAAGCCCCCTCACACAGCTCTGTCCGCTGCATGCATTATACGTATACGAAAGCCACTCGAACGCGAAATATCCTATCACAATTTAACTTGCTACATGATAGTACTGCACTGCACTCGGTGCACATGCACTGCGAATTTTAAATCATGACCATTATTTGAACAATTGATGAAGATTTATTTGATTTTTTGTATGTTTTAGTAGGCTGGAGTTACGGGTCAAAAATGGATACGAAAGTACACTAGCGCCATGAAATGCCCAAGGTCGAGCTGGCTGAACTGGCGATCGATCCGTCATGCACTGGGGTGACTGGGCGAGACATTTTCTCATTTTTAGAAAGTGTAGGGCTATTTTGGCAAATTTCACGGATAAAAAATTCAAAAAAGAATAGATGTGAGATTATATCTTGCGAATACCAATTACATATATGCACCATAAATGGAACTGCACGACATCATAAAAATGCAAAGCCAAAGGGATCCTCGCGATTCACTCATTATCATTCATGGTCTCCGTATAATCAACACTCAACAGCAAAGCTTCACAGCAAATTACACAAAACGGAAGAATATTTGGACAAATCGATCTGCACGATTCACCCCCTCGTATTACATTACAAAATTTGCAATAATAAAATGTAATTACATGATTTTGAGATATTGTTATTCCACTTTCATCAAAGCTGGCCTAGGTATGTATCATTCGAAGTCTGCCATAATGTATACTGAATGCAAAATACCGCACGCGAGCTGAGCGAGAGCCAAGCTAGAGGCCTAGGAATTTCGATCGTGCCCAACTTCTGACGTCATAAGTCTGTACTCCGTAATTTTATTTTTCAAGCCAGGAAAAATAGTTCTGAGAAGGGTCTTGGAAAAAGCATCTTATCGCGTTTCATTTATATTTATAATACTGTAGAGCAGATGATTTGTGTTCATATTGGTGTAAGCTTTCAGTACATGTATAATTTGTCCATTTTGTGACATTTTGTGACATTTCTTCGCTCAGCTACTTTTGACCTGGACCTGGCGGCAAGCCAGGTCCATGTTCAAAAACCCACGCGGGGAAGGACCTTCATTTTACTGCGAGGTGCAGTTGGAGGCACCAATTTTTGCTTGTGAACTTGTCACAAATAATAGTAACAATGTTGAATAAAGTTATCAGAATAATGAACATTTCACAAATTATAGTAACAATGTTGAATGAAGTATCAGAACAATGAACATTTCAAACATAATAGTAACAATGAAGTTATCAGAATAATGAACATTTGTTTTTAAAACTAAAGATGACAGACAAATTTTCCTTTAAGTCCAAACAGACATCCGGACATTCAGGTAGTGTTGTTCTAGTTTCCGAGTGGTATGACTGAGCTGGGGGACATTGCCAGACACAGTGCCAGGTGGAGGGGCATAAATCGAAACTTTAAAAAAAAAATATATAAAAATTGTACCCGTGTATAAGACGCACCCCCGACTTTCAAAAAAAAAATTGGCGGGAAAAGGTGCGTCTTATACATGGAGATTTACGGTATAAATACTTTTTTCGATTTCAAATTGATTGAATTTTATCCCAGGTGAGGCTCCGGTCAATTTTTACAGATAAAACGCCCGTCTTATGAACGAAATTGCCATACTAGGGGATTTGAACCAATACATTTACCATCACCCGTTAAGTGATTAAATCTTGCTAAGGCCTTAAAAAAAAACTTGTTGTATTGCCCTTTAGGTGCCAAAACATGGGTCGGTCGGTCAGAAATTTTTTTTTTTTTTTAAACTTTTTTTTTGTCACCCTCTTACTCAGTCTTAGGGCCGATATTTTTCAGTTTTGAATGTTTTTTTCCCGCCCTCTTTTGGCTGATATTTCTCAGTTTTTAATGCTCTAATACATGTGTTTCAGCATCATCATTCCATTCATATCCTTTTCACCTCATAATAATCCATGGTTTGCAATGTTGTGTTGAAACAACACTCTCTCTGTGCTTCCCAGCTGACGAAGTTGCTTTTCAACACTGCGCATGCGTGGCATTTAATTCATGGGCGGACAGCACTGAATGACCACCAATTAAAAAAACATGTTAATATCCACTCTTTGAGAGCTCGATTTGAGACTATCAGGCAATATATCAACAGATTCCAAATTGATGAAAAATTTAAAATTTGTCTCGATGTATATGTCCTTTCATCTCGTCTTTACGTAAATTTTCAATGTTTTTTAGTGCCTTCAAAAATGTGTCATGAATATAAAAGTGTTGTGAGCCTTTCCGTAGAAAACTCTAAACATCGACCGTCGCCCAAATCTCCCTGGTTTCTACCTGGTGCAGTGCATGGTATAAACACGTAGACGAGGCCGGGGTCTACTTGCATGTTTACGCTAGTAGGATTTTGAAACTGGGGCAGAAGACGAGTGAGAATTTGGGAATAATTTGATTTTATGCATTTATATCTCATTTAAACAAACAAAATACATATTTTTGTATTTATTAATAAAAACAAAATATAAAAAACGTTTTAAAAAAAAAAAACTTTTTTATAATGCCGACCGTAGATTTTCAGATTTTTGGGTCGGTCGCAAAGGGCAATACAACAAGTTTTTATTTTAGGCCTAATGGTGAAACTCTACCTAAAAATGAATGTTTCAGGAATTTGCATTGTGAAGAAGGAAAACGTATGAACTAGGTTTCCTTCACATTGATATTATTATTTTTGTTGTTGTTGTTCTCTCATAGATTTTGGAAAAGGCAAAAGAATGGTCAGAACACAAGAGTTCATCAGGGAAGAAATATTACTACAACTGTAGAACAGAAGTATCACAATGGGAAAAGCCCAAGGAGTGGGTTGAAAGGTAAGAATCTGTCATCTGCAATTATTTGAGCAGGCAAGGTATTTCCCTGATTTTTCAGAAGGGGGAGGTGAGACTAAGGGATCCAAATAGCGTCCGTCCATCGTCTGTCACAAATGTTGAAGTTTACCTACAAGATTATCTTGTGAAAAATAACATTGTACCTGTTAATCCTAATGTGACAAAATTTGATACAGCGATGCACCTGGGGGTTAACATTATAGTGAGCATCTAGAAGTTCACATGCTAAAGGCTAAGGTCAAAAGTTATTTGAGGTCATGTCGGGGTAATTCCATACAAATGTCTACTTAGGGTGTAAATACAAAGTGTAACTTTAACCTTTTCCTTTTATGCCGTGGATTACACATGATTTTACTTTTATGGATCAATTTTTATGCCTCTGCTACAAAGTAGCCGGAGGCATTATGTTTTCTGGTTGTCCGTCCGTCCGTACGTACCTACGTCCCATTCTCGTGATCGCGTTATCTCAAGAACCAATTGATGGATTACCGCCAAACTCAGGTCATGTATGTATCTTGCAGAGCTAATGAAGTGATTAGATTTTGGGGTCACGAGGTCAAAGGTCACAGGGCTCATTATGTATGCAAAAATAGCTCGTGATCTCAAGAACCGATTGATGGATTACCGCCAAACTGCAACATTCCTCGACGGATTTCTTTCAAATTTTGTAGGGAGATGTATCTTGGTATAGTCTACACACCTATAACTTTTGGTGATGCTGCCCTCAGTGTTCCATCTTCTATAGGGCCCATATTTTTGTGGATGGTTTGTGTGCGCTCTATAGGCCACATTTCTCCATGGACTTTGTTCAAATTTTGAACGAAGGTGTATCTTGGTATAATCTAGAAGCTTATTGATTTTGGTGATGCCGCCTCCAGTGTTCCGTCTTTTATAGGGTCAAAGGTCATATTTTGATAGATGTCTTGTGTGCACTCTAGTGTGTGGTCTAACTGCATCATTTCTTGATGGATTTCTTTCAAATTTTGTATGAAGGTGTATCTTGGTATAATCTACACACCTTTAACTTTTGGTGATGCTGCCCCCATTGTTCCGTCTTCTATATGGTAAAAGCCCATATTTTTGTGGATGGTTTGTGTGCGCTCTATAGGCCACATTTCTCAAGGGATTTTGTTTAAAGTTTGAACGAAGGTGTATCTTGGTACGATCTACAAGCCTATAGATTTTGCCGATGCTGCCTCCAGTGTTCCATCTTTCATAGGGTCAAAGGTCAAATTTTGATAGATATCTTGTGTGCACTCTAGTGCGTGGTCTAACTGCATCATTTCTTAACAGATTTCTTTCAAATTGAGTATGGAAGTGTATGTTGGTAAAATCTACGCACCTATAATTTTGGTGATGCTGCCACGAGTGTCCCGTGTTTTATAGGGTCAAAGGTCTTATTTTGGTGGGTGTCTAGTGTGCGCTCTGCAGGTCATATTTTATGACGGATTTCTTTCAAATTTTGAAAGGAGATGTATTTTGGTACAATCTACACATCTACACTTTTGGGCGATGCTGCCCTCATTGTTCCGTCTTTTATATGTTCAAAGGTCATATGTCTTTTATGCGCTCTAAGCCTCTAACTGCCACATTTCTTGATGGATTTCGTTCAAATGTTGTATGGAGGTGTGTCTTAGTACAATCTACACATTTTTAGTGTTTGGTGATGCTGCCACCTGTGTTCCGTCTGTTATAGGTTCAAAGGTCGTATTTTGGTGGCTATCTTTTGTGCGCTCTAACTGCCACATTTCTTTAAAGATTTCTTTCAAATTTTCTACAGAGATGCATTATACTCTAATCTACACACATATTGGTTTGGTGATGCTGCTCCTATCCTAGTCTTGACAATAGTCCGAGCCACTAGTGGCGATCTCTACGTCATCCTTTTGTTTCAGGGAGGGGAGAGGGGATCTTTGTCCCTCCTTCGAACATAAGGATGACACAACATCGCTGCCACTGCCGGGGGATAGATACATTCGCATTGCGCGGCAATACAGATTGCGATATTTCTAGTTGGGATATGATATGCCCAGTTATATTGGAATTTTGTGAGAGTTTGTGTAGAGTAATGAACAAGAAATGATTGCATCATAATATGGCGGCTACTACTAGTAGTTTAACGTCACAGGAACAATCAAATTGGAGGAAACATTTTTGAAGGAAATTAAGTTCAGTTTTTGAGGTGGATGAACATGCTACATGTTTTGGAGCTAATTTAGTGTTGTATTTCTGCCTCGAAAAATACAACATTTTAGAGAACTCACACACGCCAATTACAGGCGATTGTTTGTACTGAATTGAGTTCGATATTCGATTTACATTGATATACCATTGCCCCCTGAACCCTCATTGCCCCAGAACCCCCGCACAGTGTTCATCTTTTTCTAGATTTTCTGTCTCATACCTGTTAATATGAAGGTAGGAAATCCTATTTTGTTTTATTCAGAGAAAAGCTGCAGCGAGTTGTTGGCACAGGAAAACTGGGTACCAGTGATTCACCTCATCAACCATCTAATACCCCTACTGTGTCATCTAAAGGTAAGTACTCTGAAATCAAAACCTTGAGTGGTTACCTTTTTTAATGCCTGGTATAAAGACTTTTCTCTTTCCTATACATGTTGGAAAGTATTGAATTTTGTTCTTATTTCTTATTTTTATTTTATTTTTTTTAATTTTTAAAATGTTTTCATTGCCACTACAGAGGAAATAAATGGGGTACATGCAATACGTATTGTTCTGGTGGACAGCTGTTACAATGTACATTGATAAACTGCACCTTTCATATATTATTTTAAGAAGGTATCTTTTATTTCTTCTTGTTTATATTTTAACACTTTTTACAATTGCATACTCTTACTCTGCATGTTAATGGAGTTTTGTTTTAATGCATAATATACTGACTCCCATATCCTTACTACAGCTTTACCAAATGACAAGCATTCCAGTGATGACAAGCCTGATGAAAGTGAGCATGAGTCTAACACCTGTATTAAATCTGAAAAACGAGCTGACGATCAATCACGGGATAGGAAATCAAACACAAGCCAATCACAGAGCAGACCACAGCTCACCAGTCCACACCCTAAGGCAGCCCATTTACATTCTTCATCATCAACTACAAGCACAGCTTATTCAACCAGCCAATCACAGCAGCCTAAATGTAGTAGCAGCCAATCACATTTATCGTCATCCTCGTCACACTCCAGTAATGCTGTAGGGCAGTGTTATGAATTTCAAGCTAAATCGATGGGCCATTCGCAACCTCCTGTATCGAGGCCACCAAATGCGGAAAAGACTCAGAATTATCGTAATGAGAATTCAAGGAGAGACTTGCAGGCAGCAAATTTGAAAATGCCAGTATCGCTAGCTACTGACATGTATGGAAGGCTTAAAAATCTTGTAGCTGCCTCACATCCCCCCGGCCCCAAGGGTTCTGATAGTGGTAAGTTACTCATTGAATATTTCAAATGATGGCAGCTATGCATATAGCATTATGCTTTGCATGTGACATGAGTAGGTTTTTATGCCTCCGCTACAAAGTAGCCGGAGGCATTATGTTTTCTAGTTGTCCGTCTGTCCGTACGTCTGTACGTCCCGTTCTCGTGATCGCGTTATCTCAAGAACCGATTGATGGATTACTGCCAAACTTGGGTCATGTGTGTATCTTGCAGAGCTAATGAACTGATTAGATTTTGGGTTCATGAGGTCAAAGGTCACAGGGCTTATTATGTATGCAAAAATAGCTTGTGATCGCGTTATCTCAAGAACCGATTGATGGATTACCGCCAAACTTAGGGCATGTATGTATCTTGCAGAGCCAATGAACTGATTAAATTTTAGGGTCATGCGGTCAAAGGTCAAAGGTCACAGGGCTTATTATGTATGAAAAAATAGCTTGTGATCGCGTTATCTCAAGAACCGATAGACAGATTACCATCAAACTCAAGACATCTTTATGTATCTTGCAGAGCCAATGAACTGATTAGATTTTAGAGTCATGAGACTCATTATGTATGCATATAAATAGCTTGTGAACGCATTATAATTAGAACCAACAGATGGATTACTATCAAACTCAGGACAGGAATTTATCTTGCAGAGCCATGTATATGAAAAATAGCTTGTAATCACGATATTCTGAGAACTCGTCAATGGATTACTATCAAACTTGAATATTAAAAATTGCTTCTGTTTTGGTTTGTAAAATCGCTCTATGGCGGAGGCATCATTTTCGACTGCGCGCAGTCGAAGTTCCATCTAGTTTGTTTGTAAATTTTGGTCTGCTTTTCCCAGCCCCGTACTGTAAATTTATTTATGCTAATGCAGATTTCGATACATAGAACACTGGGCAGGTATCAACATGAAGAAAAAAACAAGTCAGCTCTGAAGAACCGGCAAATCTCCGGCTCAGATCGGTATATTCTCCCATTTGACATTATTTTCATCCATGTTTGGCGATGTTTAGTGCTATTATCATGCCTCTAAAAATAAATAAACTGCGGCAAAAATATAAAGAGAACATTCGAGCCGCCATTTTGATTCATGCTGGATGACTAAATCAGGTTTAAAAAACATTAATGTTAGAAAAATAAAAACGGCTTTCTAAAAAACTCTTCTTTTACAACATACCGATCGAATAATTTTTTAAAAACAAATAAATATTTTTCTCTTATTTTAAACACTGCATGCTTCTTTTAAAAGCTGATAATAACTTAGTAATCACAACAAGTTTCGATACTGATAGCTGTTGCAAGGCAAGTTCGGACTAGTCACGGAAGGAATATGCAATACACTTCATTAGCTGTAATGCGTGCCGAAACGAACCCAAACAAATATGTGATCGAACCAAGAAATCATTAAAAACTACGAGAGCACAATTGGAAAGACAACAACTAATCAAAATTACCGTAATCAGATACTTAACTTGGACAAAGAATTCAGTAGTTGTACAAGAAATGCCACAGAAATTGTGATATTCGAGGAGTTACTGGGTACATTTTTATCGAAAGAGGCCTGCTGCACATATCTAATCACTATGCCCGAATCCATTGTTATACTGCTTTTTACCGTAGAGGGCGGTATAGTGGATTCTGGCCATGTGATCAACATAAACAGTACATGTGACGTGCACGTACCTCGCAGCAGACCCATTCCGATAAAAAAATATATACCTAGTAACTCCTCAAATATCATTACTTATGTGGCTTTTCTTGGACAACTATTGTATTCTTCGTCCAAGTTATGTATCTGATTACGGTAGTTTTGAGTAGTTGTCTTTCCAATTGTGCTATCGTAGTTTTGAATGATTTCATGTTACGATAACATATTTGTTTGGGTTCGTTTCGGCACGCATTACAGCTAATGAAGTGTATGGCACATTCCTTCCGTGACTAGTCCGAACTTGCCTTGCAACAGCTATCAGTATCGAAACTTGTGATTACTAAATAATTAATTTTTTAGAAAGCCGTTTTATTATGCTAACATTAATGGTTTTTTAACCTGATTTATTCATCCTGCCAAGACTAGACACCCGGCCGGTCCGCGGCTGCGCCAGTGGCTAGCTTGCTCGCTAGCTGCGCTGGCAACAACAACCCCATGCCGCGAACAGCGAACTGCTTTGCAACCCATATTTATATCGGCAGTTCGGATCGATTTAGGATGAGCTAGAATATGAAATAGAAATTGGCAAAAATGTTAAGGTGGATGAATTTTCATGGTGTGCAATACTGCAATTTCTTATATATTTCATTATTTTATTGGAGCTTCGGTTTCCTAAAAACGAAACCGGGACCCGATGGCGACGGTCAGGATTCGGTGTGACCGACCGTACCGACCGACGAAGTACATGGTATCAAAACACAGCCTAAGTTTGATTTCGGAGTATGTAGGTCAAAGGTCATAGCTCATTAAATATGCGAATCTGGTTTCTGTTCGATAACTTTAATAATGTTTGACAGATTTTAATCAAATTTGATATGAAGGTACATGGTATCAAAACACAGCCTAAGTTTGATTTCCGAGTATGTAGGTCAAAGGTCATAGCTCATTAAATATGTGAATCTGGATTCTGATCGATAACTTTAGTAATGTTTGACGGATTTTAATGAAATTCGATATGAAGGTATATGGTATCAAAACACAGCCTAAGTTCGATTTCCGAGTATGTAGGTCAAAGGTGAAAGGTCATAGCTCATTAAATATGTAAAAACACCTAATTATATATGTGAAAATGTGGTTAACTTCAATGCCTAGTAATATAATAGTATAGTCTAATGGAGGTAACTTGTTCTGACGTATATAGGCCATTTGTACCCTGCCAGGGGATGCTACGCTTTGCGTTGACTTTTCTAGTCAAACTTGATTCTATTGATCCAAGTATATTTGTGTTGTCTGTAATTTTGGTAGATTCACCTCGGATACAAAGCACACCTTCTCCTGCAGGTACTCCATCACCAGTCACCTCCAGGTTTCAGAATCAGAATAAACCCTTCCCATCTAGGTCACCTTCAACAGACAGGGACAGGCACTCGCATCAAAATGAAAGGAATGATGAACTCAATGAAAGTAAGTTCAATTCAGTGTACAACCAATATTTACCACAGGCCCGTTGGAGCCGCTACGGTTACGGCTACGGGATTGACCGTACCACTTTTCAGCCTAAAATAAAAGAAGTCTACAAAAAACAAAAAAAATTCTGCTGATTTATTTGGGGCTTGTCAGAAAATTTGAAGTAAAATGCACCCCAAAAATGCTGATGACTTTTGTTTTTTTCCTTTTTTCTCTTTTGCTTGTCAGATAAATTTCTGAATATTGGGCCCCCTCCCATTACAAATCCTGGAACCGGCGAAGGATGGGGTGACCTAACTTCGAGCACATTTTTATTTTCTAAGGAACGCAATATTGAATCCATAATTTCTCAAATTATGTTGAAAATTATTTAGATTGATAATTACGAAAGGGAAAGGAAAATTTTAAACTACGAATGGGTACAAGAAGAAAAATATTATCGACCAAGAATTCCAGAAATCGCGATCGCAAAGTTCGATGTCGAGCTTTTCTAGCGGGGCCCTTGTCGGCACTGATTCGATTGGAAATTTTCACATTTGGAGAATACGATGAGCCTCCGATGGTCAATGGAAGGAGTGTCGTGGTCGAGTGGTTTAAGGCGCTTGACTGGAGAGGCGAAGGTCGAGGGTTCGAATCCCGACACGGCACTAATATCCTTTGGCAAGATATTTACCTGCACTTGCTACTCTCCACCCAGGTGTTAAATGGGTACCGGTAGGATGCGAAAGTTCATGCGGTTGGATAAGCAAGTGTGCGCTTGTAAAATGGCGACTGGCTGGAATGCTCCCCAGGGAGTGGAAAATGTGCATACATTGTGTGCGGGTAAGCCTGAATCCGATGACCAGGGTAATAATATATCTGTAAAGCGCTTAGGCACATCGTTGGATCGATGTATTGGGCGCTATATAAAAGCGGAATATTATTATTTATTATTATTAACTTTAAGCACACTTTTTTTGTTAGTTTCACTGAATCACTGGTACAATGGTGGAGGAGAAAGCTTATCAGGTGGGCTGTATATAATACAGACCACCTTACGTTTTCGTTAAAATTGCCTTTGTTTATTATTCTTTATCAGGTGGGTTGTATATAATACAGACGACCTTATGTTTTCGTTAGAATTGCCTTTATTATTCTTTCTTTATTTTTCTTATTTCCAATCACTTTTTTGTTAGCACGATAACTTGAAAATGGTTCAATCAAATGCCTTGAAATTTGGCACACATATGTATAGACATATGGCCAAATCAAAATAAGGTTTTCAACCTTGACCTTGACTGATGACGTCATCTAGGCGCCATTTTGTGAAATTTTCTGAAAATCTACTCATGATCATATTTTCATAACGAAAAGTCGTTTCTCATTCATATTTATCATGATCAAGGTCAATATCCGTCCTGTCAAAGGTCATGGCTCATTAAATATGCGAATCTGGTTTCCGATCGATAACTTTAGTAATGTTTGATGGATTTTAATCAAATTTGATGTGAAGGTACATGGTATCAAAACACAGCCTAAGTTCACTTTCCGAGTATGTAGGTCAAAGGTCATAGCTCATTAAATATGCGAATCTGGTTTCTGATCGATAACTTTAGTAAGGTTTGACAGATTTTAATGAAATTTGATATGAAGGTACATAGTATCAAAACACAGCCGAAGTTCGATTTCGGAGTATGTAGGTCAAAGGTGAAAGGTCATAGCTCATTAAATATGCAAAAACACCTAATTATATATGTGAAAATATGGTTAACTTCCTTGCCTAGTAATATAATAGTATAGTCTAATGGAGGTAACTTGTTCTGACGTATATAGGCCATTTGTACCCTGCGAGGGGATGCTACGCTTTGCGTTGACTTTTCCTCCTATACTTGTTCCAAACAAGTATTACATGTCTAGTTATTATAATTGTTCAATGGAAGGGGACCTTTAAGCACACGATTTTGTTTGTTTCACTGGTACAATGGTGGAGGAGAAAGCTAATTATTATAATTGTTCAATGGAAGGGGACCTTTAAGCACACGATTTTGTTTGTTTCACTGGTACAATGGTGGAGGAGAAAGCTAATTATTATAATTGTTCAATTTTATCATAATCGTATTCCACTCACTGGCGTACTGATGGGGGGCTTGGGGCAGTTGCCCCGCCAAATAAAATTCAAACATGGTTTATTTCTAATTGGATACCAGTGATTTTCAAATGTTGCTGAAATGACATGATTTTCATGGATTTTTTCTAACTTTTTTTGTAAATTATACTTTTGTATGCGTTTGTTGGAAAATGACAAATTCCCAAATTTACAGTCAGGCAAAAAAATATGCTCATTTAGGACCCTACATGTCAGGGCTCATGAACGGGGCTCGGGTGCTTGAACCCCCTCACATTTTTGAAAAAGTGTTTTAAAGACAAATAGAAAGAAAGAAAGAAAGAATATAGTGACCTGCCAGTGTCTCAAATGAGGTATTAAAATATGCTCATCTGACAGTAATTAAATGCCTAAAACCCCTGAGCTTCTCTGCCCCCTGGACCTCACCAAGGGCCCGAAGGCGGACCCCTTGATGCTCATCTGACACTAATTAAATGCTTAAAGCCCTGAGCTTCTGGGGGCTACCCCAAGCCAATTAATGACCTGCCAGTGTCACAAATACGGTATCAAAATATGCTCATCTGACCGTAATTAAATGCCTAAAACCCCTGAGCTTCCAAGGGCTCTGCCCCCTGGACCCCACCAGGGGCCCTAAGGTGGGCCCCTGAATGCTCATCTGACCATAATTGAATGCCTAAAACCCAGAGCTTCAGGGGGCTTTGCCCCTGGACCCCATGCCAATTTACGCTCCACTCACTTTGCTCGCTGCGCTCTACCTGATCGTAAATACTTTAGCCCCCCCCCCCACTTTGAAAAACGTTCCGCGGGGCCTGCATGTAACATGTAAGAGTAGTGGTAATGCAGAATTTTTGTCTGCCCCCCCCCCCAAATGTTTTTGCTCATAATGCAACTGAATTTCCACTTGTATCAACTTACCATGTAAATTGTCATTTCATTTTTCAAAATGCAAGAGCTTCAGAGGAGCTTCGCCCCCAATGGGGACTCTGCCCCTTCGAACCTGACAGGCCTGATTTACCATACACAGCTACTTTAATTTCAGAAAGGGAAAATTCTGCTGTAACTTTTCTTCAACCTTTGTAGAAATACTTCACAAAAAGAAAGAATCCCATTCTATGTTTATACATGTGTATGTAAACTTTCTGAAAGGATTTTACAAGTTGGCGCACTGGCTGAAATTAGCCATCAATTTTTTGTATGGTGTCTTTAAGTGTGTTTGTATCGGGGAAAAAATTAAAGGGGCACTTGTCAAAGTAAAAAGGGCAACTCTGTTTGTATAGGGGCAATTATCAGAGGTGAAGAAGAACTCATCAGAAGTGAAAAGGTCCCTACTCGTACTTGACAAGGGGCACTTACCAGAGATGAAAAGGGGCACTTATGAGAATGGAAATAGGACACTTATTCAGAGATGCCAACCAGTACAATTGAATCGTATTTAGTACGATATTAAGAGTGAAATACGATAATACGATTTCACCTCTTAAAATATGATTTTTAAAAAAAAAAACATAAACCATAAAAACCGTGGAATCGCATAGAAACATGTACAAGTAAACCCCGGAACCCCAACAAAAACTTTGCTTTACAATTTTCTCATTAAATTTTAATGAAAGATCAAACATTTTTACTTGACTGTTCTTACCAGTAACACATTTTTCTGAAATTATACTAGCTCGGGGCCAACGGGCCAGTGGTAGTGTCAAGTTTTCGTGAAAATCTGATTTTTTAGGATATTCAGTCTGTTTTTTTTTGTGTCAAGAGGTTGGCATCTCTGCTTATTGCAAAGGAAAAGGGGCACTTGTCGAGGGAAACGGTTTTTAATAGACACATTCAGAGCTGCCAACCATTACGTTTTCCCAGAATTATTCTGTTTTTTCTCAAAATTACGGTAGTACGTTTTTTCTTTATAAAATACTTTTTTGTTGTTTTTTTTTTTTTTTTTTGTTGCACATACCGCACGTCAACCAAATGCCGTAAAATGTTGATCACTATTTCAATAGAGATTTATGAAGAGTACAAATTTTAAAATAGTAAATGAAAAAGAAAGAAAAAAAAAGAAAAGTGAAAGGCGTAAATATTCTCAAAAAGAACGAAATGCTGATAATACCCCCCCCCAAAAAAAAAAAAAAATACCTACTTGTAAATAAACTATAGGTCCTAATATGGAATTAACAGCATGAGAATGGACATTTCTGCATTTGAAGTGTGTCGCGCGTAGTTGTAAGTTTCGTTTTAATGAATTTCTTTTTTTTTTTACATCATGGTTCCTTATTTTGGTTGCACAAGGTTGGCAGCTCTGCACATTTAACAGAGGTGGAAAGGGGCATTTATGAAAAGGGCAAAGGGCTTGTATAAAAAAAATATATTAGGGTCACTTATCACAAGGAAAAGGGGCACCTATTAGAAAGGAGAAGGAGGTACGTGACAAAAATAAAAGGGGCACTTACTAGAGGTGAAAAGGGGTACTTATTAGAAGGGGGCACTTGTCAAAGTAAAAGGGGCACCTCTCAGATTTGAATAAATGCATTATTAGAGATAAAGCAGGCACTTAGCAAAGGTGGTAACGGGCACTTATATGAATGTGGAATGGCACTTATTAGAAAGAAAAAAAGGGCAGTTTTCCTATTTCCCTGGAGCGCCGCCTCTGTCGTCGAGTCATATTTACATTGACATCCTCCGCCAATGCCTTGTTTTCGTTCGCGTTCTGAATTCTTATTCTTCTTCTTGATCTTATTTTTCAAAATCCCATTCGTTTGGCACGCAGTGCTTGTGAGCCCTATCAACGTCCCTTTCTCCATCTCGATTCCTTTCAAACTTCGTAGGCATAATCTCCGGCATCCATTCAAGGCCACCTGACTCTTCATTTTCCATAAACCCTCATTTGTGACCGTCCAGGCGCCATTTTGTCAGTTTCTGGTCTGTTTTAAGGCCTTACTTTCTTCCTTTGTATCTCCACTATCCTTGATGCTACATACTTCTTACAAATTCCTTTAGATAGTCTAAGAGATGCTTTTTCATCTGCGATGTATAAAACTGTCCTTCAAATTGTCATCTTCATACTCGAAATTCAAGTAAAAAATGGACTCCGTCAAAAATCTTTAAATTTCTTTAAAAATTAACCCCTAAAAACCTTAAATTGGCATAACTTTCTCTTACCAATTCTGTTTTGTCTCCAATTTTTACAGTATCTTGATCTTATCATTGCACACACCCCAGCCAAATTTCACACTCCAATGGTCACTCATCATATAGATAGCACCTTCTAAAGTTCTGAAAATGGGGCTGTAGCTCCATCATGCCTGGCCAAACCCGTACCCTTTTTTTGATTTAGATACTTCAAGATTTGCCCTTTCCAGTCAAATATAAAAATATATACCCCACCACTGACCGACTTTGCAAAAATTGCTCTCCAAAATCGAAATATCTTCAACCTGCTCTAAAATCACGAAGCTTCTACCCATGTCAATGAAATTTGGCAGACGTGTGTATCCATACACGCGACAGCTATTTGCTAAACAGTGCGTTAAGTGTTTGCAGTACATTATGCGCAGATGATAATGGTGTCAAAATTACCGCAATGAAATGCCCCTTCCGAATGATACCAAATACGGTACATGTTTACAAAGAATTTTGTTTGTAACTCGCATATGAACCATGGCCACAATACGGAGTCCACTGGGTTTCTGCTTTAATAATTAGTAGCAGGACCCGTGGAAAATCCACGGGATTCTAGGGGGGTGGGGGTTGTAAATAGTTATGTGTTATCGACTTTTTTTATACAAATTTTTGTTAAATATAATTTTTGTTAGATGATGTAGTTTTAACATTCATTATTTTTTTCTTGAGACATTTTTTTGTCTGTTCTTTTTTTCCTTTTTAAATTTTTTAAATTTCTCTTAATTGTATAGGCCTACTCGTTATCCTTTTATTTGTCTTCTTTTTTATGCCTCCGCTACAACGTAGCCGGAGGCATTATGTTTTCTGGTTGTCCGTCCGTCCGTACGTACGTCCCGTTCTCGTGATCGCGTTATCTCAAGAACCAATTGATGGATTACCGCCAAACTCAGGTCATGTATGTATCTTGCAGAGCTAATGAAGTGATTAGATTTTGGGGTCACGAGGTCCAAGGTCAAAGGTCACAAGGCTCATTATGTATGCAAAAATAGCTCGTGATCGCGTTATCTCAAGAACCGATTGATGGATTACCGCCAAACTTGGGTCATGGATGTATCTTGCAGAGCTAATGAACTGATTAGATTTTGGGGTCACGAGGTCAAAGGTCAAAGGTCACAGGGCTCATTGTGTATGCAAAAATAGCTTGTGATCGCATTATCTCAAGAACCGATTGATGGATTACCGCCAAACTTGGGTCATGTATGTATCTTGCAGAGCTAATGAACTGATTAGATTTTGGGGTCACGAGGTCAAAGGTCAAAGGTCACAGGGCTCGTTATGTATGCAAAAATAGCTCGTGATCGTGTTATCTCAAGAACCGATTGATGGATTACCGCCAAACTTGGGTTATGTATGTATCTTGCAGAGCTAATCAACTATCAACTGGTTAGACTTTGGGGTCACGAGGTCAAAGGTCACAGGGCTCGTTATGTATGCAAAATAGCTTGTGATCACATTATCTCAAGAACCGATTGATGGATTACCGCCAAACTTGGGTTATGTATGTATCTTGCAGAGCTAATCAACTGGTTAGACTTTGGGGTCACGAGGTCAAAGGTCACAGGGCTCGTTATGTATGCAAAATAGCTTGTGATCACATTATCTCAAGAACCGATTGATGGATTACCGCCAAACTTGGGTCATGTATGTATCTTGCAGAGCCAATGAACTGATTAGATTTGGGGGTCACGAGGTCAAAGGTCACAGGGCTCATTATGTATCCTTAAATAGCTCGTGATCACGTTATCATTAGAACCAACAGATGGATTACAATCAAACTTGAATTTTAAAAATTGCTTCCATTTTGGTTTGTAAAATTGCTCTATGACGGAGGCATCATCGACTGCGCGCAGTTGAAGTTCCATCTAGTTTTATTAATATTTTACTCGTTAGAATATCAACCTTCTGTTTGCTGTTCCATGTATCGTTTTGAACTCTTTTTAAAATCTTCTTTCAGTGACCGATTTTATACAATATTTACTTGTACATTTTGAAGGATATCATGCGAGGGAGCGTAGCGCGCAAGTTAGAAGATTTTTGCATTTTTATTAGTCTAATTAAGCGCATGCAGGGAGCGCATGCACTGTTGGGCCCTCCCAAGCCTAATTAAAATTGTGTTGAGGTCTGCAGTCAGTATTTGCTATACAATTTGTGTGTGCACTTTATCAAATTTTATCAAATAGATTGTAATTCATTATAATAGTACTGAGATCGAAATTGGCAGAGTTTGTATAATATGCGCTGTTTGGCCATGAGATGGTGCACCGTAAACAAACTATGTCAGTTACGATAATTACGATGCGTTACTGTTGTGATTTCAATGTAGTTTTCATGAAAATACCAATAAAGCAGAAGCTTGGATTATGATTATGTTGGCATGGATCACAGAATTTGTATAATTATTTTCAAAGTAAAGATTTTATGCGAAAATAGGTCCATGGTTTGTGCCAGCAATCGACTCGACTCGAATCGACTGTGTGTGTGACGTGAGCGTAGAGCCGTAGAATCATCGCATACACGTACATGCATGGCCGCCTGGCCTACAAAGCATATCATATAGCAAGATACCTAAGATAGGGTAGGCCCAATCCGTTGTATGGTGCATTTGCTACGCTACATTATGTGAGTGGATCGTCATCTGCTGTGTATCTCTTTGGCATGCCCGTGCAGTGCCTACAAAGCATATCATACAGCAAGATGCCTAACACGGAGTAGGCCCAACCCGTTGCATCGTGCATTTGCTACAACACATTACGTGGATTGATCGTAATCCGCCGTGTATCTCTTTGATTAGACAGAGGGCAGGTGCACGCCTTGCTGCCTCACTCTCGCGGGTTCGTCGCCTCCTTGCACGGACAACAACGGCCGTGCTCTTGTCCGCCCGTCCTCCCCGGGACCCTGAAACCACGTTTAACGACATGGATGGCGACCACGGGGTCGACTTGGCACGTGGGATACGGGAGACATGCCTCATGGAATTGTGTCGATGTTCCCGCGCCACGGCGAAGGTGGGTGCGGTCGAGGAAAGATGTTTTTCATGAACCGTTTTGTACCCACCTCAATGATTTTGGGTATTAATATATAGATAACACGTATTATAGGACATCATTTTTTCAGAACGCTTTTCACCCCTTTTTCGATCCTTTTTTTTCTTTGAAAATTTTCCCATATTCTGGGTAGCCAGATTTTTAAAATATGTCAAGGGGCCAATTAAGATGCCATGATTATGTTAGTATGGAAGGCCATTTGTGCCACAGGTGGTGTCATGATGTGTTCTTCTTTCACCCAAATCCCATTTGTTTTGAACGCAGTGATTGTGAGCCCTATCTAGGTCCCTTCCTTTATCCTGATTCCTTTCGAACTTCGTAGGCGTGGTCTCTAGCATCCCATCAAGATCACTGAATTCATTGTTTTTAGAAATCACTCGTGCCTGACCGTTCTGGTGCCATCTTGTCTGTTTCAGACTGTTTTGTAGGCATTTCTTTTGGCCTACCTATCTCCACTATCCTACATGCTACAGACTTCTAACAAATTGCTGTAGATAGTCCAAGAGACACCCTTTCGTTTGTCATATAGAAACACAGGCATCAATGCATGCATATCATTCTAATACGATTGCAGTTCTAGTTTGACTTCCGCTTTTGAACACGCTCGGTAATGCACAGCTTGACTCTTCCCCTGCAACCTGAATTTAAGAGCTGTGAAAAGGACCTATCGTTGTCATCTGAATTATACTCATTTATTTCTACAGCATATATCTTGAATAAAATTGAATTCAGTTTTTGTCTCGCCTGCGTAGCAAAAAGCGAGACATAGGCGCCGCTTTTCTGGTGGCGGCGGCGACGGCGACGGCGGCGTCAACATCAAAAACTTAACCAAGGTTAAGTTTTTGAATTTTTAATATAATTTTGAAAGTATAAGTTCTTATTCAATGAAACTTGGACTAAAGGGTTGTCAAGTATCCCCAATCGTGTGAGCAGAATTTCAGGTCACTAAGTCAAGGTCAAAGGTCATTTAAGGTCAACAAACTTAGACTATGTTGTGGCATCATCATCAAAAACTTAAACTGAGGTTAAGTTTTTGAATTTTTAATATAATTTTAATATACTTATATGCTAAATGATCAACCTTTTCTGATCGATTCCACATCGTTTTTTCACAATGCAATCGCATGACCAGAACTCAACTTTATCTTTAATATGACAATTAATAATCAATTTTTGTTATTTGTCATATTTCATGAAAGTTATCAATCTTGTTACAAACAATAGTAAATAATACTTCTGATGATTCTTGGTCAATATTCAGTTCAAAATGCTGATTAGTTTCAGAGGATTTCCTTTTTTGGAGGCCTGCTAATGGGCCACCCTGCCTATAAATAATGTCCCTACCTCAATTTTTCATCATATCGAATTGCGTAATGCAGGCGAGACCGCCGAGAGCGTTTCTCTTGTTTAATTGTATATTTTAAGTTCTGTGCTGCAAATTTAATTTTGAAATAACCCAGGGTTTCAGCGTGACAGTCGAAGTCCAGGCAGCAAACTGTGATTTGATGTTTTTGTACATATCTTTTGTATTGTTTAGAAGACAATCCTTTTCCACAGTAGCACACTTCATGTTCATATCTCTCCTATTTAACTCCTTGTACTCTCTGCATTGATCCTTGTTCTTTAGGTCCTTTGTTTTAATCTCTCCTATTTTTGTCAGCCAATTTAATAAAGACCTCTTCTGTAAGCCAGGGTGTTTTCTTTCTCGTACATCTAGGAAGAGTTTTTTTGAGCCGTTTCTGTCAATGCTTTCTTAATGTTTTGCCACGGTTCTGCCGATGTGAATGTATCTTTTCAAGCCCCTTTTCTTCGCACAGCAATCTATGCCTGTCAAGTGTGCTATGGAAGTAAGTCACAGTGAATTGTCTTGAAACTGTTAAAAGGTCTTTGCTGCCAGCACCACCTTCGATAGGCAGAGGCATAACAAATTGGGGGGAAATTATTAGGTCACGAAAACACTCACTTATAGTTGCTTAAAATTCTCGAAAAAGTGAAAAATTGTAAATATTTGCTTATAGAAAAACAACTTTTAGCCTCATTTTGTATGTGAAGTCAGATATTACATACTGTTTCTACATTTCCTCTCCAGGGTTATCAAGCCAATCACCAATGTCGGGAGCCTCGCTATCCCCTTCTCCGTCCCACCCCTCCCCTATGCTGCAGCATTCAACACCAGGAACATCAAGAACCCATCAGCAAGGGACAGAAGAAAGAACACCCCATACATCATCTACAGAGGACAGGTATAGGAAAAACCACACAAGTAGAGGTGGAGTGTCAAATCATACTCCAACGTCCTCATTGTCTGTTTCAAGTAGTGGAAGGAACTCTTCAATGTCTAAGGACAGAGAATGTGATAGATATTGTGACAAGGAAAGGAACAGAGATTGTGACCGTGAAACGGAAAGAGAATGCGATCTTGAGCAAGAGCAGGAACGAGAAAGGGATCGGGAGCATGACCAAGATCGTGAAAGGGACAGAGACATGGAAAAGGAAAGAGACGGGGATAAAGAAAAGGGTAGAGAAAGGGAAATGGCAAAGGAAAATGATCAAGAAAGGGAGAGGGAGAGAGACAGCAAAAACCACATGAAAAGAGACAGGACTCAAGATAAGGAGGAGAAAGATATAGATCCTGACAGGGAAAAGGAGAAAGAACAGGAAAGAACCAAACATTCAGAACCATCACATAATGGTGACGAAAATGAGGAAAAACACCATTCTGGGAATGACAAGCTCCTTAATACTGAGAACAGTTCTGAAAGTGAAAAGCACTGGACAGAAACTGATAATAAAGATGGCAAGAAGCATGTGACAGACATCAAAGAGAGGACAGGCACTCCACCAACAGCATCAAGGTAAGCTAACTTTTCATCCACAATAGTCTACCGGTAGTTCAGCATTTTTCAACCGGGTTGACACCAGACATTTCTAGGGGTGCAGTGAGAGAAATTTAGCTATATTAAAAAAAATACTTTGGAATATTGTTGATTTTGTGAAAACCAAATATTAAGAACCGCTCGACTAATTTCATGAGGAAATAGCATTTTTAATGAAATATAGTGTCTTTCTCCCTTGCTCGCTCTGCTTTCTCGCCCACATTAAGTAAATCGCTTAGAAACATAGTATTAAGTGCTATACAAATGTGACTATTATAATAATTTAGAAACAGGATGATTCCATGCAGCAAAGTGCCTAAATATCCCCATATTTGGGCAATGAAGTGCCCGAATATCCTTCTATTTGACAGGGAGGTGCCGGAATATATCTTATATATTTTAGTTGAAATTACGTTTTTACCATGCTTGTTCGCTTCACTCACTTGCAACATTTACAAACAGGATAATTCTGGGCAACGAGATGCCTGATCATATCCTCATATTCGTATATCAAAGTGTCTGCATACATTGTCTTATAACCTGTCTAGTGTGTTGACTACAAAATAAAAAATTTACCATATTAAAAATCCTTTTTCTTTGCTCGCGCTTTGCTCGTTTACAAAGTTAAAAAACAAATGTGCCCGTACCTGTGCAAGTGTGCATATGGCACGTGACTAGTGCCAGAGTGATGCAAAATAAATCTTCTGTGATGACTTTGGGATTGGGGTGACTTGAAACTGTTAATTTCTTTAAAGGGTGCTGTGACTAAAATAAGGT
This sequence comes from Mesocentrotus franciscanus, assembly GCA_037976565.1. Lineage (NCBI taxonomy): Eukaryota > Metazoa > Echinodermata > Echinoidea > Camarodonta > Strongylocentrotidae > Mesocentrotus > Mesocentrotus franciscanus. The sequence goes on from CP137668.1 coordinate 22,161,628, forward strand.
TGAAATACGCTGGTCTAGTTGGCTGAGGGGTCCCTTAATACCCCATAAATTAATATATTTTAAGCCTCCGCCCACTGAAGGTGGTGCCGGAGGTATTATGTTTTCGAGTTGTCCGTCCCGCTTTCTCGTTATCGTGATATGTCAAGAACAACTTGAGGTATGAACTTCAAAATTGGTGATAGTATGTATAACCATAGGAAGATGATCTGATTAATTATAGAGTAAGTACAGTGTTGGTCAAAAGTTTTGGTACACCCTTGATTTTTAGATGAGTTGTTTAATAGTTCAATGTGTATGTCCCACGTCATGAGCTTGTCTGGGCACTGACAAATGTGCTACAAGTTTTGTTTTCCATTATATGAATTAAGTATCTTTTGGTACTTCCAGGTATTTATTACTTTAACAGTGTTTGGATAGATACCCACAATTGATGGAATGCAGTATGATACATACAACTTTAATGTACCTTTTTGTTAAAAATTAAGGGGGGAAAACAAAGTTTATATTGAATAGTTAAAAAGAGGCGAAAGTTTGGTTACTGACTTGCAAATGCAATATATATCCTAAATCAACTTCAGAATATGTCCATTCTGTATTCCAGTACAAAGATTCACCTACCTATTCAACGCTTCCAACACAAGATTTTGGGGTTTAGGGTCCAGAGAGAGAAGATATCAAATCATTGGCATTCCTTTACCTTGTTCTTATATTTCCTTTCAATAACAGTTAGATTTTGCAAAGCTTGCATGTGTTTGAGGGTCACTGTATGGCTAGATAGTAACAGTTTCCCATTTACACACTTTTAAGAGAAATTTTGAACTTTTGGCCCAATAAAAGAAAACTTATGCATGTTTAATAGCTATTATAAAAGCAAGGGTAGTTATTGTGTCGACCTTTAACTTATGTGGAAAAAAATACTATGGGCATTACTTGGAGCTACAGCAGCGACTCAAATTTCAGTAATTAACATTACAAAAATAAGACATGTAAAATTAAGGGTCATCTTTGATCGCACATTGCATGCCTAAATAGGAAAGGTTAGATAAAATAATATTTCTTCAGTTATGCTCTAGGCTTTATCCTTTGGTTTGGTAGTTGACCCTTTTCAAAATGTGGGTTAGTAACTTAACACCTTGAAAAATCATGAAAGAATGGAGTTTTAACACATTTTTATTGAGCTTTTATATTCTTTTAATGTCTAGAAAAACAGTTTATAATGTAATTCATTGACTTGGTGCATTTTCACCCAAAACACATTTCAACGCATGGTTTGTACATGGATTAATGAAGAATTCCAGCGATTATAGTTTGAGCAAACTGTGATGTATTCAACATAAGAGCCATTGTAAGACTGCTTTAATGTATGTAACATGTAATTCCTGTATATTTATCTATTTGCAGTAGTGAAACCAATGGTGAGGATTTGGAGAAGAAATCCATGACTCCTGAGAAGTGCTTTGACAATGTAGACTCCTCCAGCAAAACTGTCATCTCGGAATCCAATGCTGCAGAAAATATTCCAGCCCTAATGCAGCTATCCTCCTCCCTCACTTCCTATGTCACAGAAGACCTGACTAAACATATGACAGGATGGGCTACAGAGTTTGGAGAGAAACAGGTAATGCTTTGGTGTAATGAAATCGGGTTTCATTACAGAATTTACCCACAATGAGAACATTGCAAAATAATTCCCTGTGGGTGATTGAGAGTGAACCATTACAATTTGTTAACCATTTACAGTTTAGCCCCAAGTCATTCACATCCCATTGCCATGATGCCATCACTGAAGTCTTCATTTCCCTCCTCAGATTCAGGATTCAGTTGCCATTCTGGAACAATTTTGAATACCCTGGCTGTATTGTTTTGAATGGTTGATTTATCCAGTGCTGCCAAGGATAAAGTTTCTTTGTGGAATGTTTATGCATTTACTGCATTATGCACCCCCTCCATGATTGACAGTCAGAACTGTGTTCTGGGGGTCATACATGTATGCATTGCATTTCTTTCATACAAAAAACAAACAACACCTCTGAGCCTTTAAAGCACCAGTATTTATCATAAATCTGATCATGGAACTGATGACCAGAAGCTTTGATCCTTTACCTAGGTGTGCTCTTGAGAATGGCTGATAATTGTTGTCTTTGTGTCAGCAGTGGAGCATTTCTAGGTTGGTGTCCATGGAGAGCCACTTGTGCAGCCTCTGCTAAAATGGTGTTTTACATGTCAGTCCTAGATTCACCAAGGATGTTCAGGACAGCCTTGATGGTAATCTGTGGATTGTTGGTAGCCTCTTGCCATTAGTTTCTAGCCCAGACAATTTTAGGCTAAACTGTAGCTAGCTTTTTATCCCTAAATAGATTTATTTTATCAATAATTCTGAGTATCATTCCCCCTCAAATACTTTTGCTCTATTATACAGTACAAATTGGTAGTCAAATCTTCATTTTGTCTAGAGCCTGCTCAAAGTGAAATGTGGTCATTATAATTCAATACTACAGGTACGTCATACATGTATGCTTACTTAATGCCTACAATATGCATTAAGTATATGGGATGTCTTTAAAAAATGCAATGACATGTTGATTGGCAACTTGTTAAAACTTAAAAGGCACCCAGCCATTCTGAGTGAAATTTCATAGGTAATGTTTAAGTAGAATCTCCTTAATCTTCATGTGAATTTCACAAGATTTTAAGGAAAAACCACAAAGTTGTGATCATATTTGTAAGACGTAGCATTTTTCAAATGTTACAAGGAGAGCGTATTGAATAGCATCAGCGCTCAATAAGCATATACCAGGTGCCTCAGCATTTTGTGGCAAGTTCTCAAATTAACTTCAATTCTTGCTATAAATAGATATATGTTAAGCAACGTTTGTAGATCTTCTGAGAATGGATATCATAAAATCAATGCCTAGTGTTTGTTGCGTAACTAGAAATAAATATCCTTAAGAGTTGAATGAGTTAATATAGTTAATATTTTCTTTTGAAACAATGTCAGGTTGTCTCCTACAGTTATTAAGAAGAGTTAATCTTACATGGTTGAATTGCTCAACTCCAGTACCTCACAGCAACACAATTTTTGTGTGTAAAAAACAGTAAAATCACAGAAAAGAAACAGAAATTTTTACCCATACTTGGTGCTCTAATTGATCTCCCATTCACTAACTTACATCAGCTGCGCATGTGTGCAACAATAACCTATTTTCTAAATGAAAATTCATAAGATTTGTAACATACTACATTGCTCATGTCATAATGATTGAAATTTAAATGAGTTGAAGAAGTACCGTAGGTACTGGTCACTCATCATTTACGTCGAACTCTTCTGGGAATATATTCTTTTGCCCCTTGTACTTAAATATTTTGAATACATATTCATGACATTTTACAAACAAAATATTAATCTGAAGTGTGTCCATGGCGATTTCATCAAGAAATAATGAAATAGAATTACTTCAGTGGAAAGGTTTGTAGTAAAATGGAGAAGCGACAGGTATAGGGTTATTGTGCACTGATGCTATTCAATGTGCTCTCTTTTGTACAAACATCTGAAAAATCATATATCTTTCAAAGCAATTTTAACTTAGGGTAATACTGTTAGGGTGAGTAGTAGTGGATGCAGTAGTGGTCTTGAATGCTGTGTACACAGACAAAAAATGACATGCTGGCTTCTTTATTGCGTCCAAAGTGTGTTAATTGGCAACCATATTACACTGTAAATACAAAGAATTTCAAACTTTATGCTTCAAAAATTCTAGGTTCTGAACTTCTGAGTATTGGCATTAGGGTTAGCTCAGTCTCATTTAGGTCTCATTCATCTTGTTGTTTATCCTTCCTTTGTGTTATTCAGGCTGCCAAAGCGAGTGAAGATACCCATGTACTAGGGGCTGAAAGCACTGCACAGCTATCGGTAGATCTCAAGTTTGCACGTTCATTAGTGAGAGTATCAGAAATTCAGGCCAACCTCCAAGAAGAAAGGTGAGAAATGTCTTCACATCACCTGTGATTTTTATTCCCAATTTCTTGTAATTATGATGTTATTTTGATCCTATTTACTTTATTTTAATCCTATTTACTTTATACTGCAAAGCAACGCAAAGTAAATTTGAGGAAGCAAATGGAACTTTGATAAGTGTAGGACTGAAAATTACAGGACTTTGTCCTTGTAACAGGGGTCCCAGGAACAAGCCAATTATTAACTAAAAGATAAGAAATGAATGCCCATGTTATGTTTTTGTTTTATATTGTTTTAATGTACATATAAACTTTACAAGGCAATATAATTCACTCTAATCTCCTTTACAAGTTATGAAAAGTTTTGTAAAAAAAAATCATTCTTCACCAAACTGTGTCGTGCACATTTGTTTAAAGGAAACCTCGCCCTAAAGAAGGTTTGCTGAAATATGAGATTAATTCCTGCCTATTGATGTATAATGTTCATTACAAAAATGTACAAGAGATACATAAATGAAGATATTCTTGGCATGATGTAATTAATGCCTTTTAGTATGACATGGGCGCAGCCATTTTCTTGGTAATGTGACATACCAGGGCAGACCTGCCAACCAGTACGATTTAATCGTATTTCGTTCGATTTTTAGAAGTAAATACGACAGTACGATTTTCCTTTAAAAAATACAATTTTCAAAAACCAATTTTTTTTTTTTTGTGTGTGTGTGCCATTTTCAATGGCAAAATGCACATTCTGTCCTGTAAAGTATCCTACAAGCATCTCACATCGGCAATTTGGGGATGTTCATTGGTTCATCGAACACACCAGTTATGACGAAATCATGCATATTCAACCAATGCTCCATAAAAAAAATTCTTCCTGTATGTAGGAACTGTAAGAGGCATTGATCCATGTTTTTTTTTTTAATACAATTTTTGTCAGTAAAATACAACTTTTGGGATTAAAGAATACAGTTTTTGAACTCCAGAGGTTGGCAGGTCTGCCAGGGGAACTTGTTCATGTATCATGCACCAAGCTCTTGTTGGAAAATACTTTTTAATTCAATAATAAAAATTTTCAATGAGGGAAAATCATAGTTGAGAAGGTAAGAAAATATAACAGGGGAACAATTGTAACTCATCTATTTAAACATAGTTAAATATAGCAGTTGACAAATCTATTTCATTAATCCAAAACGTTACCCTAGAAGAGCAGCAACTTATTTATGCAGTTTGCATTCTGACAATTGTAGTACAAAAGATAATAGCAGGTGAATAAAATACTTCATCACCACACACACTTGGAAGGAAGCATCCATAAATTAGAATACATTTACTTGATGAACGACTTCGCATAGTACGTCACATTATCAAGAAAATGGCGATGCACATGTCGTGCTGACAAACTACATGATACTAAGTATATCTTGCTTCATACACTTTGTAGATTAAATTGGCAAGAGTACAATATATCTCTCAGAATATCTAAAGTTATTTCTTGGGGTGAGGTTCCTTTAAGATGTGGGGGTGCGTGTGCCTGTGTATTATTTGAACCATCACTTAGTTAGAATAGATAATAATTACAGCTTAAAATCAAGTTATGAGTGATATTGAAAGAACATACAGAGAAACAGTTTTCCAATTAATAGGGCACTTTTGCATTTTAATCAAATTTGATACATATGTCTTTGCAAATTATTTCATTCATCTGTTATGAATAATTCTATTTCAATAGTCAGAATGCATATTGCATACATTATGTGTTGTTAGGTAGGGCAAGCCATGATTTTCCTACCTAGCAACAAGTAATGTGTGCAATTCACATGGCTATTGAAATACAATAATACATGTATACAAAAAAAACAGGTGAATGTATTTGCTTGTTGCCAAGTGCATATTGAAAATGGCTTATTTCTTATCAGAATTTAGAAAGTATGTTTTCCATCTGACATGAGGTCATAAAAGGTCATATGATTCAGTAATGGTATACAATTTTTGCAATTTTCAATTTTAGAAACAAAATTGCAAAATATTCACAAGACTTTAAAAATAGGGATCAGAGAGTGATGTGGCTTGAAATTGTTTGAAATGCATGCCAAATTTTCTCTGCATGCCTCCCCCAACCCCAGTACTGTAAGACTGAAAACCTCAGAAAGAGCCCATTTTTCAGGGATTAAACTTACAATATTTGTCTTTTGATTTCTTTTCTTTCCTTTTTATTTTTGTCTCCTCCTGCAGAGTATTATTTCTTCGTAAACAAGTCCTAGAACTAGAGAAGCTGAAGAATGAGAATGCCTTTATGACATAACAGCAAGATGGTAGTAGAATTACATTTAAAAAAAGTTTATACACTATATTTTCATTACACTGAATATTCAAGTATCTTGCAAATAAGCTTTATAGCCAAAAAGAAATGCTGGGTGTCCGTTTGTTCTCCTTTTCCTCATTTTTAGAAGCAAGAATAATTGTGTTTAACTTTTTTTCCTCCCCCTCTATATTTTCTCCACCTTCTCTCACTCTTTCTCCATCTCTCTCTCTCTCTCCCCCCTCCCTTTCTCACTCTCTCTCTCTCTCTTTCTCTCTTTCTCTCTCTCTCTCTCTCTCTCTCCCTCCCTCTCTCTCTATCCCTCCCCTCTCTATTCCTCTCCGTCCCTCTTCCTCTTTCTTCTACCTTTCTTCTATCTCTCTTCCACCTCTCCCCCTCCCCTCTCTTCACCAGTCTCTCAACTTACATGTTTTGTTTGTTCATTCCATGAGGTGAAAAATTCCTATTGTTCTGGAAATCATTCAAATAATTTTGTTGAGCGTAAAACACAGATTACTATTATTTTTGTCTCCGGACGGCAGTCTAAACGATTTTTGGAAATGATTAAGGTATGTGAGAGTACTTTTTTGTCCCAAATTGTATGTGTATTGTATATTGAATCTGAAAAGTCATAATCAATTTCATGGATGAGTGCCAAGAGCAGCCTGTCAAAATTAGAATCATAGAGCCAGAGTAACTGTCTTTATCAGTAAGAAATGGATAATTATGTCCTTTTGACCTTCATAAATGTATTCATTAGATACTCAAAACAAGACAAATAAATTTGAATTTAAAACTCTAAGCCTCACATCCACTTCAATTTGTGTATTATGGAACAAAGTTGGTGAGACTTATTCATATTTCAAGTTATTTCATTTTTGTCTTGTATTTGATAATTCTTTGTAAATGCAACTACATTGAGATTCTAGTGACTGCAGATAAGGGAATCGTGCTTGCCAATTATAAGTCAAGCTGGTTAAAACTTAAAACAAGGGCTACATTAGCATGTTTCCAATTTGCCCTTCACTAGGGCTCCTCACTCACACTCCTGTAAAACCAGAAACTTATGTGTGCCTAAAATGTTTGCAAAACTTTTATGCCACAAAATGAAGGCTAAAACAATTATCTAGACCTGCCCACCTGTTGGCACCAAACTCTGTTAAGACTTCAAATTGCTTTCCATCTCGTAAAGTTCACATTTATTTCTGCTAGTCTATTATTGTACTTTGGTTTCTTTAATGGCCGTTGAGATATGACGCATTAAAAAAGCCACCGCTTTTTGTTTAAATGTGTAACTGAATGGCAACTGCGCACAACAATGGTTCACTAAGTTCTATGTTATAAGATAGAGAAATGTGAAACGTATAAGCCCTTACGTTAAAAAACCCCAAATTGCGGTGGTTTTGCCGTGTCATATCTGAACAAGGCTTTAATAAGGCAAGTTGACTTTTGCACCCTATTGTATGTTATTGCCATGGTAGTATAATATCTTATGCAGATGTATTGCCACTAGGTCAGGATGCTGGCAGTAGGCGGAATAAAGGAGACAATGTGCCAACATGTATTTTTTTATTGGGGGAAACTACACTGGAGTGAAACTGTTATAATGTAGATAGTTGGGAAAGGGTTGTTTCCTGACACTGAATCTAAATGATATCATGCACTTAATATGCTATTAAACAGGTTCTCAGTTGATACATTTTTGTGTCCCACTACGCCATCCCATACACACCAGAAAGTATGAAAATAGACAATTCACTGACATCTTTCCCACTTTATTATCCCCTCGCCGACGAAGTCGGAGGGGATATAGAAACACCGCTGTCCATCCTTCCTTCCGTGGGTGCGTCCGTGCGTGCGTCCATCCGTCCGTAACAAATTTGGTTTCCGATCAATAACTTCAGTAATGTTTGACGGATTTTAATGAAGTTTGATATGAAGGTACATGGTATCAAAATACAGGCTAAGTTCGATTTCGGAGTATGTAGGTCAAAGGTCAAAGCTCATTAAATATGCGAAAAAATACACATCTGGTTTCCGATCGATAACTTCAGTAATGTTTGACGGATTTTAATGAAGTTTGATATGAAGGTTCATGGTATCGAAATACAGGCTAAGTTCGATTTCGGAGTATGTAGGTCAAAGGTCATAGCTCATTAAATATGCGAATCTGGTTTCCGATCGATAACTTTAATAATGTTTGACAGATTTTAATGAAATTTGATATGAAGGTACATGTAATGAAAACACAGCCTAAGTTTGATTTCCGAGTATGTAGGTCAAAGGTCATAGCTCATTAAATATGCGAATCTGGTTTCCGATCGATAATTCAGTAATGTTTGACAGATTTTAATGAAATTTGATATGAAGGTACATGGTATAAAAACACAGCCTAAGTTCAATTTCCGAGTATGTAGGTCAAAGGTCATAGCTAATTAAATATGCGAATCTGGTTTCCGATTGATAACTTTAGTAATGTTTGACGGATTTTAATCAAATTTGATATGAAGGTACATAGTATCAAAACACAGCCTAAGTTCGATTTCGGAGTATGTAGGTCAAAGGTGAAAGATCATAGCTCATTAAATATGCAAAAACACCTAATTATATATGTGAAAATGTGGTTAACTTCCTTGCCTAGTAATATAATAGTATAGTCTAATGGAAGTAACTTGTTCTGACGTATATAGGCCATTTGTACCCTGCGAGGGGATGCGACGCTTTGCGTTGACTTTTCTAGTTTTTATAGTTACTTAACAGTTACAGGGTTGGTCGGTAAATACCGGCGCAGAAGTTCATGTACCAGGTGGTTAATACTGCTAAGCATGTTTTTACAAAAACAGAAAATACTGGGAAATACTACAAAAACAACATTTTTCAACAGTAAAAAAAACCTTTTGATATTTAGATTATTGAGGAAGAATCATTATTAAACATAAAGAAAGAATGAAAATTATGGTAGGGGGGTCATACAACTCCTTAAAATAATGAATGGGCACACTATTACATTTCATCAAATGCAGTTTGAAAACTCACCCACCATTACTTCATCGGTCGCCTGTTCTTTCCTACTGAATATTAGGCATCAGGGATAGAATGCATTAATTTGACGCAATGAATTCACATTATATCAATATTTTATTCTTCACAATACGACTCCAAGGGGCACTTCTGTATTGCTGCATTTACTGAGAATTGGTCCCTATTAGGACAATTGGTCAAGCTCCTATTTATTTATGGGAAAGGATTGGCTCTCATCAAATGAATGTTACATAATGTAGGACCAACTGGACACAGTGCCATATGATCCAGGATTTTGGAGGGCACAGTTTTAACAGGTATAAGGTATAAGGTAAAGGGAAAATGCTATCACATAATTCAGGTGCATTTGGGGTCAACATTTTTAAGGGGGGACATATTTAAGATATGCTGCTTACATTTCAAAAGGAGAGGGGCATGGGCCTGTTTGCTACCCAAAATTGACAGTGCCATACAGGTTTCCTCTCTTGCTCCCTTGTACAAGTTGCTCATCAAAGATGAGTGTTTTTTTTTCCAGCTTGCTAATATTTGTACGACTGTATGATTCTCATTGGTGTATTTTCATATTTTCATGTACATCGTATGTTGATTTAGAGCATTTCAATCGATAACTATTCAGTATAATTTGGTTTTCATCCATGCATGTACTGCCTGAAGATTGGCAGCTCATTTGTAGCCAACAGAAGGTGGTGCGACATGTCTTGAATTTATATCTTTAAAATGTGAATGGAATATCCATTCAAGCAATGTAAGTTCTAAGAAACCTATGAAGTTATTGAAAATAAACAACAAAACATTTAAAGTCTAATTGTTGGAGTTTACTCAGATTGAAAGGCATTGCTATGTTTGTTATTTCACATTTTACAATTTTAATGGTACACGTACGATATATTTCCCAGGTATTAATAGGTATTTCCCAGTGGTTACCAGTATTTCCTGCCCGGGCGGGAAATTGCCAACCCTAAAACTATATTCAAGATATCAGCTCAATATTTTACTTTTGTTATAAAAATTGTTAAAAGTTAATACACACTCTCTAAATATAGATAAGAGAGACTTGTAAGTATGCGTGCACACAAATTTACAGAAGTTATCTCCGAGTTAAATCCAGTACAGCTTTTGCTATGAAACGTTCTCCTCTCACCCCCCTTCTGTTCTTTTACCCATAATTTTTTCATTTTTAATTTGAAATGTTGTAAATTGGGTAAACGTCAACCTTGGAAAATGATATGAAAATTGAATCTTTATCTTTAATTTCAATGGTTAGTTGACAGGTCATTTTATATAACGGTAAGAGTGAAGCTGAAATCTATGCTTTCTGAAATATCATTCTTAACCCATGACTCATTTTAGTTGGGTCAAGATCTCATTTGTAATAAGCTAAGAGGAAACTGTGTGAAACATGATAGTGCCCTTCGATTGGATGGCAAACCTCTTCGTTCAAGTTGTTCAAGGATGTGATTGGTTCATTGCAGAGCTCTGTGGCAGATCCCCATGTGGGATTCTGATTTTAAAAAGTGCATTATCTTGGTTGTGGCTTTATCCAGTCAGTCAGAAGACTGAATTTATTGTTTAACACTGGAGTTAACAAATGTGAACTTGACCAGATCTAAAAGGTGTCCTATATCAATATTTTCAAAAATAGAATCTCTGGTTTACTCTGAATTTGCATGTAGGATTTCCTGTCCATTTGAAACATGTTTTTCTTTCAAAGTTATCATTATATACTTTAGTTTGGTTAATTAAGTTAATTTTGCTATTTGTCATTCAAGTTGGTCAATGGTCGATCAATTCAACACTTGTCCATTCATATTTAGTCAGATTTCATTCAAATTCATCTCACCTGACGGTCCGCTACAGAATGTAATGATCAAATTCATTCAATCAATTTCATTCAAATACATTCTATAGACAGGATATTATATATATAAAATAAAAATTTAAATTAATAAATATCCTAAGACAGTTTTTTTACATAATTTATGCCTCCTTAAATGTTGAATGAGATATATGAAAAAAAGTGAATACATTCCTTTAATTGCCAGGTGTACAGACAGTTCATTTCAATTCAATAATATTCTTTATTAAAAACTAATGCTTCACAGCCCTGGCTGAATTGGGTATTTTTACATTATACAAAAATACACATCGCATCATATGAAACATTTCTCGCTATCGTCAATACCCCCAAATGCCCGAATGTTACTTTCATGCCCCCATTACAAATGCACTATGGGATAGCTTGGTGACTTAGTCACTTCCGGTCTATTTCATCCAGCTGTACTGTGCTGATCCGATCTCGGCTGGCGCCTCGCAGCAATGCCCGCCGGCTTGTAGTCACCGAGCTAACTTTTAATAAACGCATTGCAATAGTTGGATGGTGCTACATTTCACTTCGTCTTCGGTTTTTCGATAGCGTATTGTAAGCAATTTTTTATTTTTTTATAAACTGAATTGTCAGTTGGAATATGGTGCGATACTGTGAATCTGCTGTGTGCTGGTTGCACGAAATTAAACAAAAAAACATTTGAAGATATCCCTGAATGAGAGATGTGACTTGGGTAAAATTCCCAACAAACCCTACACAGCTGACCTGGAAAAAGTCTGGAAAAGACCTGAGACAAGTTTGAAATCACTGCAGGAACATGAGTCTGCTCGCGGCATTTTGACTAAGAAAAATTGCAAAATGATGGGCATGCAGTGGGATTCTTCTGCCGTGGGTATTTCTTCTGGAACAGTCATGGACTTGTAAAAAATCCAAGGGAGTCAGTAGCAGCCGTCAAGAGACAAATCTAGAAATAGCTTTTGTATACGTACATTGCGCATGCATAATACATGTGGAAGTATGTAAGTCCCATAAGTGGCTCTAAATAACATCCAAGAGGCGCACATCTGGGCATTTTGGGGTAATGGCGATGGCGAAAATTGTAGCTCATATACGCCTTACGGGCATCAAAATCTTTGCCTACCTAGCCGACTGGCTCCTAGTGGCAGAGTTGGCAGATGTGCTTCGCTATCACATAGGCATAACAATTGATCTGGTAACCAGTCTAGGATTCCTGATAGGTTATGAGAAATCCCAGCTCAGACCAACTCAGAGCCCCAAATTTCTGGGCGCAAAAATAGACCTTAAAAAATTGGCTTGCTTATCCTCTCCAACACAGGATAGACAAAGTAAACCAGGTGGGACATTCCTTACTCAAAAGATCAGCAACACCGGCCAAGCACAGGTTAAAATTCCTAGGCCTACTCGCAAGTCTCATAGACACTGTACCTGGGTGCAGACGGAGAATGAGAAAGTTCAAAATAGATTTTTTTTTACATCAGTATCACCCACAAAGGGATCCCCTTACTAAAGCCGTACGTTGGTGGCTTACCCCACACGTAAGAGAAAGCCTTTCACAACCCCAGCAATCTCTAACAATTTTCACAGATGCATCGAATATGGGTGGGGTGCAGCTTTGGTGTCAGAAAGAGTGCAGGGATATTGGACAGAAGAACAAAAGACCTAACACACAAATATTTTGGATATGCAAGCAATCAAATGGACAGGGTATATCATCACACTGGGCTGATAAAGTCAGACAATCTCACATTTGTCTCCTACATAAACAAGCAGGTGGGAGGGGGGGGGGCACAAGGTCAAACACCCTGTGCCATCTAACCCTGGATGTCCGAAACTGGTATGATTCTGTCAACACGAAGTCTTGTAGCCTCCCACATACCAGGAAAGGACAACTATGTGGCAGATTTCCTGTCCTGGGAGAGCTATCTCCTGTCAGAGTGGCAACTCAATCCAAACCCTGTCAGACAGATCTTCTACAGGTACGGGCCTCCCCAAGTAGACCTGTTTGCCTCTGCCATGAACAGGCAGCTGCCAGTATACTTCACAAAGCACAACGACCCAGCGGCTCTGACAACGGATGCCCTCTAAATATCATGGAAAAAGTCCTGGGGTACACATTTCCCCCATTCGGGATAATACCGAGAGTGCTACGGAAATTCCAGGAAGACGGAGCAAACCTGTTGATACCGGCATGGTGGCCGAAGCACCCTTGGTTTTCAACTCTGGTGAATGTCCTAGTCCACCATCTTGTGTTGCTTCCGAACAAGGAGGACCTGACCATGACGTACCAGCCCAGGGTGAGCAGCTTAAGGTTGACATTATGGATCATTTCAGGACAATTGCCTTGTGTACTTCTTCAGTTGGTGCAACAATAAACTGGCTGATCCATCCTCAGCACCTGTAGGCAAGATTGCAGCTTCAGCAATCTCAACCATTCATAAAGGTATCAACAGTACGGTAAGTACCTCTAAGCACCTTACAAGGCTAATCAGATCATTCTTCTCTCTAGGCCTCCACAAAAGAAGTTTAGTCAAGCCTGGAGCCTTTTTTAGAGTCTTGCGTGCCTTAACTTAGCCACTATTTGAGCCCATGCATAGTAGCTCTCTTCAGATTTAACAATGAAAACTGTCTTTCTGCTAGCAGTAGCCTAAGGGGGAAGACAATACTATTTACATGCCCTCACAACGGTCCTGGGCCACATCTGTTGGGAAAGCAATGGAGTAAGACTCATTCCCCCGTGCTAGGTTTATAGCAAAGAACAAATCCATGAGTTCCTCCCCAAGGGTAACCTTCATTCCCTCATTAAAGACTTTCTCCTCAGTATCTCAAGACAAACTATGGTGTCCAGTGCGGGTCATAAAATGGTACTTGCACAAGACGAAGACAAAGCTCTTCATCAGTATTCACTCCACCCATAGGTCAGTTTCTCGAAATACCATATCTCGAAGGATAGTCCAGGCCATTAAGGCTGGAGGTGACTCAACCATCCTACCCCATCAGATACAGGCCCATGATACCAGGAGTGTAGCTTCGTCCAGGCCCTCTTCCGGGGAATCCTAGAAGACATTTTGAAGAGTACTTATGGAATAAACCTAATACATTTGTATTTTGCTACCTATCTGATGTAATTTCTAGTGAGGCTGCCTTTGTCTCGGCAATTCTATCTTGTCAAATTATGGCCCTGCTTCTTCTGGACACCGGTTGCCCTGGCAACGGATCTTGCTCCATTTTTGCGTGTCTCATGATATTATTTATAGTTCTAGTATTGGTACATATGTCATAAAGTAGGTTTATTCAGTTAAGGCCTACTCCACAGACCCACCATCCATTATTCTGTTGGAATCTGGCAATTACGAAAGAAATAGGCAAGTAAAGCGAGATGAAGTAGATATGCATGTTCGTGACCAAAAATTTCATCTATGAGTGAGCTTTACTTATCTATGAGCCCCTCCCTCCTACCCGACTCTGTGAAACCGACCTGCACGCCGGCTTCGAAAAGAGGAAGTATTCGTGCGTACAAGGTCGTATATAGGAGAGTGGGTGACAGGTTTCCCGTCTGTTGCCAGGGCAACGAAGGTTCAAATAACTTGTTGAGATACCAGGGGCAATTTTAATTGGCATTAAGATGGCAATTATGAAATAGGCATGTATAGCTCACACATAGATAAAATGTTTATGCTTACCCAAAATGAAGATTGAGAAACAAAGAGATTTAAAAAACTTGGTCAAATGATTCTGATGGTGATGAAAAGGAATATCCATAGACATATGCTGTTAAATATAGATAATCGTGCACAGTATACCCAAAGCCAGTTCCAGGTAGAAAATTGAAAAGACAAAGCGTAACAAATATCCACATAGTAAACAAACAGGTGTTAAATTTGAATGAAGCTTTGACAAAAGTGATTCATGCAATTTTTACATTTGCAGCTCAGTATGACAAATCTGATTGCCTTTGAAATTAGATTCAAAATTATGAAATTGAATGGACAAATAAAATGTATTTGGAGTACAGGAGTTCTTATCCCATGTTTATGGTTGTTAAGTGATTACACCAAACCTTTTTCCTTCAAATTTCAATTCAATTATTATTATTTTATTCATTTAAAACAAAAAAAATCTGGAGGGGGGGGGGGTGTTTTTACCTCCATAATTGTATGGACTTTGATGTTATTTATTTGTTGGCCACTAAATAGATATCACTGATATTTTTTGTTTATTATTTTGTACTCATCACTATTCTTCCATTTTCATTGTCTGTATAATAATAATGATCTGTTTTCGATATTAAAGGCACAGTGAGGAATGTACTCTCTTCAATATGAACATCCATTTGTGAGGTGTATTAATGGTAGTAATACATTTGGGGATAATAGCTGTTGTTAGAAATTCAAATTTTTTAATACCAGAGATATCAATTTTCCTCTCAGTGATTTAAAGTTGAAGAACTAAATGTAAATGAAATGATGTAGTTTGATTATATGATTTGAAAATTTTAGTTGATATAATGGGGTATCTCATAAAAAGATATCTAACACTATTTTGATGGGCTGTAACCATCCTCAGTGAAATTCCATAGGAAGTGTTGTATTAATATCTTATAAACTCTGTGTGAATTTCACAAGGATTATGACAATTATGATTGTTTTTATAAAAGAACAGTTTTTAGAATGTTACAAAAAGAGCACTTTGAACAGCACCAGTGCACACTAAGTGTATACCTGTTGCTTTTCATGTTAAACATTTCCATTGAAGTCTTTCTAGCTCATAGTAATTTGGTGAAATCACCACTGACACATTTTAGATCAATATTTCATTTGTAAAATGTCATGAATATGTATTAAAAATATCCATTCTCAGAAGACACAAAAACACTAATTTTCCTTAATGTTTATGTAAATGACATTAATCTTAATTCTTAACGCCCCTTTTGTTCTAAGAATATGAGATCTTGCTATGAAATTTTCAGGTACCAGGTTTATGCTTATTAATTACTGGTGGTATTCAACCCACTCTCATTGTAGCATTGCAAAAATGCTACATGTTACAAAACTTATCATAATTTTGCTGTTTAAATTAGATTCTTGTGTAATTCACAGAAATATTAGGATGTACATGTACTACAACAACATTTTCAACAAAAATTTCATTCAGAAAGGTTGCGTAATTTGTATGCCTCCATCCACTGAAAGTGGTGCCAGATGCATTATGTTTTGGGGTTGTCTGCACATCTGTCCATCCGTCTGTCCTACTTTCTTGTAATATCATGTATCAAAAGAACCGTTTGAGGTATGAACAGCATAGTATGTATGACCATAGGAAGACTATATGATTAGAGTTTGGGGTAATTAGGGGATCAAAGGTAATAGAAGTATTTTTTCTAAATTACAGGCATTAGCCTGATCACGATATCTCAAGAACCAAGTGGGTTATGATCTTTAACCGTGGTGATGGTAAGTATCAACAAAGGAAAATTATCTGAATAGATTTTGGGATGAGTTGGTCAAAGGTCAAAGGCAATAGAGGTCAATTTCCATGAAATTACAGGCTGTAGCTTTGTTATTGCAATATTTCATAAGCAATTTGAGATATGAACTTCAAACTTGGTAATAGTGTGTATCAGCTTAGGAGCACAAACTGATTGTATTTTGGGGTAAGTGGGTCAAAGCTCATAGAGGTCAATTCTATGAATTGGGTCTTGGGTTTTAGCCCCATTATTGCAATATCTGAAGTACCATTTAAGAAAGTGGACCTAAACCTTGGTACTAGTATTTAAAACCATGGAGGGCTGAAATGATTAGATTGTAGGTGGACAGAATCACCCGCAGGTTTGATTTCGAGGACAAAATCAATTGCGGTTTTGATTCCGTGGACATAAGCACTCACAGTTTTGATACCGTGGACATAATCACTCACATTTTTTATTCCGTGGACATAATCACTCACAGTTATGATTCCATGGACATAATCACTCACAGTTTTGATTCCGTGGACATAATCGCTCACAGTTTTGATTCCGTGGACATAATCACTTACAGTTTTGGTTCCATGGACATAATCACTCACAGTTTTGATTCCGTGGACATAATCGCTCACAGTTTTGATTCCGTGGACATAATCACTCACAGTTATGATTCCATGGACATAATCACTCAAAGTTTTGATTCCGTGGACATAATCGCTCACAGTTTTGATACCGTGGACATAATCACTTACAGTTTTGGTTCCATGGACATAATCACTCACAGTTTTGATTCCGTGGACATAATCGCTCACAGTTTTGATTCCGTGGACATAAGCACTCACAGTTTTGATACCGCGGACATAATCACTCACATTTTTTATTCCGTGGACATAATCGCTCACAGTTTTGATTCCGTGGACATAATCACTCACAGTTATGATTCCATGGACATAATCACCCACAGTTTTGATACGGTGGACATAATCACTCACAGTTTTGATACCGTGGACATAAGCACTCAAAGTTTTGATACCGTGGACATAATCACTCACAGTTTTGATACCGTGGACATAATCACTCACAGTTTTGATTCCGTGGACATAAGCACTCACAGTTTTGATACCGCGGACATAATCACTCACATTTTTTATTCCGTGGACATAATCACTCACAGTTTTGATTCCATGGACATAATCACTCCCAGTTTTGATACCGTGGACATAATCACTCACAGTTTTGATTCCGTGGACATAATCACTCACAGTTTTGATACCGTGGACATAATCACTCACAGTTTTGATTCCATGGACATAATCACTCACAGTTTTGATTCCATGGACATAATCACTCACAGTTTTGATACCGTTGACATAATCACTCACGGTTTTGATACCGTGGACATAATCACCCACAGTTTTGATACCGTGGACATAATCACTCACATTTTTTATTCCGTGGACATAATCACTCACAGTTTTGATTCCATGGACATAATCACTC
Source organism: Mesocentrotus franciscanus (assembly GCA_037976565.1). Lineage (NCBI taxonomy): Eukaryota > Metazoa > Echinodermata > Echinoidea > Camarodonta > Strongylocentrotidae > Mesocentrotus > Mesocentrotus franciscanus. Next base: position 22,179,733 of record CP137668.1, read on the forward strand.
ACAGTTTTGATACCGTGGACATAATCACTCACAGTTTTGATTCCGTGGACATAATCACTCACGGTTTTGATACCGTGGACATAATCATTCACAGTTTTGATTCCATGGACATAATCACTCACAGTTTTGATACCGTGGACATAATCACTCACGGTTTTGATACCGTGGACATAATCACCCACAGTTTTGATACCGTGGACATAATCACTCACAGTTTTGATTCCATGGACATAATCACTCACAGTTTTGATACCGTGGACATAATCACTCACAGTTTTGATACCGTGGACATAATCACTCACAGTTTTGATTCCGTGGACATAATCACTCACAGTTTTGATACCGTGGACATAATCATTCACAGTTTTGATTCCATGGACATAATCACTCACAGTTTTGATACCGTGGACATAATCACTCACAGTTTTGATACCGTGGACATAATCACCCACAGTTTTGATACCGTGGACATAATCACTCACAGTTTTGATACCGTGGACATAATCACTCACAGTTTTGATTCCATGGACATAATCACTCACAGTTTTGATACCGTGGACATAATCACTCACAGTTTTGATACCGTGGACATAATCACTCACAGTTTTGATTCCGTGGACATAATCACTCACAGTTTTGATACCGTGGACATAATCATTCACAGTTTTGATTCCATGGACATAATCACTCACAGTTTTGATACCGTGGACATAATCACCCACAGTTTTGATACCGTGGACATGATCACTCACAGTTTTGATTCCATGGACATAATCACTCACAGTTTTGATACCGTGGACATAATCACTCACGGTTTTGATTCTGTGGACAAATTCACTTGCGAGTGTGATTCCCCCGGTCAGTCCTAATTCTTGTGAGGACAATGGATCTTTGGTCCAATAGAACATTTGATTGCAAGTCCTAATTTGTCCAAGGTTCCATTTGGGATAGTGTTGGCTTTCGTGACATTAATGGGACATAATATGAAGGACCAGTGGGATGTACATGGAGGACTACAGATGTCTCCTCCCTATTGTCAAGGATGGGTGTTCAACTTATTAGGCCTGTAAATTATGCATGAGGCAGTGTACAGATTGTACGATTATAAAAATGAGCTTGACCATACAATTCACTTTGTTGTACTTTACCAGAATTCATGGTTAATTTTGAACATTACACAACTTATTAGTACAGTATATTCAATAAATATGTTTTTCGCCCACATTTGCCTTCCCATCAGATTGAAAGCCCAGAGGTCAGTTCAAGGAGACAGTGGGGTGATTTGTCTTGAAATCAAGTGTTTAAAGTATGAATATAACACCAGTGATTTACATTTTAATAAAGCAATGTAAGTTTAAGAACAACAATGAAGTTATTGAAAGCCAACATCTGTAAAACAAAACAAAAAAGTATTAAAAAAGTATAACCAAAAGATGGTATCTAGTCAGGTAAAGTTTATTGCTTAGGTATTTGCCAGTATTTTCCCAGCATTTCCCTGGATATTACAAACCCTGGGTAATGATAGCAGGATTATAGTTCTTTAATGTGTATATGGAGGAAGTGGTAGATATCAATTCAAAGCCGTTTGTACATCACATTGTCCTCTCTTATATTTATAACAGCTATTCACTTGTGACAAGTTTTGAAAGTACAGAGTGATCACCAATGGCCCTCTATATCTGAAGGTATCCTGTATATTTTGGGGTACAGGTACTACCAACGTATTCTTGTTTCATTTTAAACTGCATTTTTCTTAAGGTCCGATATTCAGTTGGTACTATGTATGTAACATGTTGTATTGATTTGTGTCCGTCTTTTTATCTTGTTTTGGTTGTTTATTTGTTTATATTTGTTAGTGTGCCTACAAGTAATGTCAAAATTACATAATTCATGAAAGGAAATATACGTGCTCCACATATCGCGGTAAAGTAATTTATCTGTTCCTTTATTTTATTGTAGACGGTTGTGCTCACAGTATATGTCTCACTTCAATAGAGGCGGAGTTAAAGGGAGTGTAGCCTGACAAGACTACGTGTCTTTCCTGTGGCCTGACTTGGGGCCAATCGGAATAAATACGACTATGAACGACGCGACCCCAGCAATCACGTGCGTGCAACATACGCGAAACTGAAGCGTGAGGAGAACTTCGGTCCGTTTCCCGAACGCTAGCGCGCGCTGACCATGTAAAGATTAAGTCGCTGACTAAATCAAGTCCATTCGTTTACGTGCAGTTGTCCAAAAGTAGACGTAGATGGCATTAGCCAGTATTTGCCAAGCTACACTCCCTTTGATATTGATGTATGAATGAGACCAACTAGTCACTGAATGCAATACGCATATTTCAGATGGAATAATACTATTGTAAGCCTATGGTTTATCTCACATACCAAGAATCTTGCAACACACTTTGTTCAATGAACCGGTTCGTAGGTACAATCTGCACATGGGCAGATTAAAGGTAATTAATTTTTTATAAAATCGTAAAACCCACCAAGACGAATACTGGATATGCGCTCATGAAAGTTATGTAACTATTTATTTATGCGCTGACGGTACATTCCATGATACATATGTGGAAGTATTCTTCTCAAGAGATCAAACAAAAGGTATTTGGTAGTGATTATTCTAAAATCCATATAGTGAGACTTCTCCATGTGTTAACTATGAACTGGTCTTCTGAGGCATTATGTATGACCTTTTATGCTGATGTTGCATAATACAAGCTAAGAGCTAATGGCAATGGTTTATAGTGAGGTGGCTTAGGGTACAAATTTTCGATTATTTTGACACAACATACAAAAGCACCTATTTTGGTGTGAAGCTTCCTTAGGGTATATAAAACAATTTTAGTTGAGGAGCCCTCAAATTAAAAATGCTGCCTTTGTGACAAAAATTAGCAAGTAATAATTTAATGAAACGTCTCAGATCACCGTGGGTTTGGTGTCAAATATTAAAGATGATTAAATTATCAACACATCGATATCAATTTAAATAGAGTTGAGATTGAATAACATCAACATTTTTTTGTAGACATGGATTTTTGTGATTTTTTTTTTCATTATTTCTGTTTATTTATTTTTTTTTTTTTTAAAGGTTAAGTGACCATACCACAAATCTGATGATAAATAAAATGTGAGTGATTGTTACAAATCAGTTCTGATTACAGGTGTACCCAAACTCTTGGAGGGTATGGTCACTTAACCTAAAACCGGACGCCTCTTAATACATGACACCCCGTAAATGGCCATACCGGTATATCTTCGGAATTAAAATGATATGCATCAAAAGATCAATGCATTTTGACGTGTTGACTTACATGCGCTTGGTACCCAGGTGTAGTACAGCAGCGTTTCACAGCTAGGGCATGTTAATGCTCGCACAAGGCAAATTGCACTTATAAATTGCACTTGTAAAGGGCGCTTTTTGGTCAATTTGCAGGTATGCATAATGTATCAACTAAGCAAACACTCTATTGGTGAGCTCACAGTTAAGCAGTTTTTAAAGGGAAAAGCAGGAGCTCTCAAATATGTATCGGAGACATATACATTGAAAACGACATATTCAAAGATTTTTTTTAAATTTCCAAACTAGTTAAGTTTGTACTATTATGATCTTGTCGATCATTTTGGAATTTTAATTAATGTACAAAAATAATTTTCTCAATGTTCGATTGAAGTTCATTGACAAATAAGTGTCCGGTATTAAAGAGCATGTTTTTTCAGCTTAAACAAAATTTGAATGGTTCCATTGTTTTGACGATCCTTGCAAAAATAAAACTCTCATCATGATATTTCAAGAATAATTCAATCCATTGTCTAACTGAATATAGGCAGAGGCATATTGGAAACACAGTCGCTTTATTCTGTCTTGTTTCTTCATGTAGACATGCAGCATTTAGTTGTGTTTTCTTTCTTTTTATCAAAATCAGTTTAAGTGAAACTGCAGGAACGATTAATGTGTTGTTAGCTTCTTAACATTAATAGAAGATGGTGTAAACATTGTGTTGAGCACAGTATACAATGGGAGTGAAATCAGAACGGTGACCATCAAACCAATGTTATTTTTAAGATTAGGTATTATGTTTTGACCTGTTTCTTTGTGTACAAAATGTCAAAATGGGGCCGCAGTACCCGGTATTTTACATCCATGTTTCGTAGCGCACTAAACTATCTAATTTTTTTTTTTATGGCAGAGGGGGGATTTTTGTCTGGTGTTACGTAAATTTACGTTTCTTTATCACCTCAGATAAAGATGATATTGTGAGATATTAAAACTGTATACAATGCAATGATGCTCCGCGTTTCTCTGTTCTCTTTATTTGTGGTACTGTATACGGTATAACCCATAGCATAGTGGCAAGGGGGCCACTTTTGGATTGGTCTGTTTAAGGTTATTGCCAGACATGAATCTAGTGATTGACTAGCTTTACATTCACAAACCACCACACATTCTCACTTTTTTATGTTTGGTTTAATATCGGATTTGGTTAATAATGCCTAATGAGAAGTATAATTATATTTAATTGATACCAACATGGTCCTTTAATTAATATTTCAGTATAACATCTGTCATGTATATAGAGGTTTCTTAGTCTAGTGGATACGTCATCGGACTGGGGATCACATTGTTCACGGTTCGAGTCCCGCTGTGGCACTAATGTCCTTGGCATGGCATAAATCTTATTTGCCACTCTCCACCCAGGTGTTAAATGGGTACTGGTAGGGGGGAATTTCTTGAATGATGCTGAGCACCGAAAACAGCTGCCGGGCAGAGCCGGGGTTATACCTGGTATTGGAGCGCCTTGAGCACCTTGTGTGGTGCTCGAGTGCGCCATACTATTCCACGATTTTTATTCATTTTTTTTAGTTCAGCTATGATGGTAGAAGTACACATAAAATAATGGAATTCCTGCGTTGTTCATATCACCTACTTTCAAGTTGCCTCTCATTTTCTTTACTTTTCTTAATATTAAGTATCTTTCACCTTAGCCACCTTATTTTCATCAACATCTGGCATACAGCTTAGCTTTGAATTTCCTCCAACCACAAAATGCCACATTCAACTTACATTTTTTCCTCACACGTACAAGGTAAATATTATATTTTCATTTTCTGTTACTCTTATTCATTCCTCATTAGTATCATTGTCTAATTATCATCAAGTTCGCTGATATGGCTGCACATACAAGCGTTTTCCGGTAAATTTCTCACCAGTCACGATTAAATAATTATGTGCATAAACCGTGTCACATTCTTATAATTTCCCCTTACCACCTCTAATAATTGCCCCCTTTACCTCTGATAATCGCTCCTATTCAATTATAAGAGGTGCGCCTTTTACTTTGACAAGTGTCCCTTTTTCTTTGTAAGAAGTGCCCCTTCCTCTTCTAATAAGTGCCCTTTTTCACCTCTAATAAGTATCACATTTATTATGACACGTGCCCCTTTTCCTTGTGATAAGTCACCTTTTACTTTCTTGATAAGAGCCCCTTGTCCCCATTAATGCCCCTTGTCACCTCTGATATATGCTTCTATTAAAATCTGATCGGTGCCCGTTTTCACCTTGCGATTGATTTGGGTAAATCACAACTCCTTTTAAGACGGGGCCCAGGTCTCTTATCATCAACACATGGCAGGTCAATTTATTATACAAAACTATAATTTAGGTCCATTTTCGAGGCAGGGGGAGAAGAAAGGAAAGACATTGACAAACATGTTCCCACGCAACTTTAACCATTATATTTTAAAAGTATTGTGAAAATTCCTTGGGAAAAATACAATATTTCGATTGCAATGTACTTTATGAATATTGCTTTGCACAAATTACGAATGTTATTCTAGGAGAGAGAGAAGGGGGGGGGGTAGGGTGTGAATTCTGAACTCTACCATACATTATCTTCATGATTGAGACTGAAATTCATGACTGTCACCTGGATCCAAATCTTATTTTATGTATCACTCGACCGATAGTCTGCTTCATTTCTGAACACACATCATGCCCTACACAACATAGTGCCCACATCCCAAAATTTCTCTTGATTTTAATTGGGGGGGGAGGTGTTTTAAAGGAAGAAGAGGGAGGTGACAGTTTTGAACCACACCGTGTACTAAGTACATGTACATGTTTCAGACTGCAAAGCATGTCTGTCATTTGAAATCGGGTATTATTTTATGTAATATTTGACCACTAGCCTAATTTGGTTTCTGAGAACACTTCATTTATCGGTTGTTAGGCATGTCATTACCATAGAAACTGGAACTAAGGGAGATATATCATTAAAGGAGAACTAACCCAACGAATAAGTGTAGGTATTCTGAAAAACGAGATGAATTCCTGCCTTTTGATGTACAATCAATCTTACGAACGTGTACAAGAGATATGTAAATTAAGATTTCTTGGCATGATGTAATGCCTTATAGCATGACATGGGCGTAGCCATTTTCTTGAAAATTTGACGTACCAGGCGGAGTTGATCATATGTATCATGCACCAAGCTTTAATTGGAAAGACTTTTTAATTCAATAACAAAACCTTTACTTTAAAATGAGGGAAAATCATAGCCGAGAAGGTAAAAATTACATTTGGTGAAAAATAAATAATAGGGTAACAATTGTAACTCATTTATTTAAAGATACTAAAATATAGCGGTTGAAAATTTATGCGAAACTTTCACCCCAGAACAGCATCAACTTATTTAAGCAAATCGCGTTCTGGCAATTGGAGTACAAAGGGTAATAGGTGAATGAAATGCTTCAACACCACAAACACCTGGAAAGGAAGCATCCATAAATTGAATAAATTTAGTTGATAAACGACTCCAAATTGTACGTCATACAATCAAGAAAATGGCAATGCCCATGTCTTGCTGAGAAACTGTACTTTATTCTTGCTTTCTCATACACTTTGGTGGGGAACCTTGTAGATTGATGGGCAAGAATGCAATAAATCTCTCAGAACAGCTAAAGTTATTCTTTGGGGTTAGTTCCGGCTCCTTTAAAATATGGTGAAACTGCATCATCTGACATCACACTTCCCATCAAAATAGTCGTCTACATGATAGCACCTACTCGCGATATATTCTATTTTTCATTACACTTTATTAGTTTCCCTTGCTAAGGAGAAAATGGTATCCTTAGCAACCATAATTGCCATTTTAGCTCATATCAAAGTGTCAACTTAAGAGCGCTATAACTTTTTGGTTCGAAAACAAATTAATTTAGAATTTGTTTATAACATTAACCAAAGTTATGGACAGATTTCCAGAAAGTTCTAAGTCAGTATATAGTCGTCATATCTTTTTTTTAATATGGAAAAATAGGTATTTTGGCGCAATTCATATTTCGGGGGAAATGGTAAATAATAATATTTTTTGCTCAAAATTGTTATACAAATCATCCCCATAACTATTATGTGATACAACCTTGTAGCAAATTTAATTCTCTTTCATAATTTTTTTTTTTTTTTGGGGGCTGGCAGACAAAAAATCCGCATCACCCCACTCTTAGATGCAGGCCCCGCTGAATGTTTTTCAAAGTGGGTGGGGGGGGGGCTAAAGTATTTACGATCAGGTAGAGCGTAGTGTAAATTGGCGTGGGGTCTAGGGGCAAAGCCCCGGCAGGGGTCAGGGGCAGAGTCCCCGGAAGCTCAGGGGGTATGGGCATTTAATTACGGTCAAATGAGCATATTTTGATACCTTATTCATGACACTGGCAGGTCACTAATTGTTTTGGGGTCCAGGGGGCTGAGCCCCTGAAACTCAGGGATTTGAGGTATTTTATAACGGTCATTGAGCATTCAGGGGCCCGCTTTAGCCCCCCTGGTGGGGTCGAGAGGGCGGAGCCTCCGGAAGCTCGGGGGTTTTAGGCATTTAATTACGGTCAGATGAGCATGTTTTGATACCCTATTTGTGACACTGGCAGGTCACTAATTGGCGTGGGGTCCAGGGGGCGGAGCCCCCGGAAGCTCAGGGGTTTTAGGCAATAAATTACTGTCAGATGAGTATCCAGGGGCCTGACTTAGGGTCATTGGTTGGGTCCAGGGGACAGAGCCCCTGGAAGCTCAGGGGTTTTAGGCGTTTAATTACGGTCAGATGAGCATATTTTGATACCTCATTATTTTGTGACACTGGCAGTTCACTATTCTTTCTTTCTCTCTTTCTTTCTATTTCTCTTTAGCAGGGGCGGATCTAGCTTTTTGCTAAGGGGGGGGGGGGTTGACCATGATGCGGAGCATCGTCCACGAGCCGCAAAGCGGCGATGCGATTTTGAGGGGCTATTTTGAACCCCCGGCCCGTAAGTGATGTTTTTCTGGCATCTACTAACACAATGGAGACCATAAAAAGCAGTGCTTGATAACGTCTTTTTAAATCAAGTAACAGTTCAAACAATTTGACCCAATGACAATGAGGAGCATCGTCCACGAGCCGCGTAGCTGCGGAGCGATTGGGGGGGGGGGGCTATTTTAAACCCTCGTAAGCGATGTTTTCCTGGCATCTACTAACACAGTGGAGACCATAAAGCAGTGCACGATAACGTCTTTTTAAATCAAGTAACAGTTTAAACAGTTTGACCGAATGACGATGAGGAGCATCGTCCACGAGCCGCGTAGCTGCGTAGCGATTTGGGGGGGGGGGCTATTTTGAACGCTCGTAAGCGATGTTTTCCTGGCATCTACTAACACAATGGAGACCATAAAGCAGTACACGATAACGTCTTTTTAAATCAAGTAACAGTTTAAACAGTTTGACCGAATGACGATGCAGAGCGTCGTCCACGAACCGCGTAGCGTCGAGGCGATTTTGGGGGCTATTTTGAACCCCCGTAAGTGATGTATTCCTGGCATCTACTAACACATTGGAGTCCATAAGAAGCAGTGCATTATAACGTCTTTTTAAATCAAGTAACAGTTTAATACACAGTAATATCCCGAGTTATCATGTGTTTGGTTAAGTTACCAGATGAGTTGAATATCTTTTCACAATATTTGCACTTGAAAGGTTTCTCTCCAGTGTGCGTTCTTTCTTCTTTTTTTTTTTTTTGGGGGGCGGCCCAAGGGGGGGGGTTTAAACCCCCTAACACCCCGTAGATCCGCGCCTGTTTAGTATACTCTCTCCAAACAAGTTGGGGGCGGAGCTCGAGGCCCCGGATCCCTTCGTTCTGCGGGCCCTGCCATGTAGGCCTCTAAATAAGCATATTTCTTGCCTGACTGTAAATTTAGGAATTAGTAATTTTCCAACAAACGCATAAAAAAGTATAATTTACTAAAAAGTGAGGAGAAATCTCGGATAATTATGTCATTTCAACAACATTTTTAAATCACCGGTACTGAATTAGAAATAAACCACGTTTGAATTTTATTGTGACACTGGCAGAACACTAATTGGCTCACCCCCCATCAGTACGCCAGTGCCCCCGATCTACACCTTGTTGGCGGGAAAAATCGCAACTGATCTCCCCTACCTATCTTCTTTCTCTCTTTCTTTCCTTACCTTTCCCTCCCCCTTCCCTTTCCCTTCCCTTCCTTCTCTCTCCTTTAGGTTTGATAGGGGGAGGCAGTGGCGGATCCAGGGGGGTGGGCCCGGGCCCCCTCCCATAGAAAAAAAACATGTAAAAACACCCTTTTTGGGGAAAAAAAAGAAGATGGGCCCCCTCCCCTGGCGCTCAAGGGGGGTGGTGGTGAATTTTTTTTTTCAATTTTTGAAGGCAAAAAAAAAAATACGTGGACACTAAGGCCCATTAGTGACTATAAAATAACATGTTCTTCCTGGCTATTTGGGAATGTGTCAGTTTGCAACAGAAATGGAGAATAGCGCATTTTGTTGAAAATCATGTGATATCACGAACATTTATAAATCACTTGTATGGAATTGAAAATAAGCCATGGTTTAATTTTATTGGGGGGGCTAGCGCCCCAAGCCCCCACCAGTACGCCAGTGCTCCTTACACATTATGAAATAAGGTTCTGTTACAAAGAAATCTCAAAAATTGTTCAACATGAGTTATACATGGCGGCCATTTAAAAAAAATTACCACCACTTTTCCAGCAGCATATTTTGAAGGTAGTCCGCCATTAATTGTGCAGGGAGGTGCCCTGAACACATTGATACCGAACAACCTGTTACAACATTCTATTCCTCAACAAAAATACAAACAAAATTGGGGTTTTGCCCCCTAGGAAACATACAAATCCCTGTGTTACCCTATGGATAGAGGGACTTATCATAATTTTTTTTTTAAGGGCTCTATGAACTGAGGATACGAGGTAGGCCTAATATAATTTACTGTTTTCCTAAGAAAATCCGAACTTTCTAAGTAAACACTCTGTCTGACATAAACAGAAAACGGCCTACCTCAAGGCAGCTTTTTCAGCCTAAATCTCTTTAATAGTTCTGTCAAATCCCCTTTGCTGCATGGACATCCGGACCTAACATTGACTTTATCGTTAAAAGAATTCAAACTTACTCAAATAATCTACAGACTGGTTTGAACAAAATATTAACGAGGTTTCAAACGATCAGAACATACCTGTACTAGATCAAATCTTCCGGAAATTATATTGAAAGAAAAAAGACTACATTTCCAAACAAATCATAACTTTCTAAGTATACTGTTCGGAAGAAAAAAATTAATGGAACGACCATATTCAAGACCAAAAAAAAGATGCAGCCTAAAAAGCGTAACAGGTACAAGTTGGAGAAACAACCCAACCACTTTACTCATGCCCTATATGGGGGGGGGGGCACTCGTTTTTCCGAAGGTTCATAATTCCGAAACACAAATTTCCATGCCTAGGTTTTCATAATATCGAAAATGAAAAAGGGTTCATGATTCCGAACATTTGTTGCATTATTCCGAAGGTTCGTATTTCCGAAGGTTCATAATTCCGAAACACAAATCATTTCCCATGCCTAGATTTTATAATTCCGAAAATGAAAAAGGGTTCGTAATTTCGAAGGTTCGTATTTCCGAAAATGAAAAGGGTTCATAATTCCAAAAATGAAAAAGGGTTCATAATTCCGAAAATGAAAAAGGGTTCGTAATTCCGAAAATGAAATAGGGTTCGTAATTCCGAAAATGGAAAAAGTTACCTAAACAACAAAAGGAAAACATTAAAAGGAATAAAGGAGGCCGAGACAGCCCATACTCCTCTCCCCATAAGAGATCCAAAAGGACGGGAGACAGAGAGACAGAGAGACAGAGACAGGGGGAAATAGTAGAAGACAACACAAGACAATAGGGCAATATAAAATCTAATGAAAACGAAAAGGAAAGAAAGGAAGGAAGGAAGAGAGGAAAATTAGAAAGAGGGGATAAGATTGGAATGGGTGATAGAGAGTGAAAGATAGAAGAGGGTATCATGATTGATTAATAAGGTGATAAGTGGAGGTCATCTTACCGATTTCGTTTTATTTTCTGATTTATTCATTTATTTATTTTTTAGTTTGTTTGCTTGTTGCTTTTTATTTGGTATATGTTATTGGCTCCCCCTCCGCCCTTTTTTTTTTCTTCTTTTATTCATGGGATTGACCGTCCCCTCTTTTCAGGTTCTTTGCAACCAAGTCGGAAGCAAGTAACCGCACCTGGAATGACATTCAATTTTACTTTGTGGGCAGTTTATTCTCAAGTTTGTGATGCCTGTGCTCTGGTCCCATACAAACAGGGACAGACGAGTCATCTGGAGATATGGGAAATGGCCTGAAAGCCGGGGGTGGCCATAGTTAATTCTCGACCCTGCTCCACAAAGTTCTCTTTTCTGTGGTTGGAAAATTTGAACAAAGTGTCATTTTGGAAATGTCCGTGGAATGTCTGTATCACTTTAGAAATGTCTGTGTCTGTCTTATTACTAAAGCATTATTTTGACACCGGTTGTTAGCCGCGTAGATATCAAGGGGGCGGGGTGTCACTTAATGGCCGGTCACATATTTTGTCCTTTAAAAATAACGATAACGAGATTTTTCGTTAAAGGTATACCCGAGAGCTGCCCTACTATTAACAGACATGCACATGCTCACACGTATAGTAGGATGTACCTTTAATTGAAATCTCGTTATCGTTATCGAACAAAATTTAATGTGACCAGCCCTTAAAGCTTGATATGGGCGTGACACCATCCCCACTCAATATCTTTGTTGGAAAAAAATATTGTACATTTCGGAAATTTACCACTGTGCATGCAGTGGCGTAGCTACGGGGGCACGGGGGGGGGGCACGGAACGTCAATTCGATGGCGAAAAAAAAATGAAAGAGAAAGAGGAAAGAAGGGAAAAGGGAAAAGGAAGAGAAAAGAAGACAATTAGATGGCTGGACTCTAGCTACGCCACTGTGTGTATGTGAGGAGATCCTTCTCTTCACTTTTGTTTATTGTTGGTAAAAAAATTCTGAAATCTCCCTAGGAAAGGGCCCGTTTGTTATATAACGTGCAGTTTTCGTCATTTTAATCTCTACATTTTCAAAGGTTCGCTGGGAATCCTTCTCCTATACCCAGCTTAGTTGTATACGTGTGCAGTCATCTCCTCCATCAATCTTCTGTCAGAGTGAGTATTAAAGACATTAGTATGAATCATGCATGACAATGTCTAGAGAAATGTGAAATGTCCAAATTTTCCAGTTAGGTATATAGCATTTCCCTGTTCTTACTGACCTGAGGGATTATGCAGTGTCTTATCCATCTACATGTACAATACAACATTTGAACTTACGGTTATACATCATTAAAGTTATGTATCTGACACTCCCTGCAATTCCAAAATAGTTGACATTTTTTTTGTCGATAATTTTGGAGTGGGTAACCACCTACTGTATCCCTTGATAGTATACCTGTGCGATTTCCACAATTGTACCATTTGAAAATCCTTGATCCTATAATATAGGTTTAACATATTCGTACAAGATCATTTTTAATTGGGTTACATTTTTTTAAAGGATGACCCACGGCCAAAAAATCAACCACAAACACACACACATACACGCACACACACACACGCACCTTCCACATCCACCAGCCCTAGGCGTTGGAACCGTTGTAGCTTGGGGCGGGATGGGGGGTCAACACTTCGTATGCAAAGAGATTCGATCATACACGGTATGTCCGTATGACCCTCTCTCAAGCGCCTTTAAAAAATGTACCTCCGGGAAACAGCTACCTTTACTTCGTGCCCACATTCTGGACAACCCCGTCAGTGGCGGAACCGGGGGGGTTGGGGCTGGTGACCCCCACTCTTTCCAAAACTAAGAAAAGTGTCCCTTCCGTGAAAAACAGGTGCCCCTCCATTGACCAAAATATGCCCCTCCCAAGTAAAGACATGCCCCTCCAGTCATAGCATAAATGCCCCCTCTAACGTAAATTTTCATCTTCTTTACCCTTTGTTTGTACCCATCCATTACCAAGCGGATGCCCCCTTTGTATGCCTGCATCTCTTTTTGTGTGCTTTGTTCCGTCATAACAATTTTCCTCCAGTATAGCCAAGCTAGTTATGAAAAAAATAAAGCTTTTATAGCCAAAGTTTGACCCTAGCCCTCACAAATGCTGCCCCCTTCCAAGTGAACAAAAGCCTTTCCGGAGGTTAGACTGCCTCTTCGTAGTCTGATGTGTCAATGGATATTATACCAATTTGTTACAAAAACAGATTTGTTTGTCTCTGTGATAGGTAGGTTGGCTTAAATATATTTTGTGGGCTTTATTCTATTTTTCCAGTTTTCCCCAAATTTCACCAAGCGAATTGGAGATTTTTCTAGCCGATGTTTGATACCTGCCCCTCCTGCAACTGAAAGTGACCCTTCCGACAAAAGTAATGCTCTCGCCCCAAGATGGAATGGGTGCCTCCATGCGGCAAAGTTGTCTTAATTCCTCTTCCTTATAGTTCTATACAGTCATATTCATGACAAAACAGATGCCACTTCTTTAAGATAGGTATGACATCTGTTGTTCTATCACTGGAGTTTTCCTTAAAGAATAAACCAAGCCAAAAGAGCCTTTTATACAAAAATTTGATGTCTTTTCTATAAACGCAATTCATACTTATAGTCCATCATTCACATGGCATGTAGAGGTTCGTTTTAAAAAAGGGAAGATGGAATGGTGCTTCTGGAACGTGTCCCTATTAGATTGTCAGAGGGAATGAATATAATGTTATCAAGGACATATGAGGCAGAAAATAGAGATCGCATTTTTCCGGTGTGAAAGGGCTTTTTTCCATGGCTGGAGAGGCCAGTAGTAAGCAGACGTGCCAAATCTGATTATTTCTTGGATCCCCTGAGCTCCCCTGATTTATCTGGACACACGAAGTTGTTTCTAGGCCTTAAGTTAATGAATAACCAGCATGACTAACAGCAGAAGACAAGGTGCAGAAGGAAACAGGGCTGTTAGCTAAGGTCTCGTTTTGTTCACACTCGCGCGCTTAGCTCTCCCGCAAGTAGTCATTAAGCATATTCAGCCCCCTTGTTTTCATAAAGATGGCAATACATCCATGATTTTATTCATAAAAAGGATAACGTTTTCATTAAAAAAAAAAAGAGGTTATAAGGTTTATACGTGATGATATATCTTTTCCGATAATTTGTTGTTTAGGTACCCCCTTTTTTCCGACAAATTGCCCCTTTCAGGAAATGGGCCATACATTGAATAACGTTCCGCCACGCCAGGGCACAATCTTCATTTTCCCTTTCTAAAAATAGAATCATAGTCTATCCTTGAATTTCAAAAAAAGCAATATGTGATATTAAGAAATATTGGGGAAGGTGTTTTGGGAAAAGAAATCCTTGTTCTAATTTTTTGTTAAAGTATGGTTATCAATAATGTACTTGGGGCTACGGTTCTAGTTACAACTTAATTTGCATAATCCTCTAAACCTTTTTCTCAAATGTCCAATGTCCAATGTTTCTCGCATTTTCTGCTTTTATTGAAAATAATTAGATGCCAGTAAGGACCTCCCCTACTAATAGCAGCATTTTCACCGGTTAGACAAGAAACAAGGTATGGCGATATATATATTTTCAGAAATGGTGAAAGCTGTGGCGTCTCACACATCTCAATACTCACAAAACAACAACAACAACAAGACTAATATTACAGAGAATGTATCAAGGAATCATAGCTATGTTTAATGAATAGCCTGATAAGTCACACAATGACAAGCATGCGCAACGATTTCTTGTCACGGTCTAGTCTTCAAAATTTCCGAAGCGTCCTGTTTAATGTAGGGATTCCTTGGAAAGCAGGCCATTACATTTAATTTTTGGGGCTTGAATGGAACCACCATACTGAAATAAAACTTAATAAATTAATAAATTAATACAAATACAGCTTAATTCTACACAACCATAAATAGTTTGTTTACAGCATATCCTAAATGGTCGATAATACTGAAACCTTTTCAAAAAAATTTAAATACCAAAACAACGCGCAGCGGCTACTTGTTCGCAAAACATCAACTCAAAGAAAAGAAAGATAACAAGTTAGCAACAACAAGAATATTACAGGGAATGTATCAAGGTGTCACTGCTATGTTCAATGAATAGCCTTACAATTCACACAACATTGAAATGACAAGGATAAATCTTAAATACTAACTGGCATACTATTTATAAGTAGCCCAGACATAAAGATCATGACAAAGGAATTAAAAGCATCAATAGTAACCTGTTTAATCATTAAGCGACTAGATCTGACCATATTCCGCTAATTATTTTCTTTTGATATATTCCGCCCCCAATAGTTACACTAGAGTAGGGGCGTATCCTGGATTTACCAAAAGGTGGGGGGGGGCACTAATCCAAAAATTTACTGACAAGCAAGGTTCATCAGCATTTCTTTTGTGTCGTTTTGCCCAAAGGGGGGGGGGCACTAAAGCCAGCCCCCAAAAGCTTAACACATGCTTCTATGAGCATTTTTCGTCCAATGGGAGGGCCTTTCCCCCCGATCCACACCTTGTTGGCGGGGAAAATCGCAACTGATATCCCCTTCTTTTCTTTCTTCTTCCTCTTTTTTTCCTTCACTTTATCTCCTATTTTCCTTTTTTCTTTCCCTTTCCTTCCTTCTCTCTCTTTTTTTTTTGGCTGGGGGGCAAGGCCCTTTTGCCCCCTCCCGATCCACACCTTGTTGGCGGGGAAAATCGCAACTGATATCCCCCTTCTTTTCTTTCTTCTTTTTTTTTTTCCTTCCCTTTATCTCCTCTTTTCCTTTTTTCTTTCCCTTTCCTTCCTTCTCTCTCTTTTTTTTTGCTGGGGGGGGGCAAGGCCCTTTTGGCCCCCCCGATCTCCTTCTTTCTCCCTTTTCTTTTCTTCTTCCTCTTCTTTCTTTCCCTTTCTCTCCTCTTTCCCTTTCCCTTCTTTTTCTTCTCCCCCCCTCTCTCTCTCTCTCTTTCTTTTTTGGGCGGGGTGGGGGGCAAGGCACGCTCGGCCCCACTGGATCAGCGCCTGTATTTTAGGCATTTTGTAGCATTTTAAGATAAACCACGTCAGCCTTTTAATGTCAGCTAGTGCTCTGAATCATACCTTAACCTGTTAAAAATATTATTACAACTTTAATGGTGAAAATGAATAATTTGTTATATTTTCTCTTCATGTGTAGCCTGATTACCCAGGAAATACCTACTTTGCATTCATGCATTAGAAAGAGAAGACGATAGAAGTAAAGCAACATAACATATGGAAAGATAAAATTATCCGGCGGCCGCATAATTCACTGGTTCTTATTCAGTGATAGTTTTCTTTTCCCTTTTATCTCTCTCCCTTTTTTGGACCCTTGACATGGAGAGGGGGGGGGGGCTGCTCAGTCGTTTCGGTCCTTCTTTTCCCTCCTTTTTAGGTACCTAATTTCATTTTCGGAATTATGAACCCTATTTCACTTTCGGAATTATGAACCCTATTTCATTTTCGGAATTACGAACCCTATTTCATTTTCGGAAATACGAACCTTCGGAATAATGGACCTTTGGAGTAACGAGCCTTCGGAATTACGAACCTTCGGAATTACGGACCTTCGGAATTACGAACATTCGGAAATACGAAGCTTCGGAAAAACGACATGTAACCCCCTATATAGATCTTTGATCAGACCACTACTATAGCCTATCGATGTTAGGCTTGCGATTCAGCGAGTGAAAGTTCGAACAAAGTCCTAGGTTCACCCCTTGCTGCCCTACGCGTTGAAATGAACGAGCCCCATCTAGAGTTTAGGAGAGAAATGCTAACTAACAAATGCCATTCCACCTTTCTCAAATTAAGAAACATCCGTTAAAAATGAACATCCATCCATGTTGGCAATTGAAAAAACATTGAAAATTGAAAAGTAAGACAACCATTAGGAACGATAATAAAACATGTAACAACAGTAGAAGATACTATGGAGAATTTGATACCCTTCTACATTCCCTGCTGGTATATCATTACTCCTTCCATATCTACCGATTTCATCGACAAGAGACTAAAACGTATGCAACTAAAAAATTCAAAATGGAATAATAGTCCCCCCAAAAGTTCAATGTACACACACGGATCCAAAACTCCTATCAGGCTCGGCTTTCCGAAATGACTTGTATGCGCCATATTTCTCAATGAAACAAGCCTAACAAGGCAAACGCCTCGCGATTTTTTTTCTCCAACTTTAGAGCCTATACAAGGTGCAATATCAATGGCCCTCTTATGGATAGAACAGCCTATATAAAAAGAGACGTGGTAATTTTCAGTCTCCCTTTTAGCACTCCTTTCTCTACAGTCTCCTATAATGATAATTTTGTCAATCATATCACATACAATAATACAAAATTGTCATATACAAAGACACCCAATTGTATCTCGCATGGATCCCATGGAACTGTGGCATTAAAATGGACACAAAATAGTAGATCACCTCCTGAGAGATATATACTTACTGGCCTTATTAAGTATATATCTCTATGATCACCTCGCAAAAAATAAAAGCGTTGTTCTAATCAGGACCCCGTCCAGGCGCGTAGCCAGGGGGGGGGGCGATGGGGTCGGTCGCCCCCAAAAAAAAAAAAAAACGCCGGCCAAAAAAAAAAAAAAAAGAGAGAGAGAGAAGAGAAAAAAGGAAGAGGACGTAGGAAGAAAAAGGAAATTCAGACATATTAATGTAAGGAAACGTCAAAGCTTCCGCGCTTCGCGCGGAAGGAGGGGGGAACTGAATTAAGACAATTCAGGATTAAGAGTCGAGAACGGTACAACAAATCGTCTTCTTTCTCTAACAATCATAATAAAACGGCAAAGCTTCCGCGCTTCGCGCGGGAGGAGGGGGGAGGGGGAACTGAATTAAGACAATTCAGGATTAAGATTCGCTGAGAATGGTACAACGAATCGTCTTCGATCCGCGCTTCGCGCGCGGGGGGGGGGCTGAATTCAGACAAGGATTAATAGTCGAGACAGTACAACGAATCGTCTTTTTTCTCTTAAAACTTAATGAAACGGCAAAGCTTCCGCGCTTCGCGCGGGGGGGGGGGTGACTGAATTCAGACAATTAGGATTAAGATTCGAGAACGGTACAAAGAATCGTCTTCTTACTATAATAACTTAATGAAACGGCAAAGCTTCCGCGCTTCGCGCGGGAGGGGGAACTCCCCCCTCCCTGCACCCACCTCCTAGGGGTGCGCTCTGTAAGTGATTCGCCCGCTTCGCGGGCTCACTACCGCCCCCCTAAAATAAAATCCTGGCTACGCGCTTGCCCCCGTCTCATGGAGAGTTGATATCAATGGCAATTTGGCAAATATGTACATAAGAGAGATAACGGGAGACGGCAAACTTGCGATTGATTGGAGGACTTGCGATTGATTTGGATCAATCGCAACTCTTTGTAAGACGGGTTTTAGAACTACTTTATAAATGAAAACAAAGATGCGAAAATCATACTGACGCAAGACCGTTCAAACCAATAGTTTTACATAACTTTGAATGAAACTGAATAGAGACAGCGAAGTAATCATTCGCAAACTCAGATTAAGCAATGCTGGCTTAAATGCAGACTCCGCCAAAATGTGGACATCCCAAACAATAAAAACTGTAACTACTGCAATATCCCTGAAACAATAATATCCACCGTATAACGGAATGTCCAAAATATACAATAGAACGATCAATGTTGATAATAGAAATTAATATAGTTAACTCCAGTGAAATAATGCAACTCCTAAAATCAACAGGAAAAAAAAAACAGCTTTAGTTAGCTAGTTAGCTTTATTCATAGAACGAGGTGCTTTGAGTTTTGGTCCCCTGGTTCCACCCCTTTAACGCTGTCCTCCACCACTCCACCACAACCCACCATTATGACCCCACACCAGGCGCGTACGCAGGGGGTGGTTTTGGGGGTTAACCCCCCCCCCCTCAAATTTGTTGTATGTGTGTGTTTCGGAGGAAAACCCCCCACACTTTTTGTTCAAGTGTAACAAAAATTTAAAAAAGATTTTTTTTTTTTTTTAATGCTAAAGGGCAAAAAAACCTCCCCACTGAACAAAATATCGGTCGGTATAATTTTCCAATTTTCGGGGGAAAAAAATATGTACTCTTCCCCCGCTTATTCAGCGGCCGGCTGAGTCGTTGCGAATTTTTTCTCTAAAACTGGACCCAAACCCCCACATAAGCGGGGACTTATTCAGCGGCTGGCTGAGTCGTTGCGAAATTTCCGGCGCGATTTTCAAATTTTAAACCCCCGTTGAAAAAAATCCTGCGTACGCTACTGCCCCACACCCCCTTTTCACATACCGCACATCTTTGCAATGCCCTCTTTTTTCTTTTTTTCTCGTATTTCAAAAAGATAAATAGAAAGTTGATTGAAAGCCGTAAATTGTGGAGAGACTCAATCAATAAAATCCATCCAATAAGTAGACCCTTCAACAGACTAAAGATTTGCCAAGGCCTCCGGCTGAGAAGACTGCGCGACGTAACGCGTCGGTCTGGCAGGAAAGTGTTGATTGCTAGAGATCTGGCCTGCTGTATGGACCAGTACTTCGGAGATCTTACTTCTCTTTTGTCCTCCCCTAAATTATACAAAATATATGTATACTTTTATATCTAACATAATAATTATTTTAAAAAAAAAATTTTAATGCGTAAACATTTTCAATGAATGATTGCCTATAGCATGCACCATATAGACAAATTGGTCAATAAATAGTTATTACAACAACAAAAAACGCAAAATTTATAGTATACTGCGGGTATACCGCGCCGCGTCTATACTGCTACTTTAATAACACTATGTCCCATTTGAAGGCCAAAAAATGAAAAGGTTAAATTCCAACGGCATTTGAAAGATAATACTAATTTAGATCTTCCCTCAAAACAAAAGGGCTTGAAAATGTCTTTTGGGGGGAAAATAACGACCGTTAGTTGTCGAATCAAATTTAGCGATCGCAGTCGTTTAATTAAATAGTCTGATTAATTTTCAGACCCTTGTACCAAATGGTCGTACATTTTATACTGCGCAAAGATTCAATCATTTTAATTTTGGCCATTACAAGAAGTGGGTTATTGATGTAGAATTTAAAGCCTAGAGAGAAAAATCCGTCTGGTTGGAGGAGTTTTTAAAATCATATGTGCTGACGCTCTCCTCAAGGAGACGTATTCGGTGAAGCCAAACGTTTAGTCGCGATGTAACAAAATTATGCCCGAACGAAGTAGATTGTCAGTTTACCTGAAGCCATAGTTAGAGCGCTAAACTAATTGGACGTTTCACCATTATCTCAGGTAGTTAACGTTTTTTATATCCCACATAATCGTATCAAGAATCTTGCATGTCGATTGGTCTAAATGAAGTCACATGACAAATGGTATCTTGACGGTCGTAGTTAATGACCCCGGACGCTCTCGGATCAGATCATTCGACATAATTATGAGTGATAAAAACTCACAGTCTCTCCTAAGGACAATTTTATAGATCAAAGGGTTGCATGTCTTGGGAACCACTTCTATCTTTAAGGATGGGTCCAGGTGCTCGCCTTACAGGGCCTTTTTCGAGTTGCAGCGGCAGCCGGCAGAGCCCTGCCTTGGGTCCTGGGGGTGGAGCCCCCGGACGCTCTCGAGCTTAAGCAATTCAGAACCTTCGATATAGCCATCTTGAGCGATAAAACTTCTAATCCATCCCTTAAAATTTGGATTGCGCGGATCCAGGATTTCTTAGGGGGCAAAATTTGAAATTGTGCGAGCCAAATATTGGTACGTAATAGTGACCACTAAAGCAGTGGCGTAATGAGCAAAATCGTTTGGGGGCAGAAAAAAATCCACATCACCACCACTCTTACATGGAGGCCCTGCTGAACGTTTTTCAAAGTGGGTGGGGGAGGCTAAAGTATTTACGATCAGGTAGAGCGTAGCGTAAATTGGCGTGGAATACTAGGGGCAAAGTCCTTGTGGGAGTCAAGGGGCGGAGCCCCCGAAGCTCAGGGCGTATGGACATTTGATTACGGTCAGATGAGCATATCTTTATACCTTATTTGTAACACTGGCAGGTCACTAATTGGCGTGGGGTCCAGGGGGCAGAGCCCCCAGAAGCTCAGGGGTTTTAGGCATTTAATTACGGTCAGATGAGCTTATTTTGATACTGTTTGTGACACTGGTAGTTCACTAACTGGCGTGGGCTCCCCTTTCCCTTCCCTTCCTTCTCTCTCTTTTAAGTGTGCTGGAGGGGGCAAGGGCCTTTCGTTCCCCCGATCCGGAAGTTGTTGGCCGAATTAATCGCAACTGATCTCCCCTTCTTTTCATCCTTTTCTTTTCTTCTTCCTCTTTTTTGTTCCCTTTTAACTCTCCTCTTTCTTTTTCCCTTCCCCCTTTTTTTGGCAGGGGGATATTGCCCCGATCCTAACTTCTTGGCGGGAAAATTGCAACTGATGTCCCCCTTTTTTATTTTCTTCTTCCTCTTTATTTCCTTCCCTTTATCTCCTATTTTCCTTTTTTCTTTCCCTTTCCTTCCTTCTCTCTTTTTTTTTGCTGGGGGAGGCAAGGCCCTTTCAGCCCCCCAACTGATCTCCTTCTTTCCCCCTTTTCTTTTCTGCTTCCTCTTCTTTCTTTCCCTTTCTTTCCCCTTCCCTTTCCCTTCTTTTCTCTCTCTCTCTCTCTTTTTGGCGGGGGGCAAGGCCCCCTGGCCCCTGGATCCGCGCCTGATTGCCCTTATTAGTTTATTTCATTGGATATCGATTCTCTCTCTCTCTCTCTCTCTCTCTTTCTCACACACACAGAGCTTTCTAAGGACAATTTTTTTTAGAACAAATGCTTGTATTGGGAACCACTTTTTCTTTATGGATACGGTCCAGGGGTCCGCCTTAGGGCACATTTCGGTTGCAGGGGCAGAACCCTGCTAGTGGTCCATTGGGCGGAGCCCCTGGGTGCTTTCTTATATATCCCAGAGGCGACGCTCCGCCACTTTTTCGAGTACCCCAAAAGTGCCCCTTTTTACATAGGAAGAGTGCCCCCTTTTACTTGTGATGGGGTTGGTTTAACCTGGTTGCTAAGAAAGCATGTGTATGCTTGTAATTAAAGGGAAATCCAACCCAAATAGACAACTACTCTTGACTAAAAGAAAGCAAAAAAATCAGACGAGCAAACTGGTGAAAATTTCAAATAAATCTGACTAAATATAAGAAAGTTATGAATTTTTGAAAGTTGTAATCACTATACGTATGGGCACTTCAAGTTAGCTGAAGCGGTAATGTCAATGTGATGTAGTGTCGGTCTGTCGGACTACTTTCCCATCTGTTCCAACATATAAAATGACTAAAATTTAAATGTTTCAAATATTCTTGGCTCAGGAGGGTTTATTCTTTTTAGAGCACCTTTAATAATATGCTATCTACAATATATTTTGAGTAGTGGAACTTACGAGAAAAACAGAAATTAATGATATTTTTGTACACGGCAAATGGGAGAGTAGTCCTTGTCCTACGTCACAATCTGACCAAACTACCAATTTGAGATTCGCATAGACTTTGTGATCTCATAGGCCTATTTCAAACATTCATAACTTCCTTACTATTGGTCCGATTCATTTCAAACTTTTGCCATTCTGTTTCTGTTATTTTTCTGCTTTCATACAAATCAACTTAATACAAGAGTTGGATTGCCATTTAAGCAACCAGAGGACCGACGACTTTAAGTCCTCTCCGAGGGACTTGGTAATGAGGACTAATGCCCTACCAAAGGGCACTAGCGCATCGACTGGTTTCGAACCCGGGATCTCCCGTTTACGAGACCACTGCTCTACCACTGAGCCATCGCGCCTCCTTTTTCTTTAAAATAGGTGCAGGTTCCATATTCTTATAAGTGCCCCTTACTACCTCTGATAAGTGCCACTTCACCTCTGATGATCGCCCCTATTCAAATCTTAAAGGTGCTCCCAAGTGCCCCTTTATCTTTGTAAGAAGTGCCCCTCCTATTCTAATAAATGCCCCTTTTCACCTCTGAACAGTGCCTTCTTTCCTTATAATACGAGCCCCTTCCCCTTCTCATAAATGCCCCTTTTCACCTCTGGTAAATGCCCCTATTAAAATCTTATAGGAACACCTTTTATTTTTATAAGTGCCCCATTTCACCTCTGATAATTGCCCTTTTTACTCTGACGCATGCTCCTCTTTTTTTCTTTTAATAAGTCCCCTTGTCCCTTTCGATGATAAGTGCCCCCTTTTCGTTCACCATGAAATGTGCCCCTAATTTCAAGCGACTAAGAGCAACCTTTTCTTTAATTTCTCCTACAGCTCGCTCACATTTATAGTCGATACAGTTATGTTTCTTATTGAAGATCTTTTCAGTCTTTCATGATGAGATAGTGCTTATTAGTGCTTAAGATTTAATTTTTCTCATTGCGACCTCGTAAATGAATATTCAGACTATCACACCCAACTGCAAAGTATGATTGCTTAAGCAGTATTGAAATCATCCATGATAGTGTTATCACAATGTAGTAGTATATACCAATGTCTAAAAATTTACATTTTCGCTTTGAGGTTTTCCTTTCTAGGTGCCCCTTTTTTCTCGAGAAAGTGCATTTTTTTGTTGGTCCCCCCATTGGAAAACTCCCCAGGAGTCTCAGTCAAATAAAATACTGTAAGCATGCGTGACAAAGAAAACGCGTATAAAGGGGTGTTTTTTTTTTTTTAGGGTTGGATGCGGTCCGCCGCGTTAAGAGGTTAAAAAACGTCAATTTTCAAGAAAAAGGGTAGTTTTTCAAAATCCTGCTGTACGCGTTTAGGGGTATTCTTCTATATCCCGACTTCGAAAAGAAAGCTGGCCGGGAAGCCGGTTGTCTATAACTTTCGGTTACGTCAGCTTGCTAATGTAAAAACACATAAAGAAGCCCCTATACTTCGCGTATCAGCATGAATTGTTTGTTTACGACCGGGGTCTCAGTTACGACGACGAAATGTAATTCTTTTTTTCTTCGAAGAAAACACTTATGATGGCTGTGCTTGTGCATTAAACTCGTTTGGAAGTGTACAGGTTGACGTTATTGCTTCTCTATTGAAATAAATGTTTACATTGTGAATTTTACATCAGAAGCGCAATTTGATTTATTTTACATTGTCAACAACTTAAATAGTAATCCCTATCGCACTTCAAAATGCTCAAGGGGTTACAATTTTACAATACTTGTTAAGGGTACACTTTTGTGAAATACCCGTTTAGGGTGTGAATTCGGGAAAAAAAACCACGACAAAATCCTCATTTTATAGGGTGTATATTGGCTTCAGAAAAAAATCCTCGTTTAGGGGGAGTCTGGAAAACCTGTGGTCACGCATGCTTACAGTCAGGGGCTGATCCAGCCGGCGGCAAGGGAGGGGGCCAAAAAAGGGGCCCACTTCGTGCGAAAATTTGAGAATCGTGCCGGCCGATTATCCGCTCAGTAGAGGGGGGTAGTGAGCACAATTTTTGTGGAGAGTGCTATATTTTTTTCAACCACCACCCCCTCCTTGAGCTCCAGGGGAGTGGGCCCATCATCTTTTTTTTTTACAAAAAGGGGTGTTTTTACCTGGTTTTTTTTTCTAGGCCCCCCCCCCCCTGGATCCGCCACTGCTTACAGTCATGACTGAGACCCCTGGGGAAAACTCTCTGCCGCCTCTGTGCTGGTCCACAACAGAGTATGATTACGCAATTTCTACAGTAACAGCGACAAGCAGCAACAGCAAGTGCGGCTCTCCCCTCCGAGTCGCATTCTTCGAGCGACGATTATAACATTGGACGACGAGAGCAAACCTTCTAATCATATTCGTACACGCGATCGAGATTCATGCGACAATCATCATTATGCGAAGTTTGCGCGACGAGTCGCCTCTACACTTACTTCGCAACGGGATCCATCAAGTATCCTTACACATAGCAAAAACATGCTTTGATCACAAGAAACCATACATGGAACTGTTTATAGCGACACAGAGATGCGAGTTCGACGCAAACCAATGATTCGCAGTTCTCTGACATCTTAGCACAGGCGCGTAAGCCAGGGGGGCGATGGGGGCGGTCGCCCCCAAAAAAAAAACGCCGGCTAAAAAAAAGAGAGAGAGAGAGAGAGAGAAGAGAAAAAAGTGAGAGGACGTAGGAAGAAAAAGGAGCAGACAAAGAAATATTTTTGAAAATTCATTCATAATAATTTACTGAAACGTCAAAGCTTCCGCGCTTCGCGCGGGAGCGGGGGGGAACTGAATCCAGACAATTAAGGATTAAGAGTCGAGAACGGTACAACAAATCGTCTTCTTTCTCTAACAATTTAATGAATCGTCAAAGCTTCCGCGCTTTGCGCGGGGGCTGAATTCAGACAAGGATTAAGAGTCGAGAACGGTACAACGAATCGTCTTCTTTCTCTAACACCTCTTACCTTGTTTCTCTAATAATTTAATGAAACGTGAAAGCTTCCGCGCTTTGCGCGGGAGGGGGGCAACTGAATTCAGACAAGGATTAAGAGTCGAGAAAGGTACACCGAATAGCCTTCTTTCTCTAATAATTTAATGAAACGTCAAAGCTTCCGCGCTTCGCGAAGGAGGGGGCAACTGAATTCAGACAAGGATTAAGAGTCGAGAACGGTACACCGAATAGCCTTCTTTCTCTAATAATTTAATGAAACGTCAAAGCTTCCGCGCTGCGCGAAGGAGGGGGGGGGGGATTAGAGTCGAGAACGGTACAACGAATCGTCTTCTTTCTTTTATAATTTAATGAAACGGCAAAACTCCCTCTCCCTGCACCCACCCCCTAGGGAGCGCGCTACGCGCGCTCTGTAAAATTAAAGTGATCCGCCCGCTTCGCGGGCTCACGACCGCCCCCCTAAAATTAAATCCTGGCTACGTGCTTGTCTCAGCAGAGTCACCTGAACTTGTCAGACATCGTCTAGGATCAGAAAGGTTACCAGCGTAGTTAGAAAGAAAACAAATAGAAGAAATTAATATCTTCAGTTATTTTATGTGTTGATTTTTGTTAACTACCCTACTACGCCCTCTTCCATACAATGTCAGCCTGTCACTTTTAGTTTAATATCCGCGGGCTTAAAAACAAAGAAAAACAAAAGAAGTCAAAAATGTTGATGGTCAAAAAGCCAAAGTAAATTTCATCCGAGAAACTGATTGGACATCAGATTAAAAAAAATATATATGTATTATTAGAAATGAGTAGCCTGGACCATGTTAAAGGTAATGCAAAGTTTTGGGAAATTTTGAAAATTGGATGGATAGTAATTCTTTGAAATTTTGATATATTTGGATGCCCCTGGGGATGTATTATAAACACTAAAAATATTAGCCCCTAAAACACTTCTGCTTTCGAGCAAATTGTTCCGTAGTTTTACATACTTTTTCAAAAATTCTTTACTTTCTTATTAGTTATCCGATTTTGCTCAAACTTTTTTTGATCGGTTTGTCTGATTTTTCTGCTTCTATTGAAAGTAAGTTATTTTTGGAGTGGACTTGTACTTTAAAGAGAAGGTTCATTGATTTTAAAAACCAACTTTATTGTCATTATTGCAAAGGTGAAACTTTGATTGGACAAGGTTATCAAAATCCAATGCTTGAAAACATTCTAAGTAATGATTATTATCAATTACAAAACGCTTAAATACAGCCCCGGCATAGCACCTGAAAAGCTCTCCGATCGCTGCTGAGATGTGTGACGTCACATATTGAACATGATTTGCACAATCAGACGATGTCCCATGACATCTCACACATTTTCAGTGCCTGTTTTATGATCTTCTCTTCAGTTATTTCTCTTACTTCACTACCCTCAGGCTAAATGTTTAATCTATTGCCTCACTCTAAACCCCGCGCTTGGTATTATTTTGATGAAAAATGCAATGATAAAAAAAAATAAAGGAATCCGTCGCTTGTAAACAAAATAAGACGCCATTGTATTTTCAGCTGCATACACCGCGGTATGTTCGGCGTTTCAAGAGGGAACAAATGCCGTCCATGCTATCATTCCGGGGGTTTTTTAATTTGAAAGTGTGGATTGTTCATTAACCCCTATCCTGTGTATTTACAAACAAAAGAATTTAGTTATCAGAATCGGTTTCATATCCCGTTTTGAATGGTGTAAAATTCCATCACATTTATATACACTAAACTCGGTATAATTTGAGAAATATTAGCATTGCAATTATGTTTATTCTTTATGGGATGTCGTCTGCTTGGGCAGGATTGGTTCATATTGTGACGACATTAAAACATCGTTATTTTTCTGGCGAATCTCTCGCAAATCCCAGATGCTATGGAAGTGGTTTTATTTGTATTTTTATAAATCACCCGATATTTAGATGACCTAAAATTTGTACGATATGGCCATCTGTTAGCTTACCAGTTTCTAGTGATATGCTATTTGACATATTTGTGATTTTGAACAGGCACTTTAGGACTAGACTATTGGCTAGTAAACAAGAACATTCAACTTAAGTTAATCAAAGCAGATATTAGACCGGCAATATTACGTGCAGACCATAATGCAGTATTACTCAAAATTAGGATGAAAGAAATTAAGACTGGTCAAGTATTTTGAGTGATGAAATATCGAAATATAGTGTCCGTAATATTACAAATATAGTTCAAGTAAAAGATCATTATACTCCCTTTGAAAAGTGGGAATCATTGAAAATAATTGAAAATAATGAAAACGTGAGTTTACACAGAAATTTGTAGAAGGAAAATGGTTAAGAAAAAATAGAAAATAAATATAAAAAGAGAAATTAGAGATTCTCGAAAAAACATATTGATGGAAATAATAATGATATTGAAACAAAAACGAACTATAGATCAGTATAATATTATGAGGAAGATTGGAAAGAATTTATAAATTGTACTTCATGGCTGTGCCTGGTCTTTACTCTTTAACCTCTATTGTCACCCTACCAGGGGAGACCAAAATTCATAATCTCATCTCAGGTCGAATGAGTAGGCCTACAGTGACTAGAACAATGGATGAAAGTACTAAGAGGAATGCAAAAAGTAGTTTTCAAACAAATTGCAAACCTTGCTCTAGAAATGTCCAACAGAAATCATAAAGACTGTCTGTGGGCTGATATCGCGAGTGAGAAGTGTAAGAAACATTTTAACTCATTTGAGCAACCTTTGATAATTTTCCAACCCCGAGTAAATATTACCTCACTCCTCAGGCATGTTGAAGACTAAAGTTTTAATTTGTCTTATCGTCAATGTGAATTAATTGCCAGGAAACCTTAGAAAGATCGGGATCTGCATGCAGACCTGAAACATTGCTGACTGTTATGATTTATGTTTTCAGGAAGCCAAACCGCTATCCATTTCGTCCAGACCGAGCCCACTGCTGGGAGTCTTAGCAGGGGAGCATGTTAGCATGGACACCCATCTATGCACCATCATTCAAAACCCTGGCATCTGCCGTAAAGGAAAGAGAGAGAGAGAGAGAGAAAAATTGGCTTAACTCCGCCCACTGTTAGAGTGATTTACAGGTCCTTCCAGCCAATGGGAATGGAGTATTAAGAGAACTGACTCTGAGTTTGCTTGAACGAGATTTTCTTGGTTCTAGAAATGGAAAGAGAAAGGGGGTAGCGACAGAAGTTTTCTCGAGTTTGTTTCTGTTTTCCTCCTCGATCAAGACGACTTTTTTTTTACTATGCCTGTGCTGGAAGAGAATCCTCCTTTTAACCCTGGTAAGTGAAATTAATTATTTGTCACATATTGATTTTATAGCTAATGTTCTCACCACTGAAATTATAATCAGGAATCACAATTATTGATTGTTCAAATTCTGGATTTATTGCTACTGTTTTGTGCTGAAGAAGAAAAAAATATTCCTGCTGCCACTTAACTTAAAAAGTATACACCTCCCAAGCATGTATGTAGTTTTGTTCCTTAGTTGAATTTTACGTTTATACTGTTTCAAATTATCTATTATTTGTGTGAACTAGCAGCATTATCTTTACCTCAATCCTCTGTACCTTATTCATCACGTCAAACTTTTCAGAACTTATATCTGTACATTTACATATTGACATTGATTGTCATGATTGTGATAAACAAACCCCTGATCACCAAGACAGTGGACTTGATCGCGGTGATTCTTAGGAGAGCAAGATGTATTGGTTATAATTATATTTCATCTCTTGTTCATATACAGTGTACGGAGTGCATTTAGGTACAATGTTGTAGGAAGATCAGTGTGTTTCATCAAACAATGTGTTTAACCAACCATTTTCATTTGAACATTTAACATATTTCTAAGGGAGACAATAATGATGTTAATTTTTCAGGGGCATTTTATAGAGATGTTTTATTGGCGCCTGGAAATATAGTATTACTATTAGGCGCGGTAAAAATTAACCCTATGATTATTATTATTATTATAGAGATTATTTTATTGTATCATAAGCCCATGAAGCCCCTCCAATTTCACAATATTAATGTATTTTTTTTGGTGAGTGCATTGTATTTTGAAAAAAATCTTTAACATTATGTCCATGTCTACGGCTGTTATTTTTGTGGAAGTATAATTTCAAGTTCGGTTGATTTGAGTAGCAGGGTAGGGTGACAAAAGTTAGAGACCGAGAACTGTCATGAAAGAGGTATCCACATGTTTGGAAGAATTGTTATTTTGTAGTACTGGAATTGGCTTTCTTGAGAATGTTATAACATCACAAGCAAATGAAAGAACATTAACACAGGGTGGCCCCAAAAGAAAGCAACACCTGAGATCTGCAATTTCAACGACATCATTGAGACAATCATTCGGTCGTTGGGTTTTATTTATCGGGTAGAATTGTTTACCGAGTGAAATTACATGAAGATCATTAATTATTTTGTGCAAGGCGTTTCGATTCTACGGCTGATTTAGTGAGGCAATGTCGTTTTCAAGATCTTCTACTATGTAAGGTGTAACCGTCCGTAGTCATGCTTCCGATCCGTCGGCAGCGAGAAATTTGCGCATGACGGCTTCCCTCATTAATCAACTGTGTTGACAAACGCGTGACTGCTAATATAGTCAACCATAGTCAGTGATAGCTGTATGTAATAGGATATGCTAACATGGAGAGAACAATGTCCTTCAGTATTTTGAAAGTGTATTACTAAGTCTGCCGTATCACAAGAAAAATTTAATATAGATTCATATTAAATTGTATTGAGAAATGAATTGTTCATTCATCATGTTCATGACATTTTGTGTAAAATTTTGGCCTGAAAATTCTTCCTGATGTCAGTAAATAAATGGTTAAATAATAATCAAGTTGATAGCAATTTTATTGAGTTATGTAATATTTGAAACATAATTTTGAGCCTAAAACGTGCTTTTTGTGGAGAATTTTGTTCTTCCTTAATTTAGCCAGTATCTCGGTATGCAGGGGCGGATCCAGCCGGCGGTAAGGGAGGGGGCCAAAAAAGGGGCCCACTTCGTGCGAAAATTTGATAATCGTGCCGGCCGATTTTTCGCTCAGTGGGGGAGGGGGGGGGGGTGGTGAGCACTCATTTATTTATTTATTTTTGCTCAGCGGGGGGTGCTATTTTTCAACCACCAACGCCCCTTGAGCGCTAGGGAGGGCCCATCTTCTTTTTTAACAAAAAGGGTGTTTTTACCTGTTTTTTTTCTAGGGAGGGCCCGGCCCCTGGATCCGCTACTGGGTATATGAACTGGAAGATAGTGATTGGAAATTAAGTAATGCAGGATTAGAATTGTTTAGTGCAATTGATGAGTACTTCTTGTATATACTATGCGATGTTTTAGGAAATGTGGGCATGGACAGATAGCCCCCCTCCCTCCCCCTCCCAACCCTGCCCCTCACAACCGTTTGTCATAATCTTGCCCATGACCAAGTTAAGTTAGTGAATCAACATGAATAAAAGAGAGTAAATGGTTTGGTTCG
This sequence comes from Mesocentrotus franciscanus, assembly GCA_037976565.1. Lineage (NCBI taxonomy): Eukaryota > Metazoa > Echinodermata > Echinoidea > Camarodonta > Strongylocentrotidae > Mesocentrotus > Mesocentrotus franciscanus. The sequence goes on from CP137668.1 coordinate 22,211,035, forward strand.
GTTTATGGTTTATTTTGCCTGACTACTAGCATTTGTAAGCTTGTAAGCAACCAGGGTACCAACAGACGACTATGTCCTCTCCGAGGAATTTAGGATTAATGCCTTGCCAAAGGGCACTGTTGAATCCACTTGCATGGTGTCGCCTCGTTACTCATGAATAACAAGTGAACAAACCTCCTGGTTTTGGTCCTATGTTTTATAGCATCATTGTAACATTTTGGATGGGGTAGTTTGCTGACAAATTTTTGGCATTATCCTGGCTGTCCAGAACAACCAAAAAAAGGGGTGAGGCACATAATGAGTAGTATGGATAGATTCTGTATAAATTATACCTTATTTCGACTTGCTATGGTGCACAGCATGTTGACTATAAGATCAATATGAAGGATACTCAGAGAATGATGGGGATGGTGAGAACATTTTTGTTTTCATTAAAAAAAAAATCCAATTGCGCATTTACAATCAGACAATGATTTTAAAGAAAATGGAAAGAAGACCCTGCATACAGGCCTATCTTCATTTAATATAGGAAAGGGAGTGTGCTTTTTTTCAGACGATTTATGATGCACAATGTTTTCCCTTTTGAAAGAAAATGGTTGGGTATATCAGAAATACATGGATGAATGCAGCATGTATGGGGGGGGGGGGTAAGTGTGGAAGAAATCTTGGAGTTATTAAATCCCCAGAATAGCTCAAGTGTATATGCTTGAATATCGTAAGTTTTTGCAATAAATAAAAAGAGCACATCCTGGCTGGGTTTAAAACGAGTCCCCCATTTGAGGAAATTTTTTTTTTTTATTTAAACAGATTCTTTAACAGTTTAACAGAATTTATATTGAATAACTGATGAAATTTGATAATGTTAGGTCTACTGTAATAATATACTGCTTACGAATGTTATCTAAGGCTGGACATACGAGGATAATAATTCATCGCTTTGTACTTTGAGATCACATATAAGGAACACAATTCTATAGACATTTAGTGACGGGCAGCTTACTATTACATGTACCACATCGATATTTACAAAGAGATGTTCTATCACTAAAATCCAACTTGAACAGATATTCTTCCAAACCAAATTCCTGTTTAAAAATGCTGTAATTGAAACATATACGATTTCTATTAACTTCTTCAAATTTTGCAAATCAATGTCATTTAATCTACGATCCATAGATAATTTCACCAACACTATGTTTAAGGGGGTATTTTCTACCCATAAATTTGACATTCCGCTCATGTCTAAGATACTTTTAATTTTCGTAATCCACTTCGATTCAAAATCGCAATTATCGTATAGTTTGCGTAACAAAATTGTAAATAGTACACGACACGAGAGTACACAATAGTACACGAGAGTTTAGTTTAGGTGTGGTATGATCGAGGCATAACATTGTTTTGTTTGTTGTTTTAAAGAAAAGATAAATACTTTAAATTAGAAAACGGCATAGTTATTCATACAAGCAAATCCCTAGAATTCGAATTTCCTGACCAGATTATAAAATATTCAGTAAGAATGAAAAGGAAAAAAATAATCGCTCTTTTGGTTTTAAGATTTTTCGTCAAATGCTTGCAACCAGACAGATTCACGACTCATAGAATACTAAATCTATATGATAGTTATCACAGTAAAGCCCTTATCACATTTGATAGTAAGATCCTTTCAACATTCTTAAATTAAACTATATTGCTTATTATAAAAAAATATATATACACTCGTTTTTTTTTTGGTATATACATGTATATTTATAAAAACAAATAAATAACATTGTAATAATAAGTAATAGTGGCTTTTGTTCATATGAAAATACACGTCTTCATTATTTTGAATTGACACCAAAAGTATATGTCACAATATATCAGTTACAAAAATAAAGATGTCACAAGTTATATATAAGGTATTAGTTGATAGAACTTTTATAAATCCAAATGTTCAAATTTATTGGGAATATTTTTTTTTGAAAAAAATGGACAAATATTTGGAAAATTAATTTGACATACGTCAAAGAAATACGATTAAAACAGTTTAATTTCAAACTACTCTATAAGTTACTAGCATGTGAAGAATATCTATATCGTTTCAAAAAATCTGATCATGATTATTGTTTGAAGTGCAAATGCACAGAAAATTATTATCATTTATTTTATGATTGTGTTTACTCAAAAATATTTTGGAACAAGGTCTTAATTTTTCTCAGAAAAACAGAAGTATTGTTTGATAATGAACAAATTGATTACAGTGATATAATTGTAGGCAAGCAATATGATTATATAAATTCAAAATATGTAGTTTTAAAAACCTATTAATTAATTTAGCTTCTTATGTTTTATATACACAAAAAAGAAAATGTAATTTTATAAACATATTCGACATTTATGTAAAGGAAATATTATGGAGGGCAAATGTTGAAAAGTTTTACCTCTGGAAAAAAATGTTAACTATGTTAAAAAAAGTATAATTATTTTTTGTGATATATAATTCATGTGTTTTTCTTTGTAATCAATATAATTATGTCAGTATTAATTATTCAATTAATAAATGATGGAAAAAAAACAACAAAAAACAATGTAATAAACTGTATTCTGATGGTTGTAAGATAAGAAATGTTTTCTACCAATTCAGCAAATAATTCATTTTCATTTGAAAAGAGAAATGTGTCAGCTAATTAAGTAACGCAACTCAAAGAAAACCATATAGAGATCAGTCTTCAGGAGCAATTCCGATATGTATACATGTAAAATGCTATTCGTTTCTTTTTGGTTTTTCTTCAATTATGAAAAGAAAACACATTTTGGCTCCGATTTGATAGTCTAAAATGAAAATAATTTACACCACATAAATACTCCGGCATTCTTCATGGTCTTCTGAAAAATTACTTGAGGATTCACAAGACCGACATGTCAGTCTTGTGGGCATTCTGACAACTTTTCTGAGGGTTCAAGAGACCGTACATTGTTAGTCTCGTGGGCTGTCTGTATAATCCCAGCTACATCAGAAGCATGATTTTTTTTCTCGTATTTATCTTTCTTTCATTATGTTGAAATACATGTATTAGTCTAATTGCCAGGGCAATATTATACCGAGCAGTCAGGATGGAGGGGTCGAGGTATCAAAGAATGGGTGGAGTGTGTGCCGTGTGCGGGGGCCCGGGGGGGGGGGCAACTGTCCCGATGCCCACAGGCTGGAACATCACAGAAGTACTCATCAATTGCACTCAACACTCCTAATCCTTTGAACTGTCTGCATTACTAAATTTCCAATCACTATCGTCCAGTTAATAAGTATACCAACCATGCAGCCACCAGTAACTCACTGAAATTGATGTCAACTCGAAGGTATTTTGATTATCCATCATGATGATATCACAGATTTTACTTAAAAGTTATTTAAACATCGACACCAAACATCATGTCCTCAATATTCTAAAATACATATATGCATACAGTTAATACACATGTGGGCAAAGGTGTTGTTTTTGTGGAAAATCAAGAAAATAATTTTGCTATAACTTTTCACTGAAAAAATGAGGAAAATAAGCCTCGATCTCCCGTTGGCACAATATATTGTCCTTGTAGGCCTACATGGGCAAACTCGTGGAAAGTTACATGGAAAAATACCTCTCCGATTTTGATGTATGGAAAATTGGAAATTTAAATGTTTTTTTGATATAATTCATTTTTTGAAAAAAAAATCACAAAATAATATTTATTTGACTAAAAAATATTAATTAATTAATTTCAATGAAATTGATATCAGAATGTAGGAAATTTACTCATGGTGGTTTCTTTAAAATATTCTTTCTACAACAAAATATTTTCGTCAAAAGGGGTGATGACCGCTACAAATTATGAAAAAGCGCCTCTGAAATATTGTGTTTTCGAATAAAATCTTTCGAATAAACAAGGTGTGCTTAAGTTTGTGAAGTAGAGGCGACCAACTAAAAAACTGAGCATGAAATTTGACTTTATATATGTATATGGCGCGCCGTTTGACCAATAATTCACTTATTGAATTATATTCAATTATCGACTGATTAAACACAGTTTCTCTCGATAAACAATGTTTATCGCCGAAAAACAGTGTTTATCGCTGATAAACAGTGTTTATCGAGAGAAACTGTGTTTATCAGTCGATAAACAGAGTTTATCTCGATAAACACTGTTTATCGCCGAAACATTGTTTATCGCCGATAAACATTGTTTATCGCCGATAAACAGTGTTTTTCGCTCGATAAACAATGTTTATCTGATTTATTGGGCAAATGGCGCACACTCGTACTCCAGATCAGAGCCGTATGCACTACTCCACACGTTAGTCAGGTGGCTTGGTGAAATTACCGTTACTTGCCTGATAAAAACACCATTTTTGGTACAGGGCTTCCTTAGGAACTACTGAACGATATTATGGTAGGCCTAGGAGTCCCCGGCAAGAATATTATATAGAGGTGTGGGGCGGGGGCGTCGCCTCGTAGCCCACAAATAATTTATAAGGTAATATAACATTGAGTTTATGTTGTACAAACGCCATTTTTGGTACAGGGCTTCATTAGGACCTGCTGAATGATGGTAGGAGAGGAGCATAACTAACTATGGCGTTTGTACAACAAAAACTCAATGGTATATTACCTTTAAATTATTTGTGGACTACGCCCCACACCCTTATATGATATTCTTGCCGGGGGCTCCTACCCTCATATCGTTCAGTAGGTCCTAAGGAAGCCCTGTACCAAAAATGGCATTTGTACGACAACAAATCAATGTTATATTACCTTATAAATTATTTGGAGGCTACGAGGCGACGGCCCCGCCCCACACCCTTATATGATATTCTTGCCGGGGGCTCCTACCCTATTATCGTTCAGTAGGTCCTAAGGAAGCCCTGTACCAAAAATGGCATTTGTACAACAAACAATCAATGTTATATTACCTTATAAATCATTTGGGGGCTACGAGGCGACGGCCCCGCCCCACACCCTTATATGATATTCTTGCCGGGGGCTCCTACCCTATTATCGTTCAGTAGGTCCTAAGGAAGCCCTATACAGTAGCAAAAATGGCATTTGTACAAGAACAAATCAATGTTATATTACCTTATAAATCATTTGGGGGCTACGAGGCGACGGCCCCGCCCCACACCCTTATATGATATTCTTGCCGGGGGCTCCTACCCCATTATCGTTCAGTAGGTCCTAAGGAAGCCCTGTACCAAAAATGGCATTTGTACAACAACAAATCAATGTTATGAAATTATTTGGGGGCTCAAAAAGATGCCCCCGCCCCACACCCTTAAATTGACATTTTTGCCGGGGGCTCTTAGCCTAATATCGTTTAGTAGGTCTTAAGGAAGCCCTATAGCTGTACCAAATATGGTGCTTTTATCAGGCAATTAAGTAACGGTAATTTCACCAAGCCACCTGACTAACGTGCGGAGTAGTGCAAACGGCTCTGATCTGGAGCACGAGTGCGCGCCATTTGCCCAATAAATCAGATAAACATTGTTTATCGCCGAAAAACACTGTTTATCGAGATAAACTATGTTTATCGTCTGATAAACACAGTTTCTCTCGATAAACACTGTTTATCAGCGATAAACACTGTTTTTCGGCGATAAACATTGTTTATCGAGAGAAACTGTGTTTATCAGTCGATAAACATAGTTTCTCTCGAAAATCAGTGTTTATCGCTCGATAAACAGTGTTTTTCGACGATAAACAGTGTTTTATCTGATTTATTGGTCAAACGGCGCGCCATATACGTGTGCATATTGCATTCGATTGCATTGCTATGCGGATTCGCCGTGTGCTATTACAGTTAGGCCCTACGTCAGTACAGTTTGTCCGGCTGACGTGATCGTGAGGAGGGATAATCATATTGCCTTTTCATTTTTTTAGTTTCATCCATGTTTTGAGTGGCTTTTCCACATCTCGGACCGGTATAGACCCTGTTGGGGCCAGGTGTGAATGGGTAGGTTAAGATATATAATGAAGTTCATTGTTAATGTTAATTGTTATAGATCTAGGCCTACATTTTTAGCTGTTTGTGTCACTCCAGCAAAGATAGAGAGTCAATACTGCGTATGGACCTCTAGAGCTGTACCATGTGCTAATAGGCAGAAATTTCACACGTGAATAGTCAATAGACTTACAACACACAAATGCACACAATCATGCCGGTAAAACTGTAAGCAAGTTTGACAGTGGACTTACGATTTTTATTTTTAAATTATTCTTTTTACATTGGTGAGTTAAAAAATTGTATTTTACTGCTATTTAGGTGTCATCAATTGTCACTAAAGTACCGATGTTGAGTGAAATCAGTTTAATTTTGTACAGTGGTGTTTGAAATGTTGAGATCAATAAAACGGGTTTTAATACACAGCCAGGATAGCGATGCAGCTATGTGTGGTTTGTGTTAGTATTTAGGTCTAGACCCCTATGCCTAGTACTAGTAGTAGGCCTACTAGCCTACTAGTACTACTGTATTAGCCTACTACAAGTACTAGTACACACATACATAGCTGCATTAGTAATGCCATTACTAATACTATTCTGGCTGTGTATTAAAACCTGTTCTATTGTCTGTATTGATTCTCAACATTTCAAACACCACTGTACAAAACTCAACTGATTTCACTCAAAATCGGTACTTTAGTGACAATTGATGACACCTAAATAGCAGTAGCCTAGGTCTAACTAAAATACAATTTTTTTGAACTTACTGATGTTAGATAGAAAGAATAATTTGAAAATTCAAATCGTGATGTGAGTCTACTGTCTAGCCTACTGAACTGAGTAGATCTAGCCTAGGCCTACTGTCAAACTTGCCGATCAGCCACATCGTATATATTGTGTGCATTTGTGTGTAATAAGTGTGTTGACTATTCGTGTGTGCAATTGCTGCCTGTATTAGCATGAAGTACAGCGCTAGAGGTCAATACGCATTAGCATTGACTCTCTATGCTTTGCTGGAGTGGTCGTAGTATAGATGTAGACTAGTCTAGGCCGAGGGCCTAGGCCTACATGTATGTAATGAGCAAACAGTAATACTGACTCTAGTCTACAAAATACATAAACGTCCAAGACCTAGGCCAGGGTTAGAGTTGGGGATTGAAAACTAGTCTATACATGACATGTACTATTAGGGTGTCTGGACGATTTTTCAATTTTCCCTTTTGGATTGTTTTTCACCATTATAATTGAAAAAAATTATTCACTCAGAATAATACATTTCAAATTTCAAGACTCACTGATGTTTCTATCAAAAGTTACAGCCCCTTCGATTCCCTACAATATTCATCCTCTTTTTTGTCGGAATCAACAAAAAAGACGTACACGCAGAGTTATGTTGTTTTGCTAAATTTAGCAAAACAGCTGAATTGCGCAATATGCAAGCGTACACATACGCGTGCAAGCGTACACGTGTTGCTAAATTGCATGCGCAACTCAAGGCGATCGGCAATCCATTGTCTTCAATGGGCACCCACTTCCGGGTCTGTACACACGCGGTCCGATGCATATTCATGTGCAGATTTTACGCGCTATCACCATGGGTTCGGTTGGCGCGGAGCTCATGCCTCCCTACTTAGCTGATCCGAAAAATGTGGGGAAGGGTATTTTCAAACTGTAATCGCTTGTGATCCCTTGGGGCTAGCGAAAAAATAAGTGCTGGGATATTTTCCTTACGTCTAGCCCTACATAAGCCTGGGGGGGGGGGCTCGGTTCATTAAAGTGGCAAAGATCAGAGCTACGATGGAAACGATGTTTAAATCGCTGTTTTGATCAAGATAGTTTTAGAATTCCGAAGTGAGCCCCTTTGGGGAATATGGAGAAAAACCTGCTCTTTCATATGACACCTCATTTATTGAGTTTCACCTTCAGGATCACGAGCGATTTAGGTTTGAATTTCGATTTGGTGATAAAAACATTGACCAATTTTGCATGATCGCGCAATGTACACCCTACATGTATTAATATTAGTATTAACTATCTATATATTAATACGCAAAATCGTTGCGGGGGGTAAAAACGGTTTATGAAAAACGTCTTTCCTCGACCGCGCCCCCCTTCGCCGTGGCGCGGGAACGGCGACACAATTCCACGAGGCATGTCTCCGTATCCGCGTGCCACGTCGACCCGTGGTCGCCGTCCATGTCGTTAAAGGTGGTTTCGGGTCCCGGGAGGACAGGCGGACGAGGCACGGCCGGCGTTGTCCGTGCAAGGAGGCGACGAACCCGCGAGAGTGAGGCAGCGAGGCGTGCACCCGCCCTCTGTCTAATCAAAGAGATTACATAGCATATGACGATCGACCCACTTAATGTGGCGTAGAAAATACACGCTACAACAGGTTGGTCTTCTCCGTGTTAGGCATCTTGCTATATGATATGCTTTGTAGGCACTTTACGGGCATACCAGAGAAATACACAGCAGATGATAATCCACTCACGTCATGTGGCGTAGTAAGTACAAGGTGCAACGGGTTGGGCCTATCCTGTTAGGCATCTTGCTATATATAGGCCTATGTAGCAGCCAAACTGACGAGAACGTACGCTCACATGCTCACACACACAGTCGAGTAATTCGTGCGACTGCTACAACATATTGGAACAAACCGTCCTATTTTTCGCGTAAAATCTTTACTTTGAAAATATTTATACAAATTCTGTGAACCATGTGAACATAATCATAGTCCAAGCTTCTGCTTTATTGGTCTTTTCATGAAAACTACATTAAAATCACAACAATAATAACGCAAATAGATTGTAATTATCGAGACCATATAACTGACGAGAAGGTAAATTCAGCGAGCTCACGTAATATCAAATGCCTCCGCACGGGCAACTCCCGCGGTCTCGGGCCAGTCACGGAGCTGACGCCGTGCAATTTACCCTGTGCGGTACCTGTCAAGCGTGTATTTGGGCAGGTCCAAGCTATTTGGATTGTGACGTACGGGACATTCAGAGACTTTAAACAAGAAATAACAACAGATGAAATTATTTATATGGCTATCTTTTGGTATGAGTCTGTGGCTATTATGGGCTAGTTCATTTGTGGAAAGTTTTAGTTCTGACCAATTCTTAAATTAATTTTTAATGAAATTAATGTGCTGCGTGACGTACGGGACCAGAGAATTTCCGACTTTTTCAAAAATAAGTTCATCTTAAAAGTTCTCTGAATTTATTAAGTTATGAGATTTATGGTAATGATATCTTAATTCATTATGGAATCAAGCATTAATCACAATTGTAACCATATTTTTCTGACCTTTCATTGTTATGTAATATACCAAAACATAAATGTGTGTATGTGACGTACGGGACAACTTTTCCCTATGGGAAAATGCATTGAAATGAAGAATTTTCGTCAAAATTTGTTAAATGTGAACAATTTTAACTTACATCAGTGATAATTAGGGTGTTTTAGAACCCAATTAGATCCTCTGACCATCACTTAATATCCTCTGTGTTAATTTATGAGGTAAATCAATACAAATATTACTTTAATAAAGAAAACAAATTGAATTACATTCATGTACACACTATATTACCATTTTTATTCCATTTACCCATCTATCATGTGCAGTCATGCTTCTTTTCTCATTTCTTTCATCCATTCTAAATTTCTATATTGCTAAAGGTTTTTAAGTAAAAATTAATGAAGAAGATGAACTTGAACTTGAAAACTTTTATTTAAACTTATTTGAAACACAGGGGCACACTCGGCGTATCATATTTTGTCAAAGAACATTTCTTATGCTCCAAGTGTTTGTGAACAAAGATACATTAAAAATATTGCTTGCAGCATCTATGAGTTGTAAAAGCCAGCTTCTGGTGCATCTACTACCATATCATTTCATTAGACTCATTCCAGGAACTAGTACACTATTATGATTTACATATTTAGCATCCTGACATCATCTGGCAAAATACCAAAGTTGATAATACCAGGGTCTGGCTTGAAGACTAATTACATCAAATTCAGTAGGCGTTGTGGCGTGCGCCTGTAATCCAGCTAACTGTGGAAGTTACAAACTGATTCAGCCGAGGACGCAGGTTCGAAACTGAGTCACGTCTTTCGGATGGTGACGTTTAAAGGTCGGTCCCCAGATGTAAATTATCATATCTGATTGATACACGTCTGTAAAAACCCAATACACACACACACACACACAGAGTAAATATTCATAAATGAATGATACACGCCAATAAGAACTAAAACAACAACAACAACAACAGTACAAGTAAATTCCTAGAAGGGACCCAGTTGGAATGTTCATACATCCCTGTATACAACAAGTTTCCTAACACAATATATATTCTCCTTTTGGTCATTTCCTTTTTCACATCTTGCAGTGGTTTTATATGGGGTTGTCCCGTACGTCACACACTTGTCCCGTACGTCACATTTCTTAATTTGATTATGTAATCAACACAGAATTTTTGTAATTTTTGTTAAACCATTTTTTTGTTAGGTATTCATCTAAATTAGAACTTCCTAGAATATCTTTAAAAAAAAAAATTATTTTCACTATTAAAATTAAACAAACTATGTTCAAAATTGTGACGTACGGGACATCACACTTTGGAACCTACCTCATTTGCATAATTAATTAATTTTGAAAGTTTTTATATTTTTTTCCTATTTTCTAGCATGATGGTCTACATGTCCTGAGATATTTAATTTTAAAAGATAATTCAAATGAGATACAAAAATAAAAATCTAATGTCCCGTACGTCACGCTAATTAATAAAAATCGAAGTTCGTGACCTTGGCATTCTTCATATTTTGATTTAAAAAAAATTATTTTATCAGATTCATAAAATTCATAGTTTCAGCTTTAAAATGATGTATAGTTTGTTAAAGATATATAAAGATGAAATTTGACCCCCAGAGGGAACAATAGCTTGGACCTGCCCATTTACATCCTTCAATGTTTCATGTTTGAGCCGTGCAATTGTTGTTTTCTTTTATTTCTTTTTTGAATGGGATGTGAATGTGAGTACGGTACATGCTATTACAGAAGCGTCCAAGGAATGATAGGCCTACAGGTGGAAGGGATATACAACAAATATACAATGACTCATTCTCGGAACAAGCTAAAACTATTCGCACTCAGGAACATTAATTGTACTAGCTGTTCTCTCTCGGGCCGCGATGGCCCTCGGGAGAGTATAATGCGATTTGATGTTCCTTCGATGCGAATAGTTTTAGCTAGATCCTAGAGTGTCATTGTATATTTGTATATTTGAATATTATTTTCATTGTAGGACTAAATTAATTTAGCAATGTGTGAAAATAACCAAAATGATAATGGGAGTGAAGTGCATGAGAACAATATTCGTATAGATAACGAGAGTGAGGATCCGGGAAAGGGATAGTGAGAATAATAGGAACGAAGTGACGACAATAATCGTAAATAACGAAAGTGAAAACGAAAGTAAAGTCTAAAATATCTGCATCAATTTTAATTACAAATTATTGATATCACTGTTTTCTTCCAATTTTCAAGTTTTATTACATGATACAGATAAAAAATTCAAAAAATTCAAAACGATACGTACATGGGACAGCAAACAAAAGGTTGATATTCTAACGAGTAAAATATTAATGAAAAGAAGAAGAAAAGTTATAAAATAATAAAAATTAGGCCTTTACAATGAAGAGGAATAATATCATCTAGCACAGAAATTATCTTAAAAAAAAATATTATAATAATTATAATATTAAAAAAATCACACAAAAAAAAAAATCGATAGCACATTAAAAAAATATCTATTAACAACCCCCCTCCCCCTCCCTCCCTAGAATCCCGTGGATTTTCCACGGGCCCTGCTAGTTAATATTATTGTAGAACAAATACCTCATTACTAATACCTGAAAGCTGTATCAGTGTATGGTGGGGTGACCATAGTTCGTGCTAAACCGAGAGATCCACTGATCGCCTCTATACAGAGACTGAACTTCTGAAGTACATCGTACAGGTTTAATAGTGAGGGGAGGTTTGCAATACTTTTACAGTTTGTGTGTGATTGCAGATCTCATCGCGTGCAGTTTTTTCAAGAAAATGGGCAGATTAGCTAAAGTCGCTAGACCCTATAGGCTATAGGAGTACTAGGCCCTATAGACTAATCTATATTTTGATGTTTTCGATGTTATGAAAAATAGACTAGACTTTCTTTTCAGTCATATTTTAAAAATATCAAACTGTTAAGTCTATATGAGGAAAAACCGAGGGGAAAATTTTCCCCAGATTCCGGCGAAAATCGCTAGTAATTAGTATTAACTTGTAAATTCGAGCGAAAATTATAAAAATTTGATTAAAATTGACGAAAAATCAACCCACGCAAGACTAAGCTGATTTTTCAGGGACGGCACTGTGTGAACAATGTGCAGATCACATGTATTGCATTGAGTACCATACCCATTCATACCCGATTTTGAAGTTGAACCTGTGGCCAACACATCCACAGCAACAACTACCTTTTCATCTTTTGAAGACACACCAGAATTAAGGCTCCTCCATGGCATCAGTTATGGTTCTAATTAGCTCTATAGATCTATTTTATATCTGTAATTTCTCTTCAAATAACGAGTGGATATAACGTTGATAGAATACGTACTGGCATGCAGCTTTAGCGCAGGCCTGTCTGAGCAGTATACGGTACGTGTATGTACGGTACTATATTACCTGCCTGTAGCACATGCAGGATAGCTGGCTCGGCGCTCGAACTAGCCGTAAATTGCGAACCAGACTGATCTCGGCCTTCTCTTGCTTTCCCCTTTCCCCATTTATCTGGTACTACAACATAATTTATCAAAAATCATAAATTAACTGAATAACCGGCATAATCAGACATTTTCGTAATGAATATCTGGACAATTTTATGTATATTTGTCGCCTATTTTGCTCCAGAAGAGACGTTAGGTCAGCATGCAAAATGTCCTTCGCACTCCCAGATCAGACACATACACGGTAACATGCCCTCAGAATAGGTGATTATTTTTCCGATTTTTATGCTCAAATCAGTCAAATTTGACAGAAAATACATAAAAATCAAACAAACATTTGTAGAAAGTATTATTTATTTGATGTATCTCATTTAAGGTACCAAAAATAAAGGAAATATCACCACTGACGTTAAATATACAAACAACGTTAAACCCATATCTAAAAATTGCAATGGGCATCCAACATTGTCCTGAATGTGTGATGCACATGTACATGTAGGGTAGTTCACACCGTGACGTCACTGTTATCGCATGTGTTTTGTCAGCGTCACTTCACTTTGAGAGTGGGTTCTGGAAAGGGTGTCAAAATTGCATTTAATTTATTCCTCACACTAGTGAGGGCTTATAGAGTACTGGAAGGAGACATACAAAGAAAATAAATGTCCATTAATTTGGTACCTACGGCAAGCATATGTTATTTATAATTATAAGTTGTTCGTTTACATAGCATATCACAAAAATCTTGTTCGTTTACATAGCATATCACAAAATCTTCTGGCTACTGGATATCCTCAATTGAAATGTCGAAAAATAGCCTCCTCTCTTTGCCTAGAAAATTAGTTGCAGAACTGGTCCACTATCTGTGACATCACAACTGGGAAAGAGTATATTCACGTACCCGGATGTTCCATAGAAAAGCATGTGCAGAGAAAATACGAATTTCTGCTTTTAATATACAAAGGCTGAAAAGTCCAATAATTCGTAACTGTATGTACAATTCTTCACCTTCCCCTAATATTTCATAGTATGAATATCAATTCCCTTTTTTTAGAATTATGAGATATACATGCCAACGATGCGCTATTAGTCGATATTTTCACCATTTAATTTTTGTTGTGTGTGTTGAATTTGGTGAGATTGTGCGTGTGCTCGTTAAGGTAGATCTGGTCGTTTGGCTTCACATTGCGTTCGGTCTTTAAACACGTACATTATATAGCGATTGATAATGGCTGGAGATTTTGACCAGAACGATCTTTTTATGGATTTTGAAGAGTTTATGGAGGAAGATGATGAAGGTGGATTGTGAGATCTTCCAAATTCCGACACCGGTGGTCACTGAGGAGCAGGTCTTGGTTAGTTTTTTTCCTTAGCTGGTAACGTCGCTCTCACTCTCTTGCAATGAACGATATTCAGATACCTAGCGCACGTATGTTCCACAAGCCGCCAAGAGCAGCGGCCTGGTTTTACCTGCCGATTCCGCTCGCTTCACAAACGTTCGTGCAAGAGCCGCATCACTCCACTCGCAGATGAATATCGTTCAATCACTAGTCATAGACGTCGTCAGCTATATAGAGGAAGATCTCGTTCAAGTTTGATATATTTATTAAAAAAATTAACTGGTACTGTATCCTTTTTTGAGGCAGTTACACACATCCATGATAAGTACGATCACAGTTCTAGGCCTATTCGTTTCACAGAACTGCTCTTGTACCTCATCTGATGACAAGATAGTGTATATATACACCCGGTAACCCATCTATTCATATGTGCATATGATTTAATCCTTGTTTCCCAAGCAGTAAACTCGTCTTAAAACTCTACCAAAAAGGAGACTGTGAAAGTGTGAGGATATAAAAAGAAATCAGCGACTGGAAAACGTTGATTCGTTATTCATTCAAATAAAAACAGAAAATCTATCACATACCCGGTAAACTCGTTAACAAGACAAATTCTAAGTTCTGACAGGATAGCATTTACGTGGGCATATCACTGCCATTCACTCTCACTAAGCCCATCATCACCGGTTATAATGTCACGAAGAGAGGACCCGTTTTCTCTGTGCAATTCCGACTTTGAGATTTTGGTGGATTTTACTCGCATAAATTCACCATTCTGAACTTTTTTTGGTGGTTGAACGCCATTTAGTGTTATTCTGGGGGTTAAAAGCTTTCTATTGATGTACCGGTAATTATCTCAATATTTGGGATCGTCTTCGTATGTCTACTATAAAGGGCCCCTGCCATCCAAATGCAGGTTTATTCCTGTTGGTGTGTAGTAGCCCTGCATACATCTCATATTTTGATATGTATACTTCTGAATGTGTTTCATAGATTTTAATATTTTTTGAAGTTTTTTTTTCTTCAAACTTTCTAAGCTCCACCCTAAAAATTAAGGCTGCGACGATTACTCGCACTGTTGACAACTACTCAAATACTCGCCTGCCATTTTTTTTCTTCTTTCCCCCTGCTTACCTGGCACTGTCCAGGCCGACGGTCACCCGTGCCCAAAGAGCACCGGCATGGTACCGTGGGTAAAAATATTTCCCAGCTCAATCATACACAGGGTGTCACTGTCAACTCACCACTCAGAAACTGGGACCAAATCTCCGGATTTCTGTTTGGACTCGGAGGAAAATTTGTCTGTCATCTTTAGTTTTAAAAATAACATTGTTACTATTATTTGTGAAAAATTCAATAGCACAAATTGGCGCCTTCAACTGCAACTCCAAGTAAAATCGCAGGGGTTTTCGGAGACAAACCACCGTATTACGGTGTTGGCAAAAAAAAAATATATATATATATAATTTTTTTTTTTTTTAAAGTAAAAAACAAACATGGTGTCCGAGTATTCGAGTATTCAAGTACGGTATTCAAGTATTCGCCTGTAAGCCTGGAAGTGTACTCGAGTACCTCATTACATGCTTATGCACAGCCTTACTAAAAATCCTCCAGATCTCATTCCCCTTGTGACATCATCTGTCAGTCATCAATGAGCTAACTTGAGAAAGTGGTATGTAACTTTGCCAAAGTTGACCACCTGTTACAATACAACAAACAATAGCAACATATAAGTTGCTATGTCAGACATGTCAGACATATCAGACTAAACAGTCAGCTAAACTAATATTCTACAAAATTCAGTGGTATGTAATTTCCCCCAGCTCATCACACGCTCATAATAGAATTGCATGCTTTCATACATGTACAATACATCATCATTGCCTTTGTCTTCCTGGTGATGCTACAGCATGTCTGACATAGCAACTTTTATGTTGCTATTGTTTGTAAATGACTATTAGCCTAAATGCTCATTAGACCAAATGATAACTAGATGAAACGATTGTTAGACCATGTGGATAGTAAACAGGCTGGGTGTAGACCATATGGGAATAGATCAATTTGGTAGAAGACAAACTGCTTGTAGACTAAACGGCTATAAACCGTTCTTTTCCACCCCAAGCCGAGGTCTAGTTTTGGTGGATTACTTTTAATGTTTTACGATTATCGTTATTTGGAATTATTGCCTCACTAATTGCACCGCAAAACATGCCATCTTCTCGCAAATTACCATCACGGTTAGAGGCAGACAGCAGCACTCTCCCTGGAAGGAAGAGAGCTAACATCTCCAAGGCTCCCACCCCCTCCTCCCCTCCTCCCCCCCCAGAAAAAAAAAGAAAAAAGATTGAGGGAAGCCTAAGAATATTGCTAGTGTTGCTTCTCAAACATTTCCAACAGCCAACAGCACACCAAAAGAATCACCTATACCAGCTCCAATTAGCCCTAATCCTGCAGCTAAGCAGAGCTAAGAAAACCTAAACAATTTTCTTCTGCAGGCACCGCACACCGCCCTGCTTATGAAAAACCAGTAAAGTCTCCTGTCCTCCATCAATGTGTCTGTTACCCTCAGATGACCTGTGGAGTAGAAATAAACTGGGGGTTGTACTTTCTGAAAACTGATACAAATGCTGTAGTTACTGTATGGTGGGGATGTGACTCTGTGTTATATTGTTGATCATTGATGTACAATACTTACATTTTTCCAAGCATAGATGTATATGGAGTAAAGAGCTCCCTTGACATTTACTTCAAGATTCCCCAGCTTACATGTATTTGCCTGTCTTCAAAGAACTTTAAAACATTGATTTTTCTTCTTCATCCTCATGGATGTAGCATTTGTTTCTAAGCCCAACTTGTGAGTATTCCAACTTTTGGCATGATCTAATCCCTTAATCCAGGATTGTATTGGATTATGAAGTTAATGTTTCAGTCATGTGTCATCACTTGAAGGAAAGATCAGTATCTTGTTGTCAACAGTGATCTCATTTCCAGCTCAAGTTAGAATGTCTGTAAGAGAACTTGTGGGGGAGATGTATCAACAAATACTAAGAGTCATTTTCAAGCACCTCTTTACATGCAATTAATGCCAGTAATTTTGCACCAAGTTAATAACTTTGCTTTAATAGTGATGCTCATTTGTATACATGTAGTATGTGTATTGTATTTTAAAGTGCACTCAAAGAAGATGGACTTGGAAAAGGGAAGAGACAGGTACTTGATATCTATGTACATTTCATAAAATGACAATTTCTTCTGACAGGGGACCTTTTGTACATCTATACAAATTTACATTTATAGTTAGGCCATTAAAAAAAATATTCATGTTTAGCGTCCCCGCCCGCTTCCTTTTTGGGGGCCGCTTGTCCTTTTTTTTTCAATTTTTTTCATTAAAAAAAAAAATCTTAATGAAAAAACATGAAAAACATACTACTAAAATGGTCTCTTTCTGAATTAAAAAAAACAAACAAATGCTGGCGGCCATCTTGGAAAATAGCCTGACTGGCTGTCCAGCCAGCGCATATTTTTTTTACACAACTGTTAATTTAGCCATTTTCGCGAAAAAAATCCTAGAAGTGCTGTGGTGAAAGAGTCTAAGTGCACAATACAATCACCAGCAGCAATATACTTTTAGTAGTACATGTGCAAGCACGTACACCCAGGGAAGAGAAGATGATATAAAAGGGAAAACAAAGAAATACATAACGTTGTCAATCCATCAGAAACCAGCTGTTTTGGGGGAAAGAAAATTTCATAAATAAGACTACAGGTGTACCTGTTGTTTCCACTTTTAAAAATGAGTCTAAACTTGCTCATCAGGCATTTTAAGTATAGTGATTTGGGTCTTTTTGAAGATCTTTTAATGCTATTATTAACAAATATTCCAAACTACAATAGGACTATTTCCCCCTAATCTTTATATACTGGTAGACATGATATTAGAGATAAAGTAAATGAAGAAAACAAAATGCAGAAATTAAGATCCATATTTCGGTTATCGTAGACCTGAAATGTAAATTATTTTACACTTCCTCAACAGTGAGTATGAGAAATTTGTATCTATCGGTACGCATATTTAAGTTTTCAACAGTGTTTGAAGTTTTTGAACTTGTTCCAAATGTCTCTCAGTGGGTTATTGATGATATACATGTATTACTCAATCCATTATACAGAATGAGTAAAAAAAATCTTTACAACTGTTCAATTTCATATTTATGTTATAATTTGAGTAAAGAAATCCTTTGAAATTTAAAAACTTTTAGGGTTTTGCACATCTCGGGTTGAAAAAAATTGCACGTGTCATTCATTTGGACTGCAGATCGCTGTAAAGCTTGGGATTTTTTCAATAAGTTGTTTGAAATCTCGAAATGAAATATAAAAACTCAAACTAGTTCCTGAAAGAGGATGGCAACGGATATCGGTACTTGCACTGTTGAGCAAATGTACACTCTTCAAATTGAGAATAATAAAATAAGCGATACCTTCAGCATGTATAAAAGTATGGTTCCGCGAGAGAAAATGTCTGTACTGGTCTATGGGATTTCTTCTTGCAACGTTTTCACCAATAACTGAAATAAGCAACAATTTCATAGTACCGTTGCGTTCGCTGGTGCCTCTATCTACGTGGAAAGCGAATACGAAAGCTGTGATTGTTTACGCGCGCTCAATCTATGTATTTGGTTAAGCGTTAATCTGATCATGTGAAAATTATACAGTTGTGAAAATTCCCAGTTGTGAACATGAGTGAAATTACAAATATATTTTGATTTTCTGGGACAGGATAAGATTTTTTTACATCTGGAGTGACCTTATACGACCCTTGATATTTGTGTTGATCATCTATATTAAATCGTTGATATTAATTATATCATCTTATTGTTTGATAGTGTGGTTTGTTCCTCGTGAGATCGTCAAGTTAAAAAGTACGACCCCCGCCCTGGGAGTTCTACATATCAGTTGATCAGTGTCCTCTTAAATTCTTTATTAAGCAGAGTCCCGTACTGTATTGCAAATTTGGTAGTTCTATAGTTCTTAGGTGCTGAATGTACGTGAAAAATGAAGTAACATGATTAATGATGAGAAACACGTCAACAAATAGGACAAAAGTTTAAAATGAAAGGCACATAAAACAATTTAAGTTTCTCTATTTGCCTTCCTTTTTAATTTAATCATGGTTTCAAGATAACATGAAAAAATAGTCGTATACTAATTAATATCTATCAACAAATTCATAATTTTCCAAAGTTATGCCATAATTATTATTGAGACATATTTTTGACAGCTCAAAATGATAAATTTAAAAAAAAGTGACTACACGACATATATCTTGACACGATGTAATATCTAATACAGTCAAACCTGTCTATAGCGACCGCCCATGGGAAACCCAAAAAGTGGTCTTTGTAGACAGGTGGTCTTTGTAGACAGGTTCCTTTAGTACACGTTTCTATGAGAAAATATTTTCAAGGGAAACATAAACTGCGGTCTTTGTAGACAGGTGGTCACTAAAGCAGGTTTGACTGTAGTACATTTCCATTTGAGTACCGGTAATAGTGGATGGAATCATTAACTGAAATGTAAGATTCTATGAATGCTGTATCTATACGATACGGCCGGACTAAAATTAAGAAACCAAATTACATTCCAAAACTCCCCGTCATGAAAAAAACCCCCATGAGAAACCTCAAGGGGGCTTATTTTGTAAATTAAGAAAAGAGCCCCCTTGGAAGAAAAAAAATTGATGGTTGATTGTCACAAAAAGTAACTACACTCCTAAACAATTGCTCATAATTTTATAACGTAGAATCGTTTCAAGATTTCGTCTTGCAAAAATATTTCTATGGTAGTTAGGAAAACAATGTGTAACAATAAGAGGTTATCATTGATCCATGGTTGAATAAGCATACATTAATTAATTTTTATTTTCATATTTAAAAATTCGCAAAAGTAATGTTATCATTGCAGTTTACTGAGTATTAAACAATTTAAAAATGCATTGTTTTCCAATTGCAAATAATGCATTTAATCACATGTGCCATTTACAAATAAATATGGATGGAATATCAAAAAGCATTGTTTCATAATCAATGCATTCAGTCATGTGCTGTTTCACAACAATGTACAGGCACGCACAGTCCTTGTGACTTTTCAATTGGGCCATTCTGGCTTTAATCTGTGCTCATTCAGCCATACAGTGATGGATATCTCTGATTTTCACACAAAATGTACCTGACGGCTCTACCAATATTGTGGTAAGATGACATCGTGATACATTTTAAGGGTTTCGAAATTATGAGCAATTCTTCAGGGGGGTAGTTAGCAGTTACTTATTGTGTTCTGTTTACATGTATGTGTAAATGTAGTGTTACCACCTGCTAACAGATTGGCTCATTTAAATCATTTTTCTTTTAGGCAAATTTCAATTTAAAAAAACATAAAAATACATAACAAATATCTGATACATTTTGTTCACTATTTATGTCTATTTTACTCCTTTTTGTTGGGGGGGGGGGGTAAATCCGCTTCTTTTACTATTATAGACGGCATCAAATCAACTAAAAATAAGAATGGATTTATTATTGTACATGTATTAAGTGCACACGATATGGAAGCGTCATAGTGTAGTGGTTCTGACTCACGTCTTTCAATCATAAGGTCGTGAGATCGAATCCCACTCCAGGACGTTGATTTCCTTCAGCAATAAATTCATCCACATTGTGATGCACTCCACCCAGGTGAAGTAAATGGGGACCTACATGTATAGCTGGTAGGAATTTATTCCTTGAAACGCAGAGCGCGTGACAGCTGCTCTGCTAAAGCCATGCGTGCAGGGTAATTATGCCGCATTATTGTAGAGCGCTCACAGACTTCCAACAAAGTAAGTGTTATGCGCTATGTAAGCACATATCATTATTATTATAATTCTGTATAGGATAGCATTCACCAACTTTTTTTGTTTTGTTTTACCAATCCACCATTCAACATGTCAACTCTCAAGTACGTCCTTTCAACACCTTATATCGCTCACACAACGCGCGCGAAAGGCCGCCGAAGGCGGCCCTTTCGCGAGTTATTTAAAATGTGAACTACTGTGAACATTAAATTGATACTTTTGTGATATGTCTTGGTAGAGTAATCCTTCCTGCATTTTTTGGTACCACTTTTTTTTTGTATCTCTGCACACATGACTGTACAACAGACAATGTTTAAGAGACTGTAAATTCCCACTTGCACCAAGTGGCTGGCTGAGGAACAAAACAAAATATAAAGGAAGAATGTTGTTAAAAGTTGTTTACCTTATGCATGCACGCAGACAGACACACCCTTGTGTGTGCGCCCCCCAAAACACCTACACATACATGTATGTGCCATACACCCATAAATACAATATGAAAGATTGAGCTTCCCCAAAAAAGTTATCTTAATCAACATCCAATGCTAAAATTTCATTTTTCAGTTAGCACTTTTAACATTAATTTTCATAAATATCTCTAGTTCAATATTGTAGTATTCTTAAGGGGTCAGTGGGCCTCAGGGGCATCACCCCTAAACTAACCCAATAATCCAATATATAACTAGAATATGATAATTTTCACTTATTTTTTGTATGGATAGCATGGTTCTGATCTACTGTACATGTAAGTGGAAAGAGACCTCCAAATTGTTGAATATGACACTGACTTCAAGGAGTCTGAGGGGCAGCACCTTCAAAGTGTCCCAATGGCATTTTCACTTGTTTGAAAGTAAACACACAACTTTTTTTAACTCAAGTTAACAGTCCACTCAATCTTAGGTTAATCAAATTTAAGTCACTCAAATGGATTACCTGGCCCAGTAGGGTCTCAATGGCAGTGCCCCTTTAATGCCCAACTTCATTTTTTTTCACCGAATCAGAATGCTGTCCTGTTTATAGCACAATGCAGGTGAAACTGCCTTGGATATTTCCTTTCTTTTCCATACAATTTTTTTTCCTTTTTATTCAAAATTAAATTAAAATATTATGTTATGTGTTCATTTGAGATTAATTTAAGATTGTAACATTCTCTTTGTATGTTTCATTCCTGTCCACAGCTTTGCAACAGTTGCTGGGCTGCTTAGATCAGATATGTGGAACAATAGGTGAAAGACATGAGAATCAAATGTTCCTGAGAAACCTGTTGAACAACAAGGAACTAGCAGCACTTTGTCAGGTATATACATGTGTAAATGTAACACCATGTAGATAATTTTGTTGTAGGATCTAATTTAACTTAAATCCCCACTGCACTACTTGTAGCTACTTGCTCCCTCCATATAGAAAACAATGCCTAAGCGGTGCCCGTTGGTCCCCCATGATCCTCTTTTTCTTATGTTAATTGAGAGCTGAGTTGATGAGATAACCACCGGTCAGTGACCAGCAGGGTGGTCTAATCCCTCCTGGCCAAACTAGTGCAGACGGGCTTTAATGCCAGACTCTGGGGTGCCTACATGACATTGCGTATAGTAAAGGTATTGGTGAAACTGAATAATACAAAAGTACTGTATGCTGCACTTGATTGGTCTAGAGTTCTGGGGATAGTGACAGCTTGATTGCAATTTTTAATAGGTGTATACATCTAGTGCTGTGGTCAAACGTTTAACCGTCCGGTATCCGACCGTCCATGGCACTATCTGTTTTCAATTTGACGGTTTCGTTTACACTGACTTTTTTTTTTTAAATTAATTTTTTATAATTTTTATTTGTGTTTTTATTGAAAATAATAATAATTAGAAACAAAATCACTGAACAAAAATGGAGACTTTACTGTCGGGCATGCCTTGGATTTGGAACAATGACTGGGTTTCACTTTGTTTATGAAGCTAATAAATCAAGTTTTGCCGACATTATAGTCATCATAAGATTGCAGATTGAGAAGTTGACTTCTAAAACTAAGTTACCAGCCCTGAAACACATGCACAATACTTCACTGACGCCATTTAAATCCCAAGTCCTGACCTCTGCAATATCGCGACCGCGAGCTATAAACACGAATACAGGTGCGTACTAGGCGCTGATCAAAACAAGTTCGGCTCAAACCCAATCAATAAAAAAAATTAACATTTTAATTGTAACAACATCGGACAAATTTTACAATTAAAATAATGAAATAATATATATTATAGTATTTTAATTTATTTATTCTGGAAAAATTAAAATTAAAAATAAGCATTTATAAGAACAGTAATCGAACAAGCCCAGGCTGCTATCTCTGTGTATTATAACGTATACATGTACATCGGTAAATTCAATATGGCAGCTTTTATGAATCGTAACATTAGACAACAACCGTCTCTGCAAATCTTTAAAAATAATCATTTATTGTCAAATTGAAAACATGATTCTTGTAAAATTGCAAATATAACACGATTAAAGACGGAAATATGAATGAAAGTACTACTTTTCTTCACAAATAGTGAATACGTTTTATGTGAAATTAGTGCCGGTCGTAGGCAGTGTTTTTCATCAGGAGTGATGGGCGGAAATCCTCCGTGCTGGTCGGGCCCGCCCAGTCCCCAACACCGTAGCTAGAACACTGGTGCGTGGTAATCTTACTTTCAATCAGCGGCGACCTTGGCAAAAGTGAGTCATTTTCGTTTAACCAAAAACCGTCCGGTTTTGACTAGCAGTTAAACGGAATTGGAAATATCTGTGATGTACATATATATATGTATATCTTCACCTGAGTTTTGAAAGTAGGCAACCGATCATAATTTTTCTAAATCGATATTAAATATTGGAATATTTTTGTTGGAATTACATTGGTGGTGGCTAATAGTCTGATAGAGATAAGAAAAGGCTATCACTGTCAGGATCTATTATACATGTACACATGTATCTGGATCTTTTGCATCATTTTATTACCTGTCAAACTCATCTGGATCTTTTGCATCATTTTATTACCTGTCAAACTCATCTGGTTATTGCTAATCAATTAAATGCACTTTTATGCCTCCACCCACCGAAGGTGGTGCTGGAGGAATTATGTTTTCAATTTGTCCGTCTGTCCGTAGGTCCATCCCACTTTCTTGTTAATCCGATATCTCAAGAACCACTTGAGGGATGGCTTCAAACTTGGTGATAATAGGTATCACCATAGGAAGACAATCTGATTAGATTTCGGAGTAAGTAGGTCAAAGGTCATAGAGGTCAATTTATCAATTCATGAAATTACTGGTTTTAGCCTCGTTATTGCAATATCTCAAGAATCACTATGGGTAAGAGCTTCAAACTTGGTGCGAGTATCACCATAGGAATACAATCTGATTGATTTTGGGGTAAATATGTCAAAGGCAAAGGTCATAGAGGTTAACTTCCATGGAATCTCGGGGTTTAACCCTGTTATTGTGGTATCTCTTAAACCATTTAAGTCATTATTAACTTCAAACTTCATAGTATACATCACCATGACTAGACAAATTGATTAGAATTTGGGTAAACGAATGTCAAATGTCAAAGTCAGCCCGTCAATTTATATGAAATTAAAGGTTTGTATGCCTCTGCACACAGAAGGTTTTAGGCCGAGTCATAGTCGAGACGCAGTCGCACTTGTCTTGTTTCCATATCCATCTTTTCTTATTGGAGGTCTACAGGTGAACAAAAATTCTGCCAAACTCTTTTGTGTCTAATTCTGCCAATTTGTTATTTATGATTTTTATTATGATAGGCCTAGGACTATTGTTGACTGTTTTTGAATATTTTTAAAAAGTATTAGTTTCATAAAGTAGCTTAGCAAAATGAAGTGGCACGAAAAGACAAGTCCGGATTACAAAATGTATAATAATGGAAAATCATATTTTTATGCCATTAGGGTAGAACTATTATGTTAGAACCATATCACTAGGACAAGGAACTAGTAATCATACATGTATCTACTACCTTGATTAGACTAACAACAAATATCAAAGTCATGACAAATTACAACGTTTATACAAAGATGTCCCCAACTACCGGTAGCTGCTTTTTTGCAGTACCGTACATTTCGCTAGCTACCTACATGTACATGTATAATGGGCTCTTTAACATTTTTGTGATAGTTAAATCAGCCCCAAACATATCCTTATCCTATAAAACTTATGTTCTGTTCTGTTCTGTTCCGTTAGAATTGGACTTCTGTTTGGCTACAGTGCTGTATCTCTATCAGTTGTTTGTGGTACATGTACATCAGCATGTACATGTATGATCTATATTGTATGTTTGGTGATTCTCTCTCAAATGGGATCTCATTTGGAGGCTATTTGCTAAAAAATAATGAAATGACTCCTTTTTCTCTTAATGGGATATCTACGAGGAAGTTACTTACCCAGTAATATTTCAGCCCCACATTATTCACATGTGAATTCTGCATTTGGAATTACCCCCATATCACTATTTTAATGACTTTACATACACATGTAGGCTATTTGTTTGAAAAATGGCCTTATGATGGTCATTTTGAAAGATGGTCACCATTGCCCTCCTGCAGGGGCATTACATGTACATACAGGAAGTATTCAAATTTATTGATGTAAAATGCATCTTCATCTACTGTACATGTACATGTGTATATATGTGTAAGAATGTGGCATTGATGGAATAACATATTTCATAGATGCGTACTCAAGTTTATTGGCTATTCAAATATAATAACATCTTTATGCCTATTATAATATTTACATGTATGTGTTTGATCATACAAATCTCTTAAAGATGAGGTCCACCCTGATATTAAGTTGGTTAAAAGCAGAAAAATGAAAGAAACAAATAAGTGAAATTTTGTGCAATATCCTATTAAAAATAGGAGAGTTATGAATTTTTGAATTTGTCTTCAGTGAAACACAAATTAGCAACAATGACATATTTTTTGTGCTCCTCTCAAATGTACAGAAAATTTCATTAACTTTCATTTTCTTAGTTATTCATGACGGAATAGATATGTTTCATACAAGGGTTGTATAAAAACACATTTGCAATCGTTATATTTAGGGTAAATTTATGATTGAAAATTTTCTTAAGAGAAAATTTTTAAAAAGTTGAAATTTGTAGTACATCACATCACAGTGTTTGATTGATCGCACTCTAAAAAATCATAACTTTCTTATTTTAATGGGTTTTTGCTCAAGCTTTCACTGACCTGTTTCTCTCTCATTTTTCTGCTTTAAAACAACTCAATATTGGGGTGGGCTTCCCTTTTTAATGTCCAGCAGTAGTGTTTTGTGTCATTCCTTTTCCATGGAATTGTCCTAAACTTATATACATGTATAGGTACATGTGAATAGAGGTGCCGTGGACGAGTGGATATGTCACCGGACTGTGGATCACAAGGTCCGCGGTTCAAATCCCACCGCGGCACTAATGTCCTTTGGCAAGATATTGATCTACATTTGCCACTCTCCACCCAGGTGTTAAATGGGTACCCGGTAGGATGCAAAAGTTATTGTGGTTTGATTAGCAAGTGGCGCTTGTAAAAAGGCGACTGGCTGGAATGGTCCCCAGGGAGTGGAGAATGTGCATACATTGTGTGCGAGTAAGCATGAATCCGATGACCGGGGTAATAATATATATCTGTAAAGCGCATTGAGAGGGCCTGCGGTCCTGAAATGCGCTATATAAGGACGAACTATTATTATTATTATATAAAGTGCTCCCTTTGCATATTTAATTATTTACTTGTACAAGTAAGAAGTATTTATAATTCAGGCAAGGGGATGGCGATTTAACAAATCTCTGTAATAAAATTTGCTTACATCTCTCTCTCTCTCTCTCTTTCTTGCTCTCTCTTGAATGAGTACATGTATCTAATTGATAGATGATTGAATGGAGTAATATTTCCTGTCAACTTAATGCATAGTTCCTGTTACTACAATGAAAGTTCAATGTTTGGATCACATTTCAGCTTCCTTCTTGTTTACTTCTAAATTTGTCTTTGGAGATTAACCTTTTCATTCTATGATACATTGTGATGCGAATGACTGATGCAAGTGTCATATTATCAAAAAATATGGATGAAGCAAGTTAATTTTCTGCATATGATTTCTAGTTCAACCTGCTCTATAATGTAGGACAATTGACAACAGACAACATTTAGACATCTCTGAAAAGATAAGTAATAACCGAGGCTGATTTTTTTCTTATCTCTTAATGAAGCCCATAATGTACATGATAAAGTGCCTCCATGAAGACATTTTTTTTTTAGTCAGTGGGTTGTAGTTCAAACAGAGTTGGCGCGATTTAAATCACCCTGATTTAAACCACAAAAAAATGTGATTTAAATCACTTACATAGACTTGTGTGTTGGAGAATTTGTTTGTTTGAAATATCATAAAAGTGAATTTTCCCCCTACTTTTGCACAGTTAATTTTGTTGTAAATTCAAGACTTTTTTGTTGGCACATCAGTTTTGTACACATAATTCAGATCCCTATCAGTGATGCAAACTCATTAAAAGCCATATTGAGTTTTATCCCTTTTTTATCTTCTATGATTTTCTCAGTACAACTCTTCCCCCCACCCCCTGCCCTTATCTGACCGCTTACATGTAGGTGCTCGTGGAACGTGCTCTAAATTATGAAACTCTGTACAAGGTGACTGCTTGTAGTATATACAGTTAAACAAATGTCAAATGATTAAAAAATTTACAATCTGCCGTGTTCAATCACTTGTCAACATCTCAATGGCTAGTTTTTCAATGAAGGAATATGTCTTGACCCTTGAGCGATTTTTGTCTCGCCTGCGAAACATAGTGCATAATTCGATTTTGACAGGCATATTTTGGTAGAATATCTCTTTATTTGGGAGAATTGACATGGGATGTGGTATACAAAATATATATTGAATGCAGTAGGTCATAATTCGCTGACACCTGACGTGGTGGAAGTGCCATTAATGGGTGTACATGTCTTGCACACAGCAAACCCGTAGTCCCATCCAGAAATTCCCCCTAGGGTGCTTTCAAGCGATTTTTCGAAGCTAGAATCACAAACATGAATCACAATTCAAAACACCGATACAAAACACGGGTTACTGCGGGAGATCGTTTAAGCGATTTACCATCATCGCTGATTCTCGCTCATTTCAAGCCCACCCAGGAAGAATAGAAATAGGTAGCGATAATATATATAATAGATAATGATGTCATCGAATCATGATTGAGATCTCTGTTCGTTCATGATACAAAATGCATCTTTTTCAGCGTTTCATGTTTGTGTTTTTAAAGTTGATACTTATAGGAAATAAAATCAAATAAAAATAGTTTATTTTATAATTGAATGAGTTATTAAAGCAATTTATGCAGCTAACATGCCATGAAAGTGTGCAGTTTTGTGTTTTATGAAAATCAAATTTCACTAAATTGACTCTATCCTGACCTATGAAATCGCCTAAGGGAAAGTGGCTTTGTGAGTGACGTCAGAGCCGGGATATGCTTCACGCAGATATAGAGACTAACTGCGATCTACACACAAATGTTCATAGAGTCGATGTCAGTTCCACTCTCTCAAAACGATTGAAATATTGCCTGAATGGTAAATATCTTGCATACAGTTGTCCTCTCCCGTCCTGAAACATATCCTAATGTCATTATTGGCATTGAAAAAGTGACAATATCCGTAAAATAACTGTTTACAACTCAACTTTTTCACCGGCTTTAGCTTGCCAGCTGAGCTGTATGTACACGGAGATAGTATGAAAAATCAACTTAGCTGTGTTTCAAAACAAAATTACCTATAGTAGAATCATGTTCCGAGGTGGAATCTCCTTTGACATAACAATGAATAACGTTTCTTCTCCATTTTCATTTGTCGATAACTATAATTACATAGAATAGTGTATTTCTCGCCGTTTTGTTTCGTAAGGGCTTCGTCTATCGCGACTGAAATGCAAGCGTATAGTACTGTGTGTGTGCGGTGTGCAGTGCAGTCACGTTTACGTGTTTTGAGGTGCGCGCAGGTAATGTAAATCCGCCAGCGATACTAAATTCAATCAGCGATCAGCCGTGTAGGTAATGCGGCTGCCAAGAGCCGTACTACTCGCAGATGAATCGTAACAACAGCAGAATCGCCTCGATTTTTCCAGCTAATCTAGCCATGATAGGATCGACTAAATGAAATATTCTTTGATTTTTTTTAAATTTTATTTTATTCATAATAATGATTAAATCAATACTAACTGTTTTTTCCATAGTGGAAGAGGTGAAGTCTCCGACTGATATGTCAAAGTGAAACTGCATGGTGGTAAAAATCGCCGGCACCCAAATCCCTATTATGCAGGCTCGCTGTACAACAAAGCCGGTGACACAGCCATATAGTTTCACCTTCTTTTCCCCATTTTTCAACGTTTTTATTTCACAAATAATACATTTGTTAGAATATCAAGATGGAAATATTAATGAGAAGTAATTACAAACGATGTTGTATTATAATTTATTCTATAGTAAGGGTAAAATAAATTAAGTTGAAGCTGTGTTTTCAGCCTATGATGTTATACATGCATTCTACTAGATACCCGGAAGTGGCACACTAGCCACGCCTCCCTTTTCCTACGTCACAGCTAAAGGCCGTTTCGGATGACAATAGGGCAAATTTGTCCCAGAGAATAGGGTAATTGTTTTCACCCTAATTTCGATTTTTCGGAAGTGTTATATTGTTTGAATGTCATCCAAGCTCATTGTATGGCTTATAAGCTTTCTGTAGATATGAATATCTTCATATTTAGGGCTCTTCTATGAATATCAACTTTAAACACGTTTATTTTTACGACCAACGAAAAATCGCTGGAACGCAACCGTGTTTTAAACTAAACGTCTTTGAAAACCGTGATTCTAGGGTGAAAAAGTGTCGATTGAACGCACCCTTAGTCTCTCTGAGAGTCGCAGTTGCAGTTGAAGGCGCCGATTTTTGCTTTTGAATTTTTCACAAAAATAGTAACAATGTTATTTTTAAAAGATGACAGACAAATTTTCCTCCGAGTCCAAACAGAAATCCGGAGATTTGGTCCCAGTTTCTGAGTGGTGAGTTGACAGTGACACCTTGTGTATGATTGAGCTGGGAAACATTTTTACCCACGGTACCATGCCGGTGCTCCTAGGGCACGGGTGACCGTCGGCCTGGACAGTGCAAGGTGACCGGTAAAAAAAAAAAAAAAAAAATGGCGGCCGAGTATTCGAGTACGATTTCTCGTACTCGAGTTGTCAAGTTGTCAACAGTGCGAGTACTCAAGTACTGTTGCAGCCTTAATTGTAAGGTGGTCTGTTGGTCATAAAACTGAAGGCTAATCCTGGTGAATGACAATACCTGTTATTGGGTAAACACCCACATGGTGTCCACTACTGTGTGTCTTTAAAACTAATCCTCCTTAGTGATCTCAAGACTGTACTCTGCCCCTCCACTATGTCTCTGATAGTGCTGTCAACCGAGCCAAGATCAACCGGAATCCTGGCAGTTTCAGCCTCTGACAGGGGATTGGGATGGTTTGGGGATCATTTCACTCAGACTGCTTCTCGGTGAATACACTTGTGAGTGTAAGTGCACTCTAGTCTTAATCTAGTTTGTTTTATTATTTAAGTCAAAATTTATTAAGTCAAAATCCGGTATGTATCAATCCTCTGTCCAGTGCAGAGTCAATGAACCTTTTTCAGAAGAGAGCTAGTGATATTGAAAGAAAAGTAACTCATAATCATATTATGCAAGAGATACATGTTTGTAGCACTGTTCTTTTTTTCTGATTTTTAAAAATATTTGTTATTGTATGGCTATGGAAGATGAAAGTGCAATATTTTCAGTGCAGTTTCTACAAGCAAGACATTTCCTATTAATACACGTAGGGGCAGTTGCAAGTTGGGCAGTTGTTATTTATTTCAAAAGTAGAACTGGTGGTAAAGCACAATATGTTTCTAATATTTAAGGTTATGTGGATCTTTTACATGTGGATGTGACTCATTGTTCTCCTGTTCAATCCCAGGTTGGTATGACATTTCTTAAGACACATAACTCATCTTCCTTACAAAAATAACAGATTTCATGGTTTCCTGTCAAATATATGCAAAAAGTAAGCTAAGAGGAACATGGATGAAATATTCATTCTCCTTTCAACAACTGTTTTGTCATACTTGATTAGATTTTTTTTCACTGGATCTAGACTTCCTGACAGACAAACAGATTCCACATTGCAGGGGAAAAGAGGATTTCTCGATAGCTGAGAAAGAACCTACATGTACCTCTTTCGCTGACTCCATATTTGTCATTTATGTAGACAAAAAGTTGGTTTAAGACTTCCTGACAGATGGAAAAGTGTCGCCAACATTCAAATAGATGACTTTAGAGCTCATTGATTATTCATGCATTTTAATTAGTCTCTGGTGATGACTTTGAGGCATTATCCTTACAGCATTGAATCTGCTTCCATAACAGATGTAGAACGCAAGCAACACATCATAATGATTATTGTCATGGTAATCTCCATTTTAACCCATATTTATCCATGGGGCCGTTGAGTGTCTGCTGGATAAGGGGTATAATGTTTTTTATCGGAGAGGGGTTAAACATATCTTGACTTTACTGGTGCCTATACGTTGTTAGTGTTTAACTTGTAGATTTCCTCTTGCACAAACAGGAATAGAGTAGACTAAATATACAACCGATAGGACAGTCAGAAAGCAGAGTAATAGCCTAAATTTTGTTTTTAAAAGTGCTTGACTCTTGCTGTGGTTGACTCTTGCTGTGGTTGGTATTGATGTTGTTTATTTGCTTGAGATCTAAGATGTAGAACTGTTTATAACAGAAATCATGTGGATGCTTTAAAGCAGGAAGATGCTCCCATCTCCCTGCTTTAAAACGACATCTACAGATGTATTAATTGTAAACCGGAAAAGGCCAGTATTTATTGTTACCAAGTGAAGTGTCACTCATGGAATCTGGTATTTGATTTTTTTTTTAAATTCCAATCTCATGATGTAGCAACTCACAGAATTGCAGTTTGTAAAAATAATCATGGGAACTTTGATTGAGACCTGCCTACAATTTTAGTTTTTTATTCTTTAGAATTCTCTTCCTCTGTCTCCAAAGAGTGTATTGTCTGTGCATGTGATATTAATGAAAATGTTCCCAAGTCATGTTCATCAGTATATCTTGTAAAGAAAGGCAGCAGGACAATATATACAAGCCATCAATAGCCAATATCCTCTTCCATGCATAGAGAAGTTTAAAAACTTAAAATTGAATCAAAATGGTATTAAGGCGATTTTATATATTTCGTACGGGACATTAAGGCAACATTTTCCTGCCTTAAAAAGAAAAGAATCAGCAGTGAAGATTTATTATCCCCTCGCCGGCGAAGTTGGAGGGGATATAGGATTGCCGCCATCCGTCCTTCCGTGCGTCCGTTCGTTCGTAACAAATTTGGTTTCCGATCGATAACTTCAGTAATGCTAAATATATTACTCATTGCGGATGTAGTATAAAAAATAATATTGCTAGTGATATTCGTTTGTCGCGTAATGTGGTCAATAAGGGATCTAAAAGATCACGACGTTTCGTGCGGCGCTGCAACACTTCGTCAGGTGATAAAAACTAATGTAAGCAAGCGTGTTTTATACTCTACGGGAGGACCGGCGGTCAATTAATTCAATCGATAATAGGAACAATAACGCACAAGGCCTATTGGCCGACGCACACGGTGCTCGACCAATCAGCAGGCCGCTGGTTCAGCTAATGCACAAGGCCTATTGGCCGACGCACACGGTGCTCGACCAATCAGCAGGCCGCTGGTTCGGCTTGCCTGCTGGGCAGAAACAATAGCGAGCTCAACCAATCAACGGGCCGCTGGCTCGGCCTGTCTGCTGATTGGAATCGACCGGTGCTGGCCGGCTGGACGGGAAGTGTCATGGCGGCGTATCGTACGCATCCAAAATTCAGGGATATTGATCCCGTTGTCTCTGTTCAAGAACCAGCGGCCTGCTGATTGGTCGAGCACCGTGTGCGTCGGCCAATAGGCCTTGTGCGTTATTGTTCCTATTATTGATCAAATTAATTGACTGCCGGTCCTCCCGTAGAGTATAAAACATGCTTGCTTACATTATTTTTTATCACCTGACGAAGTGTTGCAGCGGGGCACGAAACGTTGTGATCTTGTAGATCCTTTATTGACCACACTGCGAATCGAAAGGAATATCACTAGCGATATTATTTTTGAAACTTCAGTAATGTTTGACGGATTTTAATGAAATTTGATATGAAGGTGCATGGTATAAAAATACAGGCTAAGTTCGATTTCGGAGTATGTAGGTCAAAGGTCATAGCTCATTAAATATGCGAAAAATACACATCTGGTTTCCGATCGATAACTTTAGTAATGTTTGACGGATTTTCATAATATAGAGATATCGACTGCTACGAGAGGACTGGCTGTTTTTATACGCTCAAGGGAAAAGTTGAATCCCCTGCCATCACCCCGAGGCGCGCCTGGGTGGGCGGCGTGCCGAGAGGTGATGGCAGGGGATTCAACTTTCCCGCGAGCCAGTATAGAAACAGCCAGTCCTCGAGTATTAAAGCAGTCGATATGACTTTTATATGCCGATCGTACAATTAAAACAAAAATCTACCAAGAATTCTTACCTTGGCCTTTTATTGAGTAAAGATTGGTTAAAACATCACAGAAAATCTGAGACACTGTCTGTTAATCTTTGCTAGCAAAATGACTGAAAGTTTCAATCATTTGGGAATTGCAGAAAAAACCACTGTATGGTGTCTGCGCTCGCACAAAGACAATTTTAACACGTAAACCAATGGGGATCGCAGGAGGATGAGGGTACAAATTAATGGATATTCCCTGTGAGTGGGGCATGGCTTAAAATCATGACTCCAATTTCGACCAATCAGATGGCTAGATTTCTAAAGTGAGGTATATAAAATTTGATATGAAGGTACATGGTATCAGAACACAGCCTAAGCTCGATTTCGGAGTACCGGTATGTAGATGAAAGGTCATAGCTCATTTAATATGCGAAAAAATACACATCTGGTTTTCGATTGATAACTTTAGTAATGTTTGACAGATTTTAATGAAATTTGATGTGAAGGTACATGGTATCAAAACACAGCCTAAGTTCAATTTTCGAGTATGTAGGTCAAAGGTCATAGCTCATTAAATATGCGAATCTGGTTTCCGATCGATAACTTTAGTAATGTTTGACGGATTTTAATGAAATTTGATATGAAGGTACATGGTATCGAACTCAGCCTAAGTTCGATTTCGGAGTATGTAGGTCAAAGATCATAGTTCATTAAATATGCGAATCTGGTTTCTGTATGATAACTTTAGTAATGTTTGACGGATTTTAATCAAATTTGATATGAAGGTACATGGTATAAAAACACAGCGTAAGTTCGATTTCGGAGTATGTAAGTCAAAGGTCATAGCTTATTAAATATGCGAATCTGGTTTCCATTCGATCACTTCAGTAATGTTTGACGAATTTTAATGAAATTTAATATGAAGGTACATGGTAGGGCTGTGCATAACCGTGTAATGAGGTACTCGAGTACACTCCTTAGTCTAGTTCTGGACCCTTTTTATTGATTTTTTTATTCGCCGACTATACGCGTTAAGCCGAGTGGTGGCGTGATCCCGAGTGATTGCGCGATCCCCGAGAACCGGTCCGGAAAAGGGTCCAGTGCAATTGCTCAACGCTGACGTCAGGGGTCAAAAGTTCACACACAAGTGATTCATAAATATTCATGAATTCACCGTCAATCAAACAGTTCGCTTGCGATGTTTACGTTTTTGCACGTGGGATCCCTAATCGTACACACAGTGTATATCATGTACGATATGTATTGTGTGCATGCTTTCGAATTGGATAAATGAGATTTTCGTGCAAGAAACAAGCCGGGAAACGAGTTGCTGAAACGGAAATAATTGGCGTTTAGGCCTACATTTGTAACTTCTTACAATTTCCAATCTCTGTCACCCTTGATTTTTATACCGGCAGCACCAGTTTGTCAGGCAATAAATTTAGAAACGTGTAGACCTACATACATTAGAGACATATAACCCTGTCTTCTGTGTACATGTGCATGGATAGTGAGAAACATTCAATTTCAGATAGTTATGTACACGGTATATGAAAAGATTACAGTGCTATTGTATTCAGTGTTGGCACAAGCATTCCAGAAATATTGTGATGCAGTTTTTCGCATTTCACTATTATAGAAAATCTGACAGAAAAGGGGTCAAAAAGTTATATTTTTACCCAACATTACACTCGTTTATAAAAGCATTGTTGGAGGATTCTTATGGGCAGGTGAAGATATAAAAAAAAATTGAAAAATTTGTTTAGTATGAACATATAAATTATGAGCAATATATTTCAGATCTTGCGTGGGGCATTAATTTCAACTGCATGCAGTCGAGAATCATTTCAGAATTCAACTGTGAAATACCAGGAGGATACTTTTGATCTTTTGTCTTAAAAAAATTAAGGGTGAATTACATAAAGAAATTGATCATGCACACCTTTTAATCTTCAAATCTTCAAATGTTTTGTTAGTACTTATTTTACTATATAAGTTTAAGTAATAAATTGGGGCAGATTAATTACTCTCCCAGGGGATGTAAGAATTAAGACATTATTGTCAATTATTTTTCTGGTGTTAAATTGCTTGTATACTTTTTGTATTCAATGAATGATAGGTACTAGCTGTCTTTCTTTATTGTTACCTTTAACTATTATTGTACTCACGTATGTATATCTTGCCATCAGGCGCGGATCCGGGGGCCGGGGGCCAGGGGGCCTTGCCCCCCACCCAGGCCACCCTCCGCCAAAAAAAAAAAAAAGAGAGAGAGAGAGAGAGAGTAGGAAAAGAAGGGAAAAGGAAAGAGGAGAGAAAGGGAAGGAAAGAAGAGGAAGCAGAAAAGAAAAGGGGGAAAGAAGGAGATCGGGGGTGGGCCCGGGGAGGGCCGAAAGGGCCTTGCCTTCCCAGCTGTTGTCCCCCCAGCAAAAAAAAAGAGAGAGAAGGAAGGAAAGGGAAAGAAAAAAGGAAATAGAGGAGATAAAGGGAAGGAAATAAAGATCGAGGAAGAAGAAAAGAAAAGAAGGGGGATATCAGTTGCCATCAGTTTCCCGCCAACAAATTGTGGATCGGGGCAAAGGCCATTGCCTCCCCCTCCGCAAAAAGGGGAAAAGGAAAAGGGAAAGAGGAGAGCTAAAGGGAACAAAAAAGAGGAAGAAGAAAAGAAAAGATCTGTTGCGATTAATTCGGCCAACAACGTGTGGATCGGGGGGACCGAAAGACCGTTGCCCCCAGCAAACTTAAAAGAGAGAGAGAAGGAAGGGAAGGGAAAGGGAAGAGGAAACAAAGGGAAAGGAAACAAAGAGGAAGAAGAAAGGTGGGGAGATCAGTTGCGATTTTCCCGCCAACAAGGTGTGGATCGGGCGAAAGGCACTTGCCTCCCCCCTCGGTCAAAGAGAGAGAGAGAGAAGGAAGGGAAGGGAAAGGGAAAGAGGAGAGAAAGGGAAAGAAAGTATAGAGGAAGGAGAAAAGAAAAGGGGGAAAATAAGGAAAGATCAGCTGCGATTTTTATTGCTTCTTCTATCATAATTGTACAACTATCATTGTACAAATGTATTTATTTATTTATTCCTGTTTGATAATAATATGAATAGATACTCATAACAGCAACAAAACAAAATGCAGAAGAAAACTATTTTGCAGGCAGAAAAAACGCAAAAATGATCATGCATTTGCATGTACATGTAATTGTATCATTAAAATTATTCATATTGTTTTATTACATCTTGTGAAAATAGTATGCATTTAAAGGTATAGACCAGTTTTGGAAATGTCCCCTCTCAAAAATGAAATGGAAGCTCTAATTACCAATCATGTGAACTAATATGTTTTGACTATGTTTTGATGATACAAATTTTGCCGGAAACCGCCTACTAATTGATATATTTGGTAAATTATCATATCCATCTGGACTGGATAGATATCGCGATCGCGTATAAAAAATTATAGTCCAATTTACATCTTTCGAAAATTTGAAAACTAAGAAACAACAACTAAGTTTACTCCACGATTACATCAATGAAGGGTTGAAAGTACGGTCAAGATCCTCATGGTATGAATGTGGAGAAAAGAATACAGCATTCTTCAAACAGTTAATGGAATCAAATAGAAAAAGAGTATAATAAAGAAATTAAATATAAATGGAAATACCACTTCTAAAGAAAAAGAAATTATTGAAAGAATAAAATTATTTTATAGGCAGCTATATATAGCAAAATAAATTCTATACAAGATGACACTTTGGACTTCTTTCCTAATAACCTGCCAAAATTGAATAATATATCACGAGATTCATGTGAGAAAACGATCGTAGAAAGGGAATGCATAGAAATACTAAAAGATATGAAATCTCCAGGAAATGATAGTTTAAGTGTAGAATTTTATCAGAAATTTTGATACATAAAGATGGCAAAGATCCGGAGCTTATTAAGAATTACAGACCGATTTCGTTGCTAAACGTAGATTATAAAATCCTATCTAAGATACTTTCAAAGAGAATACAAGAAGTTTTACCTGAAATTGTTGGTTTTGATCAGTTGGGATATGTTAAGGATGGGAACATTGGAGAAGCAATACGAATAATAGACGACATGATTTGTCATACTTCTTTTACAGAGAACACGTTTTTGGTAGCCATTGATTTTGAAAAAGCATTTGATTCTGATTCACATTTATTTTTATATAAGGTTTTACAATCATTTAATTTTGGACCGAGGTTTTGTAAATAGGTTAATATTTGTTATACTAAAGCAGAAAGTTGTGTTATAAATGGATACACATCAACAGGTTATTTCAAGGTTGAAAGAGGAATAAGGCAGGAGATCCCTCTCTCCATATGTATTTGTTATGTGTATTGAAATTTTAGCTCATATGATAAGAAATAATCATCAGATAAAAGGAATCAGTTTTAGAAATACAGATATAAAGCAAGTTCTGTACGCAGACGATATAACGCTTTTCATTAAAGATTTGAATTCATTTAAGGAAATTAAACATATTTTTGAATGTTTTTATAAAATATCAGGCTGAAAGTTAAACAAGGACAAGACATTCATTTTGCCCTTAGGTCCAAAATCATTATCCACTCATACATTTCCGTTTAGGAAGCAAGTTGACATTCTTAAAATAGGAATTTATTTTTCAATACACGAAGATATCAAAGAACAAATGAATTATAAAGAAATATTGAGCAAGATTAAAAAACTTTTTACGTGGTTGAAGCAGCGTGATTTAACATTAATGGGGAAAATTCAATAAATGAAAGTATATGGCTATTCAAAAATTATATATTTATCATCATTGATGCCAGTTCCAGAATGGGTGTATAGCGAAATTGAAGAAATAGATTTTGATTTTTGTTGAGAAGTAAGGGCAAAATTAAAAGAGCATCATGTTTTTAGACTATCCGCAAGGTGGGCTCAACATGATGAATTTCCGACAAGCAACTTCCCAGCCCTCTATCCCAGCTGTATTTCTTTAATTTATGTTTATATTCATTTGTTTTTGTTTTTGTTTTTGTTTTTGTTTTTGTTTTGTTTTTTTGTTTTGTTTTGTTTTGTTTCGTTGTTGTTGTTGATTTTTTTTTTTTTTTTTTGGGGGGGGTTGTTTTGGATGTTTTTTAAATCTTTATCTCTCTTTTTGGGGAGTTTTTTCTCTTTTCAGAGGTAGTACTGTGTGTAGTTTTATTTTATTTAAACAAAAAAAAATTTTAAACAATATTTTGACAGATTATAATATTTCATGTTCAAGCATTTATTTATTTTTGTTTAATTCAACAGATAAAGTGGGTTTTTTTTAAAGAAGCACAAAATGAACATGAAATGACTAAGTATTTTATCATTATTACTATCACTATTATTGTTTTAAACGAATAACGAAATGTATGAAAGAGTTGTTTTGTTTAGCAATTGA
Organism: Mesocentrotus franciscanus; assembly: GCA_037976565.1. Lineage (NCBI taxonomy): Eukaryota > Metazoa > Echinodermata > Echinoidea > Camarodonta > Strongylocentrotidae > Mesocentrotus > Mesocentrotus franciscanus. Next base: position 22,250,062 of record CP137668.1, read on the forward strand.
TGTTAAGAATTATACTTTTGAATTGTATTTTGATTATTCTGAGTTGTATTTTGATTATTCTGAGTATGATTTAAATTTTCGTTTATATGTACTGCCTCTGGTATTGAGAAAATAACACACCTTATAAATACCCAAAAAATCTTTCTGTGTACAGTGCTTGTAACTTTACCAAGACTGGGCCAAATTTTATTATCATTTTGATGATACCAGAACCTTGCAGTACACACCAATACTTATATGCTAGATGATCAACCTTTTCCGATCGATTTCACAACGTTTCTTTCACAATGCAATCGCATGACCAGAACTGGTCTATACCTTAAGCTTTCGAACTTTTTGTGTATTTTTATGAAAGAAAGCGTTTGGAACTTATAATGCGCATGATGCAATTTCAGGTGCAATTTACTGCAGTTGCCCGAAAAATAATTTAAGCATGGTTTATTTCTTATTCGATACTAGTGATTTACACATTTTGCTGAAAATTACATAGTTTTCCGGGATTTGTCCTCACTTTTTAGTAAACTATTCTTTTTATGCGTTTGTTGGAAAATGACAAATTCCCAAATTTACAGTCATGCAATAAATATGCTTATTTAGAGGCCTATATGTCAGGGCCCGCGGAAAGGCAGGGCTCGGGGGTCGAGCCCCTTTGAAAAAGTATATTAAAGAAAAATAGAAAGAAAGAATAGTGACCTGCCAGTGTCACAAAATAAAAAGGTATCAAAATATGCTCATCTGACCGTAATTAAATGCCTAAAATCCCTGAAGTTCCGGGGGCTTTGCCCCCTGGACCCCACCAAGGGCCCTATAAGGCCAAAGGCGGCCCCTGAATGCTCGTGTCCTGCCAGTGTCACAAATAAGATATAAAAATATGCTCATCTGACCGTAATTACTGATGTCCATACGCCCTGAGCTTCCGGGCTCCGCCCGGACCATGCACCGCCGGGACTTTGCATGCCCCTAGACCCCACGCCGATTTACGCTATATACGCTCTACCTGATCGTAAATAAATTAGCCCCCTCCCCATCCACTTCATTTAATTTTTCTTCCTTCCAAATTCAAATAATTATGAAAGTTGAGTAGAAATGACTAACATTTCACACATCTGATAATGTGTTTAAAGTGAACCTGAAATGGACATTTTCTAATAAGAAAGTACATGTTTATCATGATGCAGGATGACATAAAATGTATTGTTACCAATCATGGATCGAGTCACCATTACCGGTATTTGAATCATCATTCACAATAGAGCAGTTTCGTAATGTATTCAAATTGAATGCATATAGGGAAATAAATTGAATAAAATAAATTGAATTGAAAAAATTCAGGCGTAAAAAGAACGGTGAGCCATCTGAGCCAAAGAGAAGAAATGAATGGTGAAATTTGTAAAGCGGCAGCGAGGGATACATACGGTTGCTTCGTAGAAAAATGAATTTATACAGCGAATCTCTAAATGATAATCTCAGATAAAATTTAAAAAAAGACAAATCCACAAGAGTATTGGAAATTTTGAGTGTTAACTTTGGAAAGCATAACGATAATAAGGTCTCACTGAATGATTTTGTACATCACTTTTGTAATTTGAATGTTGCTCAAGATAAAAACAGGTGCTACACCAAACTGAAAAAGTGTCAGAATTGGACATAAATTATGAATTTATCGTTTGAAATACATGTACAAAAACTACAACCAGTACCTATTCTTAATACATGCAGTGTAGGTATTATACATGTCAATGTAATAGAGTCACAATTAAATGCAATCGTAATCACATGTGATGTGACAGAGCTAGTATAGTTCGAAGAAACTTGGAAATTGGATATGCAATGGGTGTTGACGGTTGTTTCTAGCAGTACGTGTAGTTAGGCCTAGCCTACATACAGCGTGTGCACCATCTATATATTAATACGCAAAATCGTCGCGGGGGGTAAAAACGGTTCATGAAAAACGTCTTTCCTCGACCGCGCCCCCCTTCGCCGAGGCGCGAGAACGGCGACACAATTATACGAGGCATGTCTCCCGTATCCGCGTGCCACGTCGACCCGCGGTCGCCGTCGATGTCGTTAAAGGTGGTTTCGGGGTCCCGGGAGGACGGGCGGACGAGACGGCCGTCGTTGTCCGTGCAAGAAGGCGACGAACCCGCGAGTGAGGCAGCAAGGCGTGCACCCGCCCTCTGTCTAATCAAGGAGATACACTTTCAAGAGACGATTCACTCTATAATGTGTTGTAGCAGATACACGCTGCAACAGAGCGGGCCTACCCGTGTTAGGCATCTTGCTTATGATATGCTTTGTAGGCACTTTACGGGCATGCCAGAGAAATACACAGCATACGACAATCTACTCAAGTCATGTGGCGTAGCAAGTACAAGGCGCAACGGGTTGGGCCTGTCGGTGTTAGGCATCTTGCTATATATAGGCCTTTGCAGCAGCCAAACTGACGATCGAGAACGTATTATGTTGGTTCTACGCCCAGGCCACACACACACACAGTTGAGTTAATTCGTGCGACAGCTGCGATGTATGGCACAAACCGTCCGATTTTTCGCGTAAAATCTTTACTTTGAAAATATTTATACATATTCTGTGAACCACGTCAACATAATCATAGTCCAAGCTTCTGCTTTATTGGTCTTTTCATGAAAACTACATTAAAACCACAACAACAATAACGCAAATAGATTGTAATTATCGAGACCATATAACTGACGAGAAGGTAAATTCAGCTCACGTAATATCAAATGCCTCCACACGGGCAACTCCCGCGGTGCCAGTCACGGCGCTCACGCCATGCAATTTACTGTACCCTGTGCGGTAACTGCAGCACTCTACTGCTGTACCTGTAATATAATACTGGCTGTATATAGCGTGTCTTTAGATTCTTCAATGTTTCGTGTTTGAGCCGTGCAATGAATTGTTGTTTTCTTTTATTTCTTTATTGAATGTGATGTGAATGTGAGTACGGTACATGCTATTACAGAAGTGTCCAAGGAATGATAGGCCGACAGGTGGAAGGGATATAAAACAATTATACAATGACTCATTCTCGGAACAAGCTAAAACTATTCGCACTCGGGAACAGTACTGTTCACTCTGGGGCCGCGATCGATGGCCCTCGGGATAATTTAATGCGAATTGATGTTCCTTCCGGATGCGAATAGTTTTAGCTAGATCCTCGAGTCACTTCGAGTGTCATTGTATATTTGTATATTATTTTCATTGTAGGACTAAATTAACTTAGTAATGTGTGAAAATAACCAAAATGATAATGGGAGTGAAGTGCATGAGAACAATATTCGTAGGCCTATCAGGGCGTCAATCCATTATCCTTCGAGTGTCATTGTATATTTGTATATTATTTTCATTGTAGGACTAAATTAACTTAGCAATGTGTGAAAAAACCAAAATGATAATGGGAGTGAAGTGCATGCTGAGAACAATATTCGTAGGCCTATCAGGGCGTCAATCCATTATCCTGGGGGCACGGGGACACGTCCCCACAATTTTCAGGAGGTGAAATGTCCCCACGACTTGGGGTTAAAATCTTTCCTTTTTTCTTTCTTTCTCTCTTTCTCTCTCTGTTGACTTTCCGCGGGGGAACTTTATTCAAACAGTCGAGAACAGTACTATGAAACGTCTTCTTTCTCTAAAAATTTAATGAAACAGGGATTAAGAGTCGAGAACGGTACAACGAATCGTCTTCTTTCTCTAATAATTATGAAACGTCAAAACTTACGCTTCGCGGAGGTGGAAACTGAATTCAGACAAAGATTAAGAGTCGAGAACCGTACAACCAATCGTCTTCTTTCTCTAAAAATGTAATGAAACGTCAAAGATGAAAAAGACAATAAATGAACCGGTCACCAATGAAAGTACATGCAGTGAAACAGCGTAACTAGAGAGAGAGTGACATGTAATTGTGTCCCCCCATGCTCAATCTATTTTAAAGTATTTACAACCCCCTCCCACCCTCCCTAGAATCCCGTGGATTTTCCACGGGCCCTGCTAGTGGACTTATAATACACTATGCATGCATATATGTATATAACACAGTAGTTTATATCTTCAGACCTTATTGTATCTTTAGAGGAAATAATGTTAAAAGAGGATGTTTTAATGGCCATCATACATCTAATTTGAATTGAAGATTAATTTTGATGCAACATAGCACTTTTAAAGGAATATTAAATCATTTTATCACTAGATCATACCAGATTTCCCATTACTACTTCAAAATGATGGCAAGCAAAGACTAGCGCTTTGGCTGGGAGGCGCGGCCTAGCTAATTGCTCTCCCTGAAAAATCTCAGGGAGAGACGTCAGCGTTGAGCAATTGCACTGGACCCTTTTCCGGACCGGTTCTCGGGGATCGCGCAATCACTCGGGATCACGCCACCACTCGGCTTAACGCGTATAGTCGGCGAATAAAAAAATCAATAAAAAGGGTCCAGAACTAGACTATACACTCCTAGGCTTACAGGCGAATATTCGGATGCCATGTTTTTTTGGTAATAATTTTGGTTTTTTTTTTATTTTTTTATTTGCCAACACCATACTACGAAGGTTCGTCTCTGAAAACCCACGCAATTTTACTTCAAGTTGCTGTTGAAGGCGCCGATTTGTGCTTTTGAAATTTTCAGAAATAATAGAAACAATGTTATTTTTAAAACTAAAGAAGACAGACAAATAGTACTCCAAGTCCAAACAGAAATCCAGAGATTTGGTCCCAGTTTCTGTTAACTTCCTTGCCTGGTAATATGATAGTATAGGCTAATGAAAGTAACTTGTTCTGACATATATAGGCCATTTGTACCCTGCGAGGGGATGCTACGATTTGCGTTGACTTGTTTATATTATGGTAATGTAGTACTAGATATAACAACCAGCTATAAATTTTCCTGTGGAAAAGATAGCGCTGAAATTACCAGAAAGTTTTGATTTTTCTTGTAATTTAAGTTTATCCTCAATGCTCTGTGAGTTGCATTGAAAAATATCTCTGAAAATGTATCTAATGGTCAGCCTAGCTATCAAAGAAGACTTTAATGCACCTTTCACATTGAAAATGTCTTCTATATTTAAACAAATACACAAAATCAAATCTTCAGGATGATATGTCGTACGGGACATCTCTTGACTTGTCCTTATTACTGACCTAACATGATAAAAATCATGGTGTTTCTTCTTAAATGAACACAATAAAAAATTAACATTAGAATAAGAGGTTTTAATTTTTCATATATGATAAAAATTGCTATATTTATTGAAATATAAAATATGTCTTATGGGACATAATACATCATACGGGACAACTTCAATGCATTCATACAGTTAAGCATGTGTCTGTGCTGAAGCAATAATTGTATTCTTGTAACATATATGGGACATTTCCTGCACAGCATGAAATATGTTGTACTGGACAAAGTTGATGATGTTATTTATAAAAGAGGAATGAAATAAATCTTGCAACCTACTGTACATTTCATTTGACTATTTGTAAGGGAAATCAAAAGACTGCAGGGCTACAAAATTATAGACCCCCAAGAAAGCCCTTCAAAAAACTTTCCACCTCAATATGTCATATGGGACAATATGGCAGAAATGGCTTGACCAATATTGACCCTGTAGTCGTATACAATTTTGTTTCTTCTTCAAAATGGGTGATGATGCCCTAGATAATGACCCAGACCTTTGATTCATAGAATTTGGAAATTTGGATGACAGTCTGCTTAGTAATTCTATGTGCAGCAACATACATGTTTATTATTACGGTAAGTGGGTAAATGTTTGAAAAATTTAAAATATCAACTATTTCCTCCTAAATAAGATGCCTCGAAGTCACCATAGAACGAAAACTCACATAATTTTAGTCTGCTTAGTAATTTTATGTGCAGCAACATACATGTTTATTATTACGGTAAGTGGGTAAATGTGTGAAAAATTTAAAATATCAACTATTTCCTCCTAAATAAGATGCCTCAAAGTCACCATAGAACGAAAACTCACATAATTTTAGTTTGTTAAGGCATTAAACTGAATTATTACCCATATCAGACATCTGAGCAGTGGTTTTACAAAATCATATTACACTTGTTGTAATCCTAAAAGAGCTAATCAGTAAATATAAGACCATATTACCCTCTCATGAAAAAGCCTATGGACTTTACGTGTTAAAAAAACAGTAAATATAAGACCATATTGACCGTGCCGTATTTTGTCATTTTTATTGCGCATCTATTATGCATACGAGAACCTGCGCACTTTGCGCGCACTCTATTGTGACGTAATAATAATCACACCAAAGGCACACTGTTTGCAGTGTATCGAAAATTTTGTCAAGTACTGGATGCACAGTGCTGGTTTGACAAAGTTTGTTCAGTTCTTTGAGATTTTCATGGTTGATTTGTGTATTTGCTCTAGATGTCTGATTTGGATAACAATAAAAATATTGACTTAACTTTCGGAAGATACCACATATATTGCCCTCACAAGACTCATATTGCCCTCGTCTTTGACTCGGGGCAATATGAGTCTAGTTTGCGAAATATATGTTGTATCTCCCTCAAGGTCAGTCAATATTATTATATTATTACATTGATTACTAACAAAAAGCAAATACAAATTTTTAGAATATTTCAAGCTGTAAAACACAGAATCACCCAGTAACAAAAATATTGTAATAACATGCTCCTGTTCGTATTCATTTCTTCTGCAGGCTCACTCAATAATTGAAGATTTCGATGACTGGAAGTATCCACCAGCTGATAATAATGCATTCCAAATGCTGTATGAGGTAAACTTTAAAACTCTTGAATATATCCTGTAATCACTTCCATTATTATTATCCCTTTAACCAATAACCTGACAGGTTATTGTTACGGTATAAAGCCACTTTGTCCACTACCCGGATCAACTAACTTCATTTAGTCTGTAGATACCCAATGTTCCACTAAACATATCCAATCAACATTTCGTTCAGTCATCATTTAGTCTAATAACCAGTAAGACAAATGGCAATTCAATATTTAACCATTTGGTCCAATAACTACTTGGTTCATTACCACTTGGTCCAATTGCTAATTGCCATTTTGTCTAATATCAAATGGTATGAACCCAATTAGTCCAATACCTACTTGGTCCTATATAATTTTGTCCATATTTCACTTTGTCTACATTCAGATGGGCCGTTTCCATTTCACCTGATGACCATTTGATCTAATAACCATATGGTCTTATCATTTGGTCTAATAACTATTTGGTCTAATTGCCATCTGGTCCAAATTACTATTTGGTCTTTAAAAAAAAAAATGTCCAGTCTTGATGTTAATAATTTAATTTAATAGATAATTTAATTCTCTGTCATATGACACCAGGGCCGCCATTTTGGACAACCCCTAAAATTTAGAGGTGGTGACCGCTACATAATCTCAAAGGTACACCTCTAGAGTATCTTTATGCCTATTTTTAGGTATTATTTTTTGGGGTTGTCCTTACGTCTGTCCGTCCGTCCTGCTTTCTTGTTATCGCGATATCCTAAGAGATATGAACTTCAAACTTGATGATAGTACATGTATGTATCACCATAGGATGACAATCTGATTAGGTTTTTTGAGTAGCTGGGTCAAAGGTCACAGAGGTCAATTCATGATATTCCCTGTATTGGCCTCGTTATCGAGATATCTGTAGAACCACTAGAGATAACAGGCTCAGACTTGTTGATAATTTGTATCACCATAGGAAAACGATCTGATTGTTTTTTATATGAACAAAAAGGTCATCGCAAGATTAATCCCATTTGGTGCTAATTAGAATTAAAATTGCGTGCTCAGCCTCTCTCATCATGCTATTAATTCCTAAACTGTATGTGCTTCCTATTTTTCATAAACACTGTCCTTCATTCATGCGGTCCACACCCACACTCCCCTTTTCTCTTGTATCACCCCTTTTCTATGTAGTTCATAATTCTACCCTTGTGCTTCCACACTGCGTCTTAATTGTTGATACCTGGGCCCCGTCTTACAAAGAGTTGCGATTGATCCAAATCAATCGCAAGTTTGCAGTCTCCCATCTAATATGTACATAGTAGCGATTGATATCAATCGCAAGTAAGTTGCGATTGATATCAACTCTTTGTAAGACGGGGGCCTAGTTCTTTTAAGTAGTCTTTTTAATGTTTTTTTTAATTATTGAGTAAATTTTGTATAACATTATTTGTTGAGAGGTCCACACTCCACAAGCTATGCTTTTTAGTTTTTAGTGGATCCTTTCATTTTCACTTGACATATAAATATACAGCAACATTTTTTTTCTTCTTCTTGATTTAGATTGTATGATATGATTATTGTATAATTCCTTATAACTAAATTATGTATTATACAGTATAAACAATGTCTTTTGTTATGCAAAGAAAAATAACATGTACACTTTGTAAAATGTTGTTTGTAATTTAGGTAATTTATTTATTGTACATAATTTGTGTTTTTCTTGTTGAAAATGGAATTAAAACTTGAACATGATTAGATTTTGATTCAGTAGGTCAAAGGTCACAGAGGTCAATTACTGAAATTACAGGTTTTAGCCTTGCTTTTGCAATATCTCAAGAACCACTAGAGATACAGGGTTTAAACTTGGTGATAGTATGTATCATCATATGAAGACAGTCTCATTAGATTTCAGGTTAGTAGGTCAAAGGTCACAGAGGTCAATTTTGGAAATTAAGGTTTTTGCCTTGCTATCGCAATATCTAAACTTGGTGACGGTATTACTATACCGGTAGATAATCCAATTACATTTTAGGGGTAGTAGTTCAAGATCATAGTCGTTGATTGACATTTGATTAAGGTTTGATATGTCATGAATAATGCCATCCATTTCATATACTGAATTTAGGGCGGAGGCATATATATATATATAGGATCCGCAGTCGCATTTGTCTTGTTTATTATGATAAAATATTTTGAACAAACAAGGTGTACTTAGTTTGTGAAATAGTGGGAACTAAATAAAAAACTAAGCATGATATTTTGACTTTAGCCATCCACTTTACAATCATTCATTAAAAAAAAACTTTATATTAACCCAGGTCTGCGAAGAGATGCAGGGTTTTGTCAACATGCCTGAAGTCATGGAACTTTGCTGCCTGCTCACAAGAGCCCACATGAGGGCAGTATTTGACATCCATGACCAGATTGCCAATAAGGACTACATGCCAGAGCTCCCTCCAGAGTTTCCAGGAGATATCACTCCCTTGTGTAGTGATGAGGAGGAGGCAGGAGTGAAGATAGTCAAACTTGTGAAGAGCGTAGAGCCTCTGGTGAGGATAAATATAGACATTTGCTGTCTGTTCAAAAACCTAAAATCATAACACATTTTATCATGATGGAACCTGGTTCTGCGTTTTAGTACATGATATCCCACTAATCCTTCTCCCTATCAAAAGTGTGTATGGACAAGTTATTCAGTGCGTGCGGTGGTGATCTACCTCGAATCTCCAATCCCAATTAATGCCAAATTGACGACATGGGCATGCCTCATTCCCATCAAACAAGCGCGCGTTTGCAAGTATGAAGTGTTTCTTGCTTGGTTTACAAGTCAGTGTTCTTTTAAGTTTTATTTCTTTCATTATGATCTTTGAAATATTTTAGCAGTTTGTTTATATGTTAAGTTTATTTTTGCTTGGGTGTTGAGCTAACAGGTGTATACAGTGCAAATCGCAAAGACCAGGGGTGTGTGGTTATAGAGGGAGAGAGGGAGAGAGAAGAACAGAGAAACGTGTGCCAGCAAATGTGGAGTACCGTATTTGCCGGCGTTAAGGCCGCAGCGCCGCGTAGGCCTCACCCCCGACTTTGACATTTCGTAGAGAAAAACACCAAAAAAAAATGGAAGGAAAAAGAAGAAAAAAAACAGACCAAACAAAATTATCGTAATTTTCTTGAAGAAACTGGTATCCTATTTATACCCCTACCTGCGAAATTGCGTGAAATGGATACAAAGAAAATAGACTTTGTGCAGACTTCGTGCAGATGCGCAGTTGCGTTGTGCGGTAGCTCCGTAATGGTCCCTTCTTTTAGCGATGCAATGGCACAAACTTAGATGTAGATCTACTGGTATATTTTTTAAAAATAGGTTATGAAGTTTATTCACGAGATCAACAAAATTTCATGTCAGCAATGCAACATGAAATTGTCGGTAAGATGTGTGGAGTTAATCTAGAAATGTCCTGTACCATTGTACATTAACTGGTATAGCCATTGTAGTCCCATATGTACGAATACGTGCTGTTTTGACAGCCGATTTTTGACTTTTGTTGCGCATAGGCCGCACCCAGACTTTTTGATATTTTCTCTTCTGAAAATACTGTGGCCTTTACGCCGGCAAATACGGTACAGGGGTGTATTCTGCAAACAAACCGGTGTGTGGCGCATGCTTTGACAGTGATTGCATGGACATTGCGATCTTGTACGACTTTTGCGGTGTGAATTCAGAGCTTTTTCTTTGGAATTTTCTGGGATAGCTCCCTGGGAATTTGATCGACTGGGGCGTTAATTTGACTTTAATAAAATCAACTAATTCAAAGGATTAGCGCACGTAAGTCTATGAAGAAAAATTGGGACTTTCTATTATCATTGACTTAAAGGCATCGTTTAACAATGTTAAATCTGAGATGCATGGCCCTACGTGTTCAGTGTCTGTGATATGGTGTATTATATACCTCACTTTAGAAATCTAGCCATCTGAATGGTCAAAATTGGAGTCGTGATTTTAGCCATGCCGCCTACCAGTCAATAGTCTTTTAAAAAGGGCCCTCATACATGCCTATCAGTCAATAGTCTTTTAAAAAGTGCCCTCATACCCGCCTACCGGTCAATAGTCTTTTAAAAAATGCCCTTATGCTGCGATCCCCATTGGTTTACATGTTAAAATTGTCTTTGTGCGAGCGCGGACACCATACAGTGCTGTGTGTCTGCGATTCCCAAATGATTGAAACTCTCAGTCATTTTTCCAGCGAAGATTAACAGACAGTGTCTCAGATTTTCCGTGATGTTTTAACCAATCTTTACTCAATAAAAGGATAAGGTAAGAATTCTTGGTAGATTTTTGTTTCAATTCGGCATATAAAAGACATATCGACTGCTTTAATATTCGAGGCCTGGCTGTTGGCTCTTGGGGACGTTGCATCCTCCCATGACCCCTTGGCGCGCCGCTCACTCAGGCGCGCCTCGGGGTCATGGGAGGATGTGCAGTCCCCTTGAGCCTATAAAACAGCCAGGCCTCTAAAAGCAGTCAATATCTCTATAATATTGAAACCCTAAAAAAATTGCGCTTCAAAATGATCATGAAGTGCCTCAAAAAAGTAACAATCTTTGAGTACGGTTTCACCATACCGATACTCATTTTCCCCAATAGACTGTAGTGTTATAAAAACCGTTAGGAAAACGAAAAAATTAAAAATTTTGATTTCCAATCATAAATATCTTGATATTCAGACAATCCTGACTGACCTAAAGGTTAATAATTATGATTGCAACATGAGCTAAATCCAGGATTTTGTTTCAGAATCTGAGGCAATATTACCTAGTCACTTTAAGAGGTTATTCGACACATGCGACGTACCTGGTAGGAATTTATTCTTTGAATGCTTTGAGTACCTTAGGGCAGCTGGGCTAAAGCCAGGGTAATAATAGGCGCCTACAGCTTCCCTTTGGATGTAGATATGTGCAATATAAAAGTAGCTGTTATTGCACTGACGTACAATGTTATTGCCTTGTTTTCTTTCTCGTTCTGAATTCTTATTGCAATGACATACAACGTTGTTAGCTAACATACATTCAACGTTAACAACCCCTGGTTCGACTCCCAGCACTACATGACTGAAGAAATTAAATGTATATGGGAGATTTCTTAAGACATCAGTGTGTTTATTGAATTTTCTGTAAAAAAATTGTAATAGAAACAAATAAAACATAGTTTTGCTGATTGTGTAGCACTAATTACTCATTATCTCCATGTATGTATAGAGCAGCATCCATCATTCTTTCTTCTCTTTCCTTTTCAGGGAGCTACGATCAAGTACGATCCAAAGACTGGAATGATAGTAATTGCAAGGGTGATGCATGGAGGAGCAGCTGATAGAAGTGGTAAGTTATGACGATTGCATGATGCATCATGGGAATGCTGTTCAGGAAAAATATGAAGACCTTCACACAACATGGACATGTCAACAACAGCAATGTGTTTGTAATGCTGCAGATGACGCAATTACACTAATTTAGGAGTGACCGGTAAACAGTGAAGAGGTAAAATGTCAGCTACACCCATGAGACTGACAGTATACATGTACATTTACTAGACTGACAGCCCATGATGAACTTGATATTTCAGATGGAAATAATAATATTAACTGGAGTTGAACAACTATACAGGTGGGCTAGAACATTCAGGAAATATGTAGGCATGTGCATACATGCGCACATTGACATGCAAAGTTGTCAAAATTGTGTTCAAAATGGCATGGAAACCCCTTCATAATAAATTGCAGATTGTTTAAAGCACTGTAACATTCTCATGAGCATGGGCATAGGTGCAAGGGTGCTAGTAGGTGCTAGAATTGGCGCTACTACCACAGTAGTATTTCTACCTTTTGACATAATGTACACTATTCTTAACACTGTCATATTCTCCTGTAAATTTTCCTATTTTTGCCTGTAAGATTTATTATCCCCTCGCCGACGAAGTCGGAGGGGATATAGAAACGCTGCTGTCCGTTCTTCCGTCCGTCCATCCATCCGTCCGTAACATATTCGGTTTCCGATCGATAACTTGATATGAAGATACATGGTACCAAAATATAGGCTAAGTTCGATTTCAGAGTATGTAGGTCAAAGGTCATAGCTCATTAAATATGCGAATCTGGTTTCCGTTCGATAACTTTAATAATGTTTGACGGATTTTAATCAAATTTGATATGAAGGTATATGGTATCAAAACACAGCCTAAGTTCAATTTACGAGTATGTAGGTCAAAGGTCATAGCTCATTTAATATGCGAATCTGGTTTCCGTTCGATAACTTTAATAATGTTTGACGGATTTTAATCAAATTTAATATGAAGGTACATGGTATCAAAACACAGCCTAAGTTTGATTTCCGAGTATGTAGGTCAAAGGTCATAGCTCATTAAATATGCAAAACACCTAATTATATATGTAAAAATGTGGTTAACTTCCTTGCCTAGTAATATAATAGTACTAGGAGGTCCCGTGGAAAATCCACGGGATTCTAGGGGAGGGCCCCTTTTTTTTGGGGGGGGGTGAGGGGGGGTCGTAAATAGATTTATGTGCGACGAAAATAAAATTTGATAATTTGTATTACTTGTATTTGTAGTCTTTTATTTTTTTTCTACTTTATTTATTAATATTTAAGCCGTTAGAATATCACCCTTTTGTCTTCTGTTTCATGTATTGTTTTTATCTGTTTTTATTTGTACCATGTAATATATCTTGAAGATTGGAAGAAAAAAGTGAAATTAGACATTTGTAATAAATTTATGCAATTAGTTTATTTTTATCATCGTTTCACTTTGGTTGTTTATGATTATTGTTTTTCATTCATTCCAAGTATTATTTTCACTATCCTCCTCACTATTGTCCTCACTTTCACTTCAGTCTTATTATTATTATTTTCTCATGCCTCTCCCATTCTCATTTTTGCTAATTTCGCACATCTCTAAAGTTATTTTAGTTCTGTACTGAAAGTAATATTAAAGTATGCATCCATATATTTCCCTTTTCTGCTTTCTCAGCATACTTTGAATGACAGTGACATTAATAATACATCATAAACGAAATTGATTTTCAAAGATCTTATGAAATGTATGAAATAACTTCATATTTATTCATAACTTGTCCAAATGTAACCATGAACAACAGACTGTCGTTTAATTTGGCTTAAAAATACACTATTAAAACTACATGTTAATAATCATCAAAAGTTAGCATGGGTAGTACAATTAACTTCAAAGAGGTGCATGCTTTGATGTTCTCCATTGTGACCTGTTTTAATGAAATGAGAGTTACATACATGTATGAGATTCAAATTGAAATAAACATTGGGTATTCTTGAAGAAAACAAATTGAAACAGAGTAACCTAAGGTGACAGTTAGCACTTGTTTTTCCTTTTTTTTTTCATGGTATAATAATTGAAGTACGTATTTATTGAGGGGAAAAAAAACAATTTTGTTAATTCATATATCATATATTTCTTATAGAGTTAAATCAATTTAAACACAGGTAGTTCATCAGTTAAAAATCATTTTCAGTTATTTGGAGTATGTTGAAGTTTCCTGAGTTGGTTCGGTCTTGATCGATGTCGTGTTTAGGCTAAGTCGGTGCATCTTTGAAATTTGAAAATAATGTTGATTCCACACACAGTCTGTCGAGTACCGCGAGTGCCCGCGGAGCACTGCATGAACATACTGGCACAATTAAACTGTTCGAATTTTGTATGAAATTTCTGCTGTGACAGAAATATACAAATTCTGTGAACCATGTAAAGATAATCATAATCCAAGCTTCTATTTTATTTTTCTATTATTTAAAAAATAGATTGATATAGATTGTGATTCATTAGTACTGCATGAGATCGAAATTGACAGATTTCGTATACCAATCTGTATGCGCTGTTGCGGCCATGAAATGGCTCGCCGTAAACGAACTATACGATCTCGATACTTGAGTCTATTTGCGTTATTATTGTTGTGATTTCAATGTAGTTTTCATGAAAAGGCAAATAAAGCAGAAGCTTGGATTATGATTATGTCGGCATGGATCACAGAATTTGTATAATTATTTTCAAAGTAAAGATTTTACGCGAAAATAGGTCCATGGTTTGCGCCCGTGTGTGGCAATCGACTCGAATCGACTGTGTGTGTGAGACGTGAGCGTAGAATCATCGGATACGTTATATACACGTACACGCATGGCCGCCTGGCCTACAAAGCATATCATATAGCAAGATGCTAAACACGGGGAAGGCCAATCTGTTGCAGCGTGTATCTGCTACGCCACATTACATGGGTCAATCGTCGTCTGCCATGTAATCTCTTTGATTAGACAGAGGGCAGGCCTACAAAGCATATCATATAGCAAGATGCCTAACACGGGGAAGGCCAACCTGTTGCAGCTTGTACTTGCTACGCCACATTACTTGAGTGGATTGTCATATGCTGTGTATTTTCTCTGGCATGCCCGTGATTAGACAGAGGGCGGGTGCACGCCATGCTACCTCACTCTCGCGGGTTTGTCGCCTCCTTGCACGGACAACGCCGGCCGTGCTCTCGTCCGCTCGTCCTCCCCGGGACCCCGGAACCACCTTTAACGACATCGACGGCAACCGCGGGGTCGACTTGGCATGCGGGATACGGGAGACATGCCTCGTGGAATTGTGTCGCCGTTCCCGCGCCACGGCGACGGGGGTCGCGGTCGAGGAAAGACATTTTTCATAAACCGTTTTTTAATATATAGATAGTCTAATGGAGATAACTTGTTCTGACGTATATAGGCCATTTGTACCATGCGAGGGGATGCTACGCTTTGCGTTGACTTTTCTAGTTGTCTGTTAAATTTGAATTATATTTCATATTCTCTTCCGTTCTGAATTTCTGCTGTCTTTATGCCTCTGTCTGTCTCTTCATCTCTTTCTAAGTACATGTATACCTTTCCCTCTGGATTGAATGTCCATCAATAATGGCTAATTTAATGCATTAGAGCTTAATACCAGGATGTGATTATCCAGTCTTGGTGTTATTTCTCTATTATCCTCATAATAGGATAGAAGAATGTAATTCTGTATGACATGTTTTCCGGAAACCAGGTGAGGGGTAGAATAACGCATACTTGTCTACATCTATACGATAATAAATTTCTAAAAGCAAAACAAAACGAAACAAAAGGAATATCATTATATCATATCCATTCTCAGGGATTTTCCATGGCCTTTGACTAGGGCAGAGCTCGCAAAATTTTGAAATTCTTGAAATGACCTGAAACATAAAAACTTTGAGGTTGGTCATTTGAAGCATTTCTAAACTTTGACGCATGCGTATGCGTAGGTTAGAGGGCAGTCATGCTTGACAATGTAACCGTAGGATGACACATGACCGGAACGAAGGAATGAATGTTAATGTCCTACACGGGCCAGCTATTGGTTTCGTTTATTTTAATATCCATTTGCTGCTCTAAGCAAACATTAAAGTATGTAAAGAAAACATTTTTTAGAACACTTGAATTACATTAGCCTCTACACCTAGTTTGCAATTCACTGGTCTGGGCAAGATATTGACCATTTATCCCATTGATGATTTTTATTTCAGTTAGTTCAATTAGAATGTAGGCCTAGTTGTTTATACTCACTCTGGAGAAGAGTATAATTCTCACCTTGTGCAATATGTCTCTGTAATGGATGAAATATTAGGTGGTGTAACCAATTTCCGATATTAGACTTAAAATAGAGGAGTATGATATTCCAACTGAGATTCCATCCGGAAGCATCTCACGAGATACCTGTAGGCATACATGTAAATCACTTTTGCCATTTTTTTCTAAATGAGGATGAGATTGCCAGAGGATTTTTGTGATTTCTTTTGTAAATAAACAACTTATAAACATATGCTTATCATAGGTACCAAATTCGTAGAT
Organism: Mesocentrotus franciscanus; assembly: GCA_037976565.1. Classification (NCBI taxonomy): domain Eukaryota; kingdom Metazoa; phylum Echinodermata; class Echinoidea; order Camarodonta; family Strongylocentrotidae; genus Mesocentrotus; species Mesocentrotus franciscanus. The sequence continues at coordinate 22,266,755 of CP137668.1, forward strand.
GTTTATTATCTTTGGATTTTCGTTGAATGTCTACTTTTAATCAGAATGTCTTTGGTATCTTTTTAGAGAGACATAGTGGCCATATCAAATCAAGTGAAAATATTGTGGAGAAACCTAAAGGACATGTTCAGCAATGTCCATAGATCTCCTGAGAAAGCATGTCCTAAAATCAATGTTTGATGTTTGTTGCTTAACTTAATTTTGAAAAGCTGAATAAGAAATTTAGGTATTTTCTTTTTAAACAACTACTCGGTTTTTTACTTTAGTAAATTGCTCATGTCATAATAATGGAAATATGATTAAGTTGAAGATAGTGAGCAAATTAATTTGCATCAGAAACATCTTGGAATACTTTCAATTGTTTCTTGTACTTTAGCTATTATTTAATATACATATTCATGACATGTTACAAATGAACTATCAACCTAAAATGTTTTAGTGGTGATTTCACCTAGAAATTATGAGTTCAATGGAAAGGTTTGCTGTGGAATTCAGAAGCGACATTGTTCATAGATGCAATGCAACATGTTCTCTTTCTAACATCTTTGTAGTCATAACTTTGCAGTTGTAGTATGAATTTTTGTGAAATTCACACCACTTCAGGAGATACTGCTACAGCATTAGCTACAAAATTTCATTTTAGGATAGTTGAGTACGGTACTTTTCAAGATGTTGCCAATCAAAATCTTGTTGATATTTATTAGACACCCAGTATGTTTTGTTAATGTTTTCAAAATGAGGAACTATCTGTAAAGCATATATTCTACATGCGAAATGAGAAGTGTGCCAACAATAAAGAATTTATGGTCGTGGTTGGGGGGGGGGGGTTGCTCATAGACCGATTTTATTGAGGAAATTGTTAACTTTGCATTGATTGACTGACTTGGTACTGAGTCAGAGACCAGAGGCTGTTATGAGGTGAAAGATATTCCCAGTAATACCTTTTGGGAGATGTGCCAAATATTATAATTGCACCACCCCTAGCTTTAAAGGGGAAGTCTACTCTTATAATTAAGTGGGTGTTAGTAAAAGCAGAAACATGAGAGATACATGCAGATCAGTGAAAGTTTGACAAAAATCTGGTAAGAATAATAAAGTTTATTAATTTTCAGAGTTTTAATTAATCAAACATAAAATTGGTAACTCTGTGATCTACCTATTGAGCATCTCTCCTACTTGCTGTCTACTGAAAAGACCTTGAATTTTTATTTTTATAATTTTATATTTCTATATTTTCCCATACAATCAGGTTTGTTCGTGAGAGCAGTTTCTATCATGCATGTATAAAAGCCAACTTGATATCAAGGTGGACTTCTTTCAGTTTTTATGCAAACGAAGGAAAGAAATAAGGAAGCTCTGTTTTGTCTATTTTTTCAAAAATAAGAGCTATTGTTTTTTAATTGTTAAAGTTCTGTAAAGAGAAATTATGGGCATTTAAAGAAGGTTGATTCATCCATGACCTTTTGATGCACAGATAAAGTATAGAAGTATTCTAATGTGTGAAGAATATATTCCTATGTCATTTAAGGAGAAAGAAAATTGTCTTGATCATATCAAAAACTTTAGGAATTGGAATGAGTGAATAATTCAATCCAGCATTCCTTACAACTGATTATTTTTTGTTGAGTCATAATCCATGGCTCTACAAAAAAAAGAAGAAGGGAAATGATGGCGTGAATATGATCCAGTTTGTGTGAAGAGAGCAAGATAGTATCCCTTTTATGTAGCAAAAGAACAATTCAATGTTAAGTTATGAGTAGCACTGTCATGATGCTCTAGCTGCTCTGGTTAGATCAGCCTTCAAAGTGACGATCTGTCTCACAAGCAATTAAGCCACTCATGACATAGAAGGATCCTTCTTTGTCCAACACCAATTGGTTTTGTCATAGTGACCATGTTGATTTATCACTCCAAGGCATGAAAGAGACGTTTCTCATCAGGTCTTCCTGATCTTGTTTTCCCCGCCATCAAGTGCACCTGCTTGGAATATCACAATTATTATTTTTTTTCTTTTTTCTATCAGTTGGGACATCGATTGGGTCTTTTCAAGTCTTGCCTTGTGCTATTTGTCAAGTGTCTAAAATGTGGCTAGACCTGATGATGATATACATTTGTACTCTATATCCTTGCTTTTTTTTATATATTTGCTTTTAATGCTTTTGCTTTTGCTTCTACATTGAATGGCACAATCTCTTGAAAGAGTTTTAAACTGCATAATAATGCTTTTCTCACTTTAAAAAATGTATGTGCCAGTGTAATTTTTAATTTTTATGTTGCATATGGATTCTGTCAGATGTGAAAATGCCAGAGGTAAAAACTCCAGAGGTGGAAATGTCAGAGCTAAGCTAGAAGAACTCTATCTAATCAGTAGACATATTTCCATTTTGCTTTCACCTTTTCTTTTCCTAGATCAAATTGGAGCAACCAAGTGTGGGAGTGTTAACTGGAGCCTTTTAAATAAAATCTTGAAATGCTGGTATACTCTACAGTTTTAGAAAATCTTTTGTACGACTGCCCAGTTTCTTCGCCAAAAGGAAAACTGTTGGCTACTAGGCCAGTAGACCCACCTCCTGTAAATGTCTTGTTCTGTAACTTGTGCAATTTATACTTGACATTTCCATGTCACCTCAGGCCGCTCCTATTCCCTTCCCAATTTTTCGACGTCATGGCACTACTGGTTATGTGTGGAAGAGGCATAAACGATTGATACAGCAATGTACGTGTGTGAATGTTGTATCTTTTCATAGAACGTCAACAAATGAGCAACGCGCCAGTACCTGTGGTTTTCCCATGATATCCATAAGATGTTTTATCACACGTTACAAAATTCATGGGGGACATCCCTTTGATTTTTTCCATTAAAAAACATCAGAAGATGTAGGCTACTCTGCTTTATTTAGGAACTTGGTCTCTGTTTTATGAAAGCAATTAAGTTGGAATTGATGATATAATTATAAAGCTTGTAGGCGGCCTCTGCCCAATCCTCCAAGCCAGCTCATTTTAACTGTAATAAAAAAAAGGATAAGATAACCCCATGGGTACCTATATTACTGCTCTCTTGGGTCCCACCAAGCTCCCTCGCCTCGCCTCGCCTCCCCTCGCCTCCCCTTCCCCTCCCCATACAAACATAATGTACTAAAAATCACTTTCTCACTGAGTGCTGTGGGATGTCCAGATTACAGGACAGACAGTCCCTTCGGGGCTTACTGGGAAAGACTGATAGCCTCAAGAATATTTTATGCCTATTCATCACCTTCCCAATTACCTGTTTCATTAGGATAACACTTAGACTTGTTTTCTGCTAATTCAGTTCAACCAGATGTGAGTACTGAAGTCATGTTAATGAAGGGAACACTTGGACCTCAGTCTAACTTGCTTTGTTAAACTTGTTTGAAGACTTAGCATTAGGTCTGAGTTTTAGTAGAATTCTGATCATACATGTAGGCTTACTTTCAGTTCTTCTCTTATAGAATTTCACATTTCTTTAACAATGAAATGCTTTAGCCATTGTGTAGGGATTCAATTATATATTGATCATACCATCTTTTGAATGAAAGTCAGGCTAATGATTAATTGAAAGCAATCTTTCACCATATTCACTTTCATTAATATAATTTGTATTGTTAGTGTTTTTTATTACGATCATTTATTTATGCTCTATTGGTTCTTTGCTTCTGCATGGTCCATTTGGAGATTATACCCATAGGAGGCATTACAGCTGAATGTTATATGGGTGTGAACCATTTTCAACAAGAATAAAACATACATTTACATGTGTAGACCAACTTTGACAGTGTCCTAAACATACAAAATAAGACTTTTATGTACGATTTGACTTGTTCTGGGTGCCAGATTCAAATAGATATCGACATCAGAAGGACTTAGTTTCTCTTCCTTGCTAACATTTTCCTTAGTACCAAACATAGCAATTTAGGAGCAAAGACTTGAATTTAGTTGGAGATTTTGACTACCGGTAGCCATGCAGCCATGAGTGAACAAGTCCAATTAGTATGTATCAGACATAGTCCTTAACTGCACATTTGCTTGCACACTATAAGCCTTTCATCATCTTTTATCTGTTAGAAATTGCCTGAATATCAACTATCGGTTTTCTAAATTGTGTGAGCGAGCAAACCTACTATTACAAACTGAATTTTTTAAATTTTATTTCAGTGGATATGAAAATGCCAGAGGTATTATTATTTTAATATATTAACCCTGTACATGTAGTTCTAGGGGGTAATTTTCCGGGGTGTAATTGTCTTGGTTGGAGGTAATTTTCCCAGGGTAATTTTTTTGCAACTTTTAGACTTATACCCCTTTCATAGTGCTTCTATCGGAGTCATACCGATGAAAATACCGATGGAATTTTCCTTATGTAAACAAAGGTGAAACCGCCACTTTTCCTGCTGCGCTTTTCATACTGCGGGTGAAATTCACTTGCTGTGGCAAACCCTTGCCGGAAGTGAAGAATTATTACGCAATTATTAAGCCCGCGCCCCATCTAGCTAGCATGCAGCATGTTCAACAAAAAGTCAACAAACACAGCTGGTTACAATAAGGCGCGCGTGACTGCGACCTTTGACCATTTTCATTGGTATTTTAATTGGTGTTTTCTCCTAAACGCGTTCACAGTGGCTGTTTCATCGGTGTCACACCGATAAAAAAAGAATTTCTCCTACTCTTGAGCAGGAGAATTTAATCGCCTATTTCTCTTCTTTTCATCGGCTATTCTATCGGCTTTTTCTGCTCTGTACCATTCATAGTGGCCGTTTCATCGGATGCGTCCGGATGCATCCGATGAAAATCGGGCCAGTTTGAAAGGGTATAATTCTTTATTTATTATGCTTTAAATCTTTACTTGATCAGAAAGCCTGAAATTGGATAAATCGTCCCAAGAGGGAAACATTTTTAATTCCCCCCCCCCCGATACAACCCACTAGATGTCATCTTTCAAAAAAATGGTGACTCTGCGGCCCAAAGCCCAATAGATTGAGGGGGAGGGAACCTTTACATGCCCTTCCCCCTCAATCATTAAGCTTCATTGAATGTTGTGATACTCCCCCCCCCCTACCCCAAGCCATGACAAGACATTGCCGCTCTTGAATAGTACCAAGTGAATGTAGTGTAACAGTACCATTGAAATTCATTTATAATTTAATCAAATTGGGGGGGGGGGTGATAAATAATTTGATAATTATCCCCTCGCCGACGAAGTCGGAGGTGATATAGTAACGCTGCTGTCCGTCCTTCTGTCCGTCCGTAACAAATCTGGTTTCCGTTTGATAACTTTAGTAATGTTTGACGGATTGTAATGAAATTTTATATAAAGGTACATGGTATCAAAACACAGCCTAAATTAGATTTCGAAGTATGTAGGTAAAAGGCCAAAGGTCATAGCTCATTAAATATGCGGAAAAAAAGCTTATTATGTATTCGAAAAATTTTGTTTCTGTTCGATAACTGTAGTAATGTTTGACGGATTTTAATGAAATTTGATATGAAGGTACATGGTATCAAAATACAGCCTAAGTTCAATTACGGAGTATGTAGGTCAACGGTCAAAGGTCGTAGCTCATTAAATATGTGAAAATACCTAATTATAAATGCAAAAATGTGGTTTTCATTCAATAATGTAAGTAATTTGTTGAGTATGTACGTCAAAGGTCAAAGCTCATTAAATAGCCATTTGTACCTGGCAAGGGGATGCTACGCTTTGCGTTGACTTGTTATGTATGTCTTTATTACTGTAATACTTATGTAAGGTTCTGTCACAATAGTATGTGAATGTTTTTTTTCCTCATTGTTTTCATATTCTTCCCTTCTTTTATCTTTGATGTCAGGTCTGATCCATGTTGGTGACAAAGTTCAGGAGGTGAACGGGATCCCTGTGAAGGGTAGGGATCCAGAGGAAGTGACCCATTTCTTGGTGAGTGTCTGATAACTCATAAGATAGAGGGCTCTGTCACCGGACAGAGTGTTACTCAACCTTGACGACTCAGAATACAAACAATGTCTCTAACCTCTGAAGGACAAGATGATGAAGCTTCTTTTGAGAGGGGGAACATCTCTTTCCCTTTCCTTCTCAACTTCCCATCTTCAATCTCTTTCCATTGCTTGCCATATCTCTCCTTATTTCTCACCTTACTTTTAAAGTAGACATTAACAGAAAATTATATCAATATATAGTCTTTAACCCTTAGAACACTGAGTGGCATTCAACTAACAAAACAAATTTCAAATTAGAAAAATATGCTTTTAAGTTCCACCAAAATCTTGAAGACATGAATATGGAAATGGCCATAGAAAACAGGTCCTCTACTCTTGACGTCATGAGCGGGACCCTGGCTTACTGAAAGTGAATAGACAACGGTATGCCCACATAAATACAATCCTGACAGAGCTTTAAAATGTTCTTGTTTATGGGTACATGTGATAGATTTTCTATTTTTATTTGAATAAAAAATAATGAAGCAACACTTATTCGGCTGTGGATTTTTTTTTCTTTTCACTTTTGTTTGTTTGTATAGTTTTAATTGCTTGGAAAACCAGGTGAAATCAACATGCATGCATGAATAGATCTAGCCGGGTGTACATTATCTTGTCATCAGGTACACAAATAATTCTTTGAAATGAATAGCCTAGAACTATGACTGTACTCATAATGGATGTGTGTGACTACCCCAAATAAAATACGGTACAATAATCAAACTTGAACCAGATCTTCCTCTGGCTGTGACTAGTCTGCCCACCACTATAAAGTTGATAGTTGCATTGAACGAGATTAATCCGCGAGTGATGTGGTTCTTGCATGATGGAACATCTGAGTTGTCTCTCGGCTGTTCCTGGGTTAGATTTCAGCACTTTTAGACTTGTTTTTTTTAGTTTTTGTAGATTCCTGCAATTATAGTAGGACTTTCGTCCACTTCACCGGCTTCATCATCTTCCTCAATGAACTTTTTAAATTCTATAAAAAGATTGTTCTGATCAAAGCCCCAGCCATTTTCAAATGCTACAAGCAGTTACTTTAAATATGCGAATCTGGTTTCCGATCGATAATTTCAGTAATGTTTGACAGATTTTAATGAAATTTGATATGAAGGTAAATGGTATCAAAACACAGCCTAAGTTCGATTTCGGAGTATGTAGGTCAAAGGTGAAAGGTCATAGCTCATTAAATATGCAAAAACACATAATTATATATGTGAAAATGTGGTTAACTTCCTTGCCTAGTAATATAATAGTATAGTCTAATGGAGGTAACTTGTTCTGACGTATATAGGCCATTTGTACCCTGCGAGGGGATGCGACGCTTTGCGTTGACTTTTTTAGTTACAATTTAATTACATTTTAGGTGAATGTAAATCGAACAAAGCTACAAATTTGCTCTATATATCATTCCAGACATTTAACTGTTGAAAGATTCTTTAAATCCTGTCTTACATGTATATGTCTTATTTTCATGGAGAAACGATTAGGAAATTCAAAAATGGTTGGGAGAATTTACTGTTAGAAGGTGTTGACCAGTGACGCCTTCAAAGAAAACCATAAATATCTTTGTGATTTGAGAATTTGTTCAGGATTTTTTGCATGCTAGAGGGTAAGTACAGTAGAAGGAATATAATAAGTACCATTTCATACAAAATTACATTTTTTTCATCAACCTTCAACAATATTGCCGAGTCACTTTAAAGAAGAGCATTGTATTTGGTCATTCTGTACATTCGGCATGCACATGATTCACAGAGTGTAATGTTTATTGATACTAGCAAGGTAAATATCTACATATGTCCTTTTTATTATTGAATTATTTTGGTAAAGCTGAAACATGACTCTATGAAGGTTACTTTAATTAATTTCATACAAAGCTTTGGGGGTTTGTGTGAGAGGTATATTAAAGTAGAAAAATGTTTTTGGGAAAAGACAGGGGGTGGATGTCCCATGGAGGAGTATCAGTCCTGTCAATGATTCATAAAACTAACAACGGGAAAAGGGCTAGGGAGGAAAAGGCAGGTGTTTATGATTGGGTAGGGTTGCAGGCTATGGCTATCTTGGGACTGCTGGTAGTTCCACATAATATCTGGCATCCTCTCCCCCACCCTTTCAAATAGATGTTGAAGTGCTTTTGTCAAAGATTGAAGTACTCCACTATCCTGGGCATCTGACAAATTCTAGCCTTCCATTGTATCATCTCTGATCCACTGGAGGAAAGAGAAGCAGTGTTATTTGTAGGAATAGGCCTGGGATGTCATTGTTTGAGATGCAAATTAGGGTACTAATGCCCTTCTGTTGTAATGCATATTATGCATTAATCCATAATTACTGTTTCCCTTGGAATTTAGGGCATAAACAGTGAGTCCGCTGGATGCTTATATACACCTATGGTTCATACCTGCCTTTACATGCTCTGGTAAAATTATCAATCAGTCAGTCACCTATTAATGTTTTGAAAGCTTTCCATGATACAGCTTCTCTGAAGCTAAGAGGAAGGGACTGTCATGAGGAAATGTCTGGAAACCATTAACCCTGATGAGGCCGGGGTATTTGATCGCCGCGAAAATTTGCATGCATGTCAAGTGAAGTGTATAGAATACTATGGTAACTTCAATTTTTTGAAAAATTCACTCATTTGCATATTTATGATAAATTATGCAAATAAGGTCATAAAATTCACATTTTTACCCATAAATCATATATTTTTCATATTTAAGCATTCTTTTCCTCTACATATATTTGTATTCGCCCCGGCCTCATAATAGGGTTAAAGGGCAATCCAACCCTTGTAATAAGTTGATTTGTATGAACGCAGAAAAATAACATAAACAGAATGGCAAAAGTTTGAAATGAATCGGATCAATAGTAAGGAAGTTATGAATGTTTGAAATACGAGATCACTAAGTCTATGCCAATCTCAAATTGGTAGTTTGGTCACTGGATTGTGACGTAGGACGTGGATAACTCTCCCATTTGCTGTGTACAAAAATATCATTATTTTCTGTTTTTATAGTAAGTTCTTTCTCCCTTAGGGCACTACTCAAAATATATTATAGATAGCATATTATTATAGGTCCTCTAAAAAGGATAGACCCTCCTGAGCCATGATTTTTTTTTAAATTTAAATTTTAGTCATTTTATATGTTGGAACAGATGGGAAAGTAGTCCGGCACTACATCACATTGACATTACCTCTTCAGCCAATTTGAAGTGCCCATACGTATAGCGATTAAAACTTTCACAAATTCATAACTTTCTTATAATTACTCAGATTTAATTGAAACTTTCATCAGTTTCCTTCTCTGATTTGTCTGCTTTCTTTTAGAGTGGTTGTCTATTTGGGTTGGATTTCCCTTTAAAGAGTTACCAGGTATATCTCATGATAGTACCATCTTCCGTTTCTTTTAACGCAAGCTGCATTTACACTTAAGCAAAAATCATTGATTTTTCTCACATTCTGGTGTTTCGTCGGAAGTTGCTTAGCAACCATCCGAAAACACAACAAAAAATCTAAATCTAAAAACCCACCTCTGGAGTGTGGCTTTTTGAAATGCCGGCAGAAATTTCACTGGTTTTTGCAGCGTAAATGCTTGCTCTCAAAATATCAGTTAATGATTCCGGTTTTTGGTCACGTGACTCTCCTCACTTCGGTGCTAACGCATGCAGGCCAGCAACAAGTGGCACATGGGCACAACTCACAAAAAAAATAGAATTGTCAAACACTGGCGGTTTCTTATTGGTTTTCAGTAGTGTAAATGGCCGTCCAAAAATCTGATGGTTTTGGGGCTGTGTAAATGAGCCTAATGTCGTGAATATTTAATTATGATTTTATGAGGAGTTGACTTACAAGAGAGTAAGGGTGTCATTTGTGTAAAGCACAATTTTTGACAAGTTCTGGCTTTCCATTTCACCATCTCCCAACAAATATTTTATGAACCATCAAATTAGAAGTAACAGGGAAGAGGAAAGGACTTTAAAAGAAAGGCGTAATATCACCATCTACTATCAAATATTTTAGTAGTAATCAAACTGAACTGTTGATTTATGAGGACAAGAGGAAGCAGTTCAGAGTTCACACAAAACATAGGTCACTTGTTTTGAAAATGTAGTTTCTAATTACCTTTGGCTTAGCAAATGTTATTCTTTACAAAAAAGTTAAAAATGTAGAGTTGTTTTGAAATGAAAGATGGGAAATATGTAGAAACATCATATGTTGCAGATAAGAACAACATAAGGCAACTGGATACATTGTCAAAATTCAATGGATCTCATGGGTGAAAACTAACAATATAAAAAGTGTAATTCCAAGAAGAGAAAAATCAATACAGAGGAGGGAATAATTTTCTATTATTTACATAAAGGGGATACGATAATTTCATTTTCTTGCAATAAAGGACGATTATGACAGAAAAAACATGAAAATGTATATATACATTTCAATGAAAACACTCCTGAAAGTATAACTGTTAAAGTTTGCAATATTTCATTTCATTTTGAGAATCTGAAATAAAACCAAAACCTTCAGATCATATCTGCAAGAAGAAGTGAAAGGGGAAAGAGGAACATTAGGCCCCACCTCCTTGGGATAGATGGGGCTGAAGTAACATAATTTGATATAAAACCTCTCAGGATATGACGGCGACGTTGTGTGGGGGCCTTGATCTTATGCCATGTGTTGTTTTGCAAAGTTCTGATCCCATCAAAATGATGAGAGATTAGAGATCAGAGGGAGAATTAGGAGAAGAAAAATGAAAATGAAGAAGGTATGAAAAGACGAAAAGTATGGTTTTACCTTCTCAGAAAATTAGAAAAATCTTTACAAACTATATACAGGTACTTAAACATGTTGTTAAGCTGTAGCCTGTTTGTCATGCCATGGATGTTAAATCTGTTTTAAATCAATTTACTGAGTTGTCTTGATTCCTGTTCACATGTCTAGCCAGAAGGGGCAGGATTTATTGGAATTACCCCCAATAAATAAAATAAAATAAAAGACTTCATCAAAAGTCGTAGGTGAAGCATGTTTCTATCTTCCATTGAGCAAGATATAAGGAATACTTGTAGGAGGAGCCGAAGCTGAGTCAAACGTATGTATATTCACTCATTCAACCCTATCATAAAGGAAGGGTTAATTTCGATGGTATCTCAGCTGGGAGGTGAGATCCTGGCCATGAAGTGACAAAAATTCTGACGGCGGCGGCGGCAGCGGCAGCGTCAACATCAAAAACTTAACCAAGGTTAAGTTTTTGAATTTTTGATATAATTTTGAAAGTACAAGTTCTCATTCAATGAAACTTGGACTAAAGGTTAATCAAGTATCCCCAATCATGTGACAAAAATTTTAGGTCACAAATTCAAGGTCAAAGGTCATTTCAGGTCAACAAACTTAGACTATGTTGTGGCATCATCATCAAAAACTTAACCTGAGGTTAAGTTTTTGAACTTTTAATATAATTTTGAAAATATAAGTTATTATTCAATGAAACTAAGGGTTATCAAGTATCCCCAATCATGTGAGTAGAATTTCAGGTCACTAAATCAAGGCCAAAGGTCATTTCCGGTCAACAAACTTAGACTACTGTATGTTGTGGCATCAGGTTAAGATTTTGAATTTTTATCATAATTTTTAAAGCATTCATTCCTTTTCCATGCAACTTGAACACAAGGGTCATCAAGTATCACCAATCATGTGATTAGTCTTTTAGGTGTCAAAGTCAAGGTCAAATGTTATTTCAGGTCTGCAAACTTAGACTTTGTTGTGGCATCAACATCAAGATTTTGAATTTTTAGCATAATTTCAAAAGTGTTTGTTTGAATTCCATGAAACTTGTACCCAAGGGTAATCAAGTATCACAAATCATATGACACAAATTCCAGGTCACAAAGTCAAGGTCAACAGTCATTTTAGGTCAGTAGACTTTGATTATGTTTTTCACAACTAAATACGAGAATTAATAAATCAATTTTTGATATTTGTTCATATTTCATTAAAGTTATCAATCTTGGTACAAATAATAGTAAATAATTCTTCTGATGATTCTTAGTCAATATTCACTTCAAAATGCTGATTATATTCAGAGGATTTCATTTTTGGGGGCCTGCTAATAATAATAATAATTCCGCTTTTATATAGCGCTTAATTAATACATCTATGATGTCTCTAAGCACTTTACATATATATTATTACCCCGGTCATTGGATTCAATACTTGCCCACACACACACTGTCTGCACAATCTCCACTCCCTGGGGAGTATTCCAGCCAGGCGTTACTTGACGCTCAAACTGTTTGACCAACAATGACGGTCGCATCCTACCGGGTACCCATTTAACTGCTAATGGGCCACCCTGCCTATAAATAATATCCCAACCTCAATTTTTCATCATATTGAATTGCGTAATGCAAGCGAGACCGCCGAGAGCGTTTCCTTTGTTTTTTATTTAGGCCCTCTTTTATTAAAAAAACCTAGATCTGTCCTGAGCTGTCCTGCAAATATTAATATCCTCGATGTCAACATATTGCGTCAAACAGAGGGCTACTCCCTCTTTCTTGTTTGGACGGATTGTCCATCATCAATGGCTAGAGGGATAGAGGTGGGGTCAATCTTGAGTGGTCAGATGATGGGGCTGATGTCACTCACTTGTCTCGACTTAAAGGGGAAGACCACCCTGATATTAAGTTCATTTTAATAGAAAGCAGAAAAAATGAGAGGAACAGGTCAGTGAAAGCTTTTAAAAGCGAAAACCAATTAAAATAAGAAAGTTATGAATTTTTGAAGGTGCGATCAATCAAATGCAAATTGGCTACACTGTGATGTATCTTGCGAGTTTCTCTTTCGTTTGCCCTGTATTATTAAAACAACTTTTACATGAAAAGCAAACCATTGTGTTTGGTGATTGGTACACTTGCCAAAGGGCGTTATTGCCTGGCTGGGGTTCAAACCCTCAACACTTGGATTGAACCACCGCGCCATGACACCTAGCTCCTGTTAACTTTCTAATACATTTTCCCAACCCAAGGTAGACCTATAATCTACATTCAGTACATTATATAATTCATCTGTAGAAGAGATTCAAGAACATTTTAGAAAATAGCCGAAAGCATTTTTTCGTTAAATATTTTGCATTTATTACTTTTTGTCAAATCCGAACACTGAAATATTCATGAAATATTCTTGAAAATCCTGGAGAATCAGTCCTTTTTAAAAATTATCTTGATTAAAAGGGGAAAAAAGAAGAACCCCCCACAAAAACAAATCATACTCAACTGATATTTCACAAATAACGGCAACTATCTGATTTCAAACTGTGTACAAGTGCACTGAAGCATGTGTCAATATCAAATGTTAAAGGGCAAGTCCATCCTATTCAGTTGGTTTTAATAAAAGCAGAAGAAATAGAGAATCAAATAAGTGAAATGTTGACCAATATTCAATTAAAAATAGGCAATTATGAATTTGTGAAGTTGTCACCAGTGACACACATATTGGCAACACTGTGAGGCCTCTTGCAAGCTCCTCTCCAATTTGCTCTGTTCAGAAAATGTCATAAACTTTTATTTTCTTAGTTATTGATGATGGAATAGATTTGTTTCAAACAGGGGTTATATAAAAACATATTTTCAATAATTATATATTAGGGTGAATTTATTATTGAAACTTTTCTTACAGGAAAAGATAAATTTCTGATTAAAAAAAAAAATGAGGAGATCTCTTATTAATGAGAAGAAAGAGACAGATTAAAATGAAAAAGCAACAACAACAAAAAAAAACCCTGAAATAATGACGAGAAGAAGATGAGGTTAAAAAAACGGTTTGGAAAAATTAGAGAATGGTCATATCAGGAAGGTAATTGGTGGTCTATGACTTTATAAAATGACAACCTGTCAATTAGATTGCAAGATGGTTCAACTGTTAGCTTGTCACCTGAGATAGCAGGGGTAAATGGGCACCCCTCCTCTCTGATCAAAGAATCAAATTATCTATAGACGAGGGTAACCTAATGAGTGTCTATTATTTAAAGTGGAAAGGAGCATCATTCCCCCTGGGGTTTAGGAGACTAGTAATTAACTGAAATTAGAGGTTGAGATTGAATCACCTTTGGCTGTTCAGTGACACACTTTATCTCCTATTTATTTATCAGATATATAATGATCACAGACTCACCAGACTGCGTGTGTACCCTCCCCCTCCCTGCCATTACACTTGTTCATTTATTCAAAGTTTTCCATTTTGTATTTTGGCCCGCCCCCATTTGTGTTGTTGTTAGTCTAAGTAATGAAGAATTTTTCTTCTGTGGAAAAATAAGTTTTCAAAATACATTTATGTCGACATTGTAATGAAAAGTCTGTCTTTATGCCTCTAACACTATAGTGCCAAATACATTATGTTTTCAGGTTATCTATCTGTCCATCCGTACATGTACATCGGTTATGTAACGTCTGTCAGTTCCACTTTTTGTTACTATGATAACTGTAGAACTCTTGAATGGTTATAAGTAGTCATTTGTCACATATATGTTTTAGAACACATAATGACAATTTTGAACCTCTTGTTAATTCTTTTACACCAAAGTTGGCAGCTTTCCTTTTCGATGACTACTTTTAATATGCAAAATATCCTCATGACCTCAACTACGAGAACAATTTTAAATTGCACAACTTTACTTCTTTTAATTAGGAAGAGGTTTAGATTTTTAAAAATTAGATATAGATTTTATTCAAAAATCTGTCTTTTCCCCCGTTAAATTGTGATTTCTTTCCAACTCTGCCATTCCTAAAATATTGCATCAAGATAATTCTACGGAAAAGGTTCACTTTCTAAAAATCATAACATTTGTGATAACTCAAGAAATATTTGTGCTACCATGGCAAATTTATTATCAAACAAAACAGCTCAAAACGCTTTTTAATTTGATTTCTATATCAAGAGCATTGAAGTGTACTGATATATGATTTTCTTATGGTCAAAACATCCCATCTTTAGGTCTCATTATTTCATGCCACAAGCACTGCAGTTTTAACTTATTTTGTAGTAAGTTGTGATAAATAAGTGAAAGAGTTCTGTAAAGGGATAGTTGTCCAAATACGGTTCAATGGATTAAACAAATTCTTCTGCATTTTGTGTTATGTCCATTACAGTTACATGTATAAAGAGTCCATTTTCTCTTTAACAATTCAATGAAATGCTGTAAAATTTATGTACATGTCCCTGATAGTCAAATATGTCTGATTCAGTCTAAATGGATTTATCGACCTCTGAAACCTAGGTATAGACATCAAAATCATATCTCTAATATGGACATGTCACAATTTATGGCTAATTTCAGTTTTCGGTAGCCATCTTGGATTACAAAATGGCGGCTATCTTTGGTATTTTTTAGAGGATAAGGCTACTCTAAACCTTTAGGATAATTTAAAGCACACCAATGAAAATAATCCTAACCGCTAAAACATACCAGGTACTTTTAATCTTGCTAGTTACAGCTTAACCGCCAAGAGTTACTCACTTTAGGTCATTTTTAGGAGACTGGTGGCCATTTTGAATTTCCAGGTTTTCTGGTAGCCATAATCCATTGTAAGTGGTATGACTTGATTCTCCTACCCCAAAACATAGGTATTTCCACATGATGATTTATGACTATTTTGAGGTATTTGAAAATAACCACTTTCCAAGTCCGATTTTTAAAGATTTTTTAGTATGTTGTTTCTGATGTCAAATATTACCGAAAATCATTGAAAAACTTTTTGTGGCAATTTTTTGGGGGGTTGGGGTATTTTTTTCCATAAATTGACCCGACTACACATAAAGAACTGAAGCTGATTGTGCCACTTCTTCCAAATGGAGACCAATTCCTGGGTGTCCTCAGCTGACTCAAATTGTCATCATTTCTTTTTCAGGGGATGACGTGATGTGAGATGTTTGGTGAAACTTTCGGGAACCTTAAGGACAAAACAAAACAAAACCAATTGGTTGTATGCCACCTGGTGAATGTGGACTGTACTGAAATGAAACCGCAGAGAATCACAACAATATGTCAGTGGAAATTCAATTTTGGGAGTCAGGAAGCCTTAGGAAATTGACTGGATTTCACTTTCATTTCTCTTCTGAGTATTGATTAGCCCCCCTCCTACTTTTAAGTGCTATTGAAGGGGCAGAATAAGTTGTCTTAGATTAAGATCATCTGAACATCTAATGATATATGATGTTTAGGTACTTTTATAATTTTGTTTGTTGAAATTAATAGCACAGATATTTTTGGTGTCCTGAATGAAGCACCAAATGTAAGTTTATCATGACTCAAATCTGGATAATTCACAACGATTTTGAGAATGAACATAATATTTATTGTGTGGGTTACCATTATTAGCTTTTAATTTTCTTCTCAATTATGTACTGAAGTAGCACAAGAACTTAATTATACAAGCTTTTGAGATGAGCCCCATACATGTCTGTTTGAATATTGTTTATTCAAATTTATAATTTGGTAATTGTTATGTTCTACTAGAGTTTGTAGTCATACAGAGCTCTATGTCTCATAATTTTTAGAAGATTCGACACAGTGTAGTGTGATTGTCTTCATAAGACTTTATCATTCTACATGAAGCTCTGGATACTATACAGCATGTACATAGCCTAGCATGTCATAAATATTGTTACATGTATTTATATGCCCTCCACTCACTTAGGGTCAGACAGTAAGCAAAGGAGGTGTCTCCAGTCATAGAGGTACAAAGAATGCCATGGGGAATACCCTAGGCAGCCCTACCCAGCTATTCTCAGCCTCATAAAACTTGACTTACCCATCTTGTTTGTATTTCTTCTTCATCTTGAACACTCATCTCCATGCTTCCTGGCATATTAGCAAATTTCCCTCAGCTTGAACTACAATATTGAAAAATGATAGAAGAAACACTCCCATTTACTTTGAAAATCGGATATCAAATCAGATTTTTGTGTGTGTTTCAGCCAGATGTGATACTTATATCTTTAGACATTCTTTCAGATGGAGAAAGCTTGTTTTGAGGCACCAATGTTATTTGTTAAATTATATATTTTGTTTGAAATTTGATTTAGAAATATCATCATGGTTTCTAGCATTCTCTTTTCTTAGGATTTAAAAATGAAGAAACTTACAAAACTATAATAGATTTGCTGGAAAAAAATGATAGTAATACCAGCAAATATTACAATTATTTGTTTTTACTTTTCTTTTCTTTTCTTTTTTCATATTGATGATTAAAATAATGTGAAATTGTAATTAGTATTTTGCTATACAATGATAATACAATAATAATAACAATTAAACGATTTTGTATAGCGTGTGACACATAGGCATAATTACATGTCTCTATGTGCTTTTAGAACAGAACAGAATGATAAGTGAAAAATCAGCATTACTTTTTTTTCTTCTCCCCAATACTTTTAGTCCCTCTGTCCAGAGATTGTTAAGTTTGAAAATGCTACTTTTGTCTTTTTTTATTTGCTTACATTTAAAACATTTTCTTTTTATTCTTAGTTTTTAGAAACTGTAAATCTCTTTTGTGTACAAAAGCTAATGTGTATTCTAATATTAACATCCTTTACATGGGCACTGGTAAAAGTGCACTTGGTCTACTATTATATAATTTCATATTGATTTATTCCTTTTCTTTTCTTTTCATTTTTCTTCAGGCTTCCCTGGATGGTTCCATCACATTCAAGCTAATACCAGCTGATATTGATACAAAGAAGATACCACATAGCCAGGTAGGGCAGACAGTACACATTCCACAGCCATACTGTTATCTATGTAGAGTATAGTTATAGTGGGGGGGGGGGTGGAGCAAGTACATATGTGACCCATCACAGCAGTTGAAAGTTACAGCACTAATTACAAAATCACCATGACTATGGCAAATAGAACATATGCCACGAGGTTAGTAAGGTAAGGTTAGTAGCTCTAACCTAGGAAATATGAATGATTAGTGTGTTGTGTTTTTTTTAGCATAGACAAACTAAGTTTAGTCAATAAAATGTATATAGTTCTTAGACACCTCTATAAATCTCTTGATTTTAAAAATAGGATACACAAATCCCCAAATCTCACTTACTTGCATGTGTCTGCTGAGTCTGCTCACTTACATTGTATGATTGCATTCCTTTTGCCTCCACTCATTTGCATGTGACATAGCAGAGCCAAGCCACTACCACACCCCTGCCTCCCTTTGGAGCCTCTGTTGCATCCAGCCTATCGATGGAAGACTTCACTGGGGCTGGTGATTTTGGCAAGGTTTGTAGCTTATGCTAGTCTAAAAGGGAACATCTACATGTAGTTCCCTGAACAAACAGATCGATGCACATCACAACCTCACTCTACTACACTCCCCCACATGGACAACATGATACACTTGTATGTGATCTCCTTCTCAAATTTTTGTAAATCCTTTAACTATGAAGGTAAGTTTCAGGGATAACCAAATTTGAGACCAAAGTCATTTTAGGTCAATGGAGTCAGGTTTTATTTCTTTTTAAGGAAATATGGTCAAAGTTTTTGTTCTCATTTTACAATAGTCAGGTCTATTAACAAAATTATAGGACAGTAAAGTTCCTCTATTAGGCCCAGAGCTTCATTATTTTTCCACAGAACTCACCAATTTAAATTACGTCTTCATGGTTAATTATGCTAATTTGTGCAAATTTTATGCACTTTGGTTGTATTACATTGGCAATCAAAATCTAGCTCTTGAAAATGCATAGTGTTACACATGTTTATTCTTCTCCATGAACTCACAAAATCAAATTGTTTTCATGGTTAATTTTGCAAATTTAGCTGTCACTAGGGCCTAAATTGGTATTGATATTTTATCTCTCAAAAATACTGTACATACGACTCACAGGAAGAAAAAAAAGGGAAAAATGCTTTTGTCCGCTCTGTCCCCCAAATTTTGTTAAGAGACCTTACTAACAGAGTGGAAAAAAGCACATTGTTATTCCCCAGTGAGTCATATGTATCAGAAGAATAGATTTTAGAAGGGATGCCACGAAATTGGTGATTGATAATTTGCCACCAGTTGAGAATCGCTGGGGTAAAATAATTCTTTTCAAGGTATAATCACCCCAAGATCATCAATTTTCAGACAATTTAAGACAATTTGATTCTGCTGCTGTTTTTGTGAGGCAATATTGTTTTCACAATATTCTGCATTTGTAACTGTAGTCATGTTTAAAGGACCAAGAATGTGCACATGACGGCTTTCCATTCAATCAGTTGTGTTGACAAAAGCATAGTTGTATAAACAAATGTATTTTTGAGAGATAGAATATCAATACCAATGTAGGCCTTAGTGACAGCTAAATTTACAACAATTTGCATAAATTTGCATTCGTGGAGAAAAATATACATACATGTGTGCATTATGAACAGCTAAAATTTGAATGCCAATGCGATACCATCAAAATACAATGAATTCGAATAAATTTGCATAATTAACCATGAAGAGGTGATTTAAATTAGTGGGTAGTATGCAGAAAAATGAAGCTCGGGCCATGATGAGTACCTGTAGAAAGTTTTGTGCTTTTGTCCACTGTGTTCCCATGTGGGCCTAAAGAACCTGACTACAAGTGTATGTCCTGAAGAATGTTCAAGAAAGTGTAGGATAGATTTTATATCAGAAGTCAGAGGTCAAAGCTCCATTGAGGTCAATTGTTCTACATCGGTTTTATTTTGCTATAAAAACTGAACCCTAGCCTTAGATATTTTTCTTTTTACCAAAGTATTACTCAGAAGAAGTTTATTGATGTTGAACAAATGTCTCAATGATTACCAAATATAGTCAGGGGTATTTCAGGTCAAATGTCATATGATAAATTCCTCTTGGGGGTCATTAGAGGACATGAGACTGCAACCTGGCTTGTCTACATAGTGTGATAGATTTAAGTTGGCTGGAGTAAAGCTTGGGTAGAGTAGTATTACATCTCATCAGTGATTTAAGTCAAAGGTCATCTTGGGTTAATTTTGGGTTATCGTTTTGAAATTTATGAAACTATAAATTTTTCAAATATGTGTAATATATGGGTTTGAGAATGCTGCTGAGAACAATGCTGCAAAACAGTTGTCAATTGCTTGAACACTTTATGAGTCATGGTCAATACTGTTTGACCAAAATCTTCCAAACTTGGCATGAATCATCATTTACATTAGATGGTATGACTTGTTTTGTCAAGGTAAGATTGCATGTCTAACATATGCACACACACTCACAAAATAGAATAGTAAACTACTAACCTACATGTATGTAACCTGTCCCCTACTAAGCATTATCATTACCCGTAGGTTTGATATCACTTGCCCAATTGGTAAACAATTTAAGGATTTCAGCAGACTGTTCAATCATTGTGAAGTTTTGTCTGGTTAATTGGGTTTTGGGCAGTTGTAGTTGCCCAGCTGGGCAAGTGAAAATTATTAATGTGTAGTACCCTACATGGACACTTGCATATATACATGTACTATCAAACTACCGGTAACTGTATTTTCATGAAACTGTGTTTAATAGTATGAAATTTGTGTTGCTTTATAACATGCATATAAGACACGTTTTGTTTTGCTACCTCATATTTTTAAGACCGTTTACTATTGGAGCACTGTGGTTTGTTGATGACAGCTCTTGACTCCTACATGATAGTACAGTGTACTTTGATCCTTGGTCAGTGCTTATACATGTAACCTTGGACAAAGTATTTTGCCAACTATACCAGCATTTTACCCCTTTCACCCAGGTGAATTAAAGGGAAATCCAACCTTGATAGCAAATTACTCTCAAGGAAAGCAGAAAATCAGAGAAGTAGACTGGTGAAAGTTGGAATGAAATTGGACAAAAAATTAGAAAGTTATGACTTTTTGAAAGTTGTAATATCTGTAGGTATGGGCTCATCGCATTGGCTGAATCGGTAATGTCTCTGTGATGTAGTAGCCAACAACTTTTCCTCTTGTTCCAGCACACAAAATGACAAAAATTTCAATTTTTCAAACGTGTACGACGCAGGAGGGTCTTTTCTCTTTTAAAAGAGGACTTAAATTGATATGCTATCCATAATATGATTTTTTTTTTTTAGTTGAGCAAATGAGAGAGATTCATCACAGAGTATTCGATTTGTGTTTGATCGATTGCAACTTCAAAAATTAAATATTTTCTTAATTATAATTGGAGTTGCTCAAACTTTCACTTTTGTGTTTCTCTCATTTTTCTGCTTCTACTATACTAACCAATTTCATATCGGATGGATTCCGCTTCCTCTTTATTAACAGTTGAGTGACTTTCCTTTGTTGAAGCTTTTCAGAAGTCCTCTACTGAAAAACCTGCTGTTATGAATCCAAATAAGAAATAAAATGCAGCTTAGCAAGTGAAGAAATGAAATAGCCCAATAATCTCTCTGATTTCTAGTAGAACTTTGTAGTAGGATCTGTAACTGAAGTGAGTCATGATGTTAAAAGGGCAGAGTGAAGTCTTGCATCTTCTCTTTTATCAGATAAAGATGCGAGCCCACTTTGACTATGACCCCTACAAGGATGAGCTGAACCCCTGCCCTGATGCTAGTTTATCATTCAGGAAGGGAGACATCCTCCAGATAGTGGACCAAGGTGACCCTCATTGGTGGCAAGCCAAGAAACTGGGAGAGAAAGGATTAAGGGCTGGACTCATCCCTGGTAGACAGCTTCAAGAAAGGTAATGATAGTAGTAGTCAGACCTCTATATTAAGACTGCACAAGGGAGACAAAGAAAGTTCACTCTTCATGGATAGGTGGTAGAAAAATCTGGTCTTACTATATTAATTGTATATACTACACTTGAAGTTTGTAAATCATTGACTCCATATATCATTTTTCTGGCTTTTTGTTATTCCAAATGAGGAAAAAAATGCACATTTGTTTATAAATAGTTGTGTTAAAGGTACTATGTCCCATTTGCAGGCCAAAAATTGAAAAGGTTAAATTCCAACGGCATTTGAAAGCCAATACTAATTTAGAACTTCCTTAAAAGAAAGGGGGCTTAAAAATGTCTTTAAGTGAGAAAATGACGACTATTAGTTGTCGAATCGACTTAGGAGCTATAGAGCCAGTAAGTAATAGTCTGATTTTTCAGACCATTGTATGGAATGGTCATACGTTTTATGCTGCGCAAAGATTCATTCAGTTTAATTTTGGCCATTACAAGAAGTGGGTTATTGATATAGACAAATGCTCATGTATCCTTTACAGTGGCAGTGGCGTTGGCGTCAACATCAAAAACTTAACCAAGGTTAAGTTTTTGAATTTTTATCCCCTCGCCGACGAAGTCGGAGGGGATATAGAAACGCTGCTGTCCGTCCTTCCTTCCGTGCTTCCGTTCTTCCTTCCTTCCGTTCGTAACAAATTTGGTTTCCAATCGGTAACTTCAGTAATGTTTGACAGATTTTAATGAATTTTGATATGAAGGTTCATGGTATCAAAACACAGCCTAAGTTCGATTTTGGAGTATGTAGGTCAAAGGTCATAGCTCATTAAATATGCGAATCTGGTTCCCGTTCGATAACTTTAATAATGTTTGACAGATTTTAATCAAATTTGATATGAAGGTACATGGTATCAAAACACAGCCTAGGTTTGATTTCGGAGTATGTAGGTCAAAGGTCATAGCTCATTAATTATGCAAATCTGGTTTCCATTCGATAACTTTAATAATGTTTGACGGATTTTAAACAAATTTGATATGAAGGTACATGGTATCAAAACACAGCCTAAGTTTGATTTCGGAGTATGTAGGTGAAAGGTCATAGTTCATTAAATATGCGAATCTGGTTTCTGATCGATAACTTTAGTAACGTTTGACGGATTTTAATGAAATTTGATATGAAGGTACATAGTATCAAAACACAGCCTAAGTTCGATTTTGGAGTATGTAGGTCAAAGGTGAAAGCTCATAGCTCATTAAATATGCAAAAACACCTAATTATATATGTGAAAATGTGGTTAACTTCCTTGCCTAGTAATATAATAGTATAGTCTAATGGAGGTAACTTGTTCTGACGTATATAGGCCATTTGTACCCTGCGAGGGGATGCTACGCTTTGCGTTGACTTTTCTAGTTAATATAATTTTGAAAGTATAAGTTCTTATTCAATGAAACTTGGACTAAAGGGTTATCAAGTATCCCCAATCATGTGAGTAGAATTTCAGGTCACTATGTCAAGGTCAAAGATCATTTCCGATCAACAAACTTAGACTATGTTGTGGCATCAGGTTAAGATTTTGAATTTTTATCATAATTTTGAAAGTATACATTCCTATTCCATGAAACTTGAACATAAGGGTTATCACGTATCACCAATCATGTGATTAGTCTTTTTGGTGACAAAGTCAAGGTCAAATGTCATTTCAGGTCTGCAAACTTAGACTTTGTTGTGGCATCAACATCAAGATTTTGAATTTTGAAACTTGTACCCAAGGGTTATCAAGTATCACAAATCATATGACACAAATTCCAGGTTACAAAGTCAAGGTCAAAGGTCATTTTAGGTCAGTAGACTTGGATTATGTTTTCACAACTTAATATGAGAATTAACAAATCAATTTCATGAAAGTTATCAATCTTGGTACAAATAATAGTAAATAATTCTTCTAATGATTCTTAGTCAATATTCACTTCAAAATGCTGATCATATTCAGAGGGTTTCATTTTGGGGGGCCTGCTGATGGGCCACCCTGCCTATAAATAATGTCCCAACCTCAATTTTTTCATCATATCGAATTGCGTAATGCAGGCGAGACCGCCGAGAGCGTTTCCCTTGTTATGAGAAGAAGACCTAAATTTGTTTGAATGGGATACCTGTCCCTGCAGGGGACTTGGGAGCAGCATCCCTAAATTGCCCTACTGTTCCAATAAATCCTATGTTCCTGTTGCAAAGGGGATGGGAATTTATTCCAAGCCCCCCTACACTCACCATAAGCGGTGAAAGTAGAGGGATGCCCCCTTTCACCGCCTAAGGTGAGCGTAAGGTCTGCAGACCTCTTGTTTATTATCATTTTTGTTGTTGTTGAGTTATTCACGTACTGTAATTCTTTGATGATTGAGCCTTCCATGTGCACGGAATGGTATGTTTATTATTTGCTATTGATAAGAAATACTTCACCTGACCCTCCAATCAATATATCAATTAGTAAGTGGTAATGTGTTACTGAATGCCATGTAAAGTATTTAAAAAAACTTGTGGACTTACTTTTAGCAAGTATTCAGTGCACTTTTAATTTCAAGGAATTCAAAAAGTCCAATAAAGTATACATTGTGCTGCAGCTTGGTCAAAGAATGTATATTCTGTGTATATGTGTATATGTGAAGTGTATATTTTGATTAATAAGTTAATTACACAAATCTTTTGTGTATATTTCCAGGAGGTTGTCTAACCGGCGATCCATCATAAATGGGAGTCTCGGCAGCAATTCATCTTTAGATTTATCATTCAAAAAGAGTAGTAAGTATCTGTGACTTTAAAAGAAAAATAGGGGGGAAAAATCTGTGCTAAAAGATTTTCTAGGGCAATATGTTTTCCCTCAAACTGTGTGTTAAAGGTAATGCAAAGTTTTAGGAAATTTTGACAATTGGATGGATAGTAATTCTTTAAAATTTTGATATATTTGGATGCCCCTGTGGATGTATTATAAGCACTAGAAAATTTAACCCCTAAAACACTTCTGCTTTCGAGAAATTGAATAATAAAAATTTACCGGTGCTCCCGGTAAATTTCAAATATTTCAAATAGCGCCTAAGGCCATTCCATGGTAGCTGCGACCATGAAAATCTCAGAATATGCACTTCTGATATATAACTTTCAAACGGTAAACCAAATCAGTCGATTGTAGTTAAGAAACATTGTTTTAAAGATAAAGTGATATCAGTCTTAAGAGGGAGCTATAGAACATAAAGAGTTTATTGTTTACAATTTCATCACTTTAGACTCGATTTCAACCGCGACAAATATCATTGAATACTGTAATATCGCATATGCTTCCAATATGTTCATTTGAAACTTGGGGCATGTATGTATCTTGCACAGCCGATGAACTGATCAGATTTTGGGGTCACGAGGTTAAAGGTCAAAGGTTACAGGGCTCATTATGTATGCAAAAACAGCTCGTGATGACACTATCATTAGAACCGGTGGACAGATTACCATCAAACTCAAGACATGTTTATGTATCTTGCAGAGCCAATGAACTGATGAGATTTTAGGGTCAAAGGTCAAAGGTCATGGGGCTCATTATGTATGCATATAAATAGCTTGTTATGATTAGAACAGACAGATGGATTACTATCAAACTCAGGACATGTATTTATCTTGCAGAGCCATGTATATGAAAAATAGCTTGTAATCACGATATTCTGAGAACCCGTTAATGGATTACAATCAAACTTGAATATCAAAAATTGCTTCCGTTTTGGTTTGTTTTGGCGGAAGCATCATTTTCGACTGCGCGCAGTCGAAGTTCCATCTAGTTTTGTATTAAGTGATTTTTTTTGGTCATGACATAACATCTTTTAACAAACACCCTTTTGTTTCCACAAATGTATTATGAACATAATTATATAGATATTTGGTAATTAACTGATACATACTTTTTGTGAACATACTGAACATAGTAATACATAAATTGTCAACATACAGTGTATATAATTTGAAGAAAAACACTTGTTTTCCTTATGTTTAAGTATTATATGGTATATTAAAAATAACATTTGCATAAAAAGAATCACATGCCATTCAACTTTAGAAAGAAAAAAAAGTGTTGGGATTTATTTTATGCAATAACAACAAATAAATTGTAATGCAGTGCATTAATGTTGTATATATTTACCAAAAGGATTGATGATTTTTTTTGTATTTTTGGTACAAAACACATGTAAATGTGCTTTGATTGTATCTGTTTTTATTTAAGGTGTGAGAATCAATGTCAGAAGTAGCTTCAGAACAAATAAACGGAAGGTCAAGAAAGTCATGTATCATGCAAAACAGAATGAAGGTAAGGGTTTTTTTTCTCTGTTTTATTTGCATTTGTCTTAGCTCCCTTTCTTTATCTATCCCTCTCTCTTGTTGTTAGTAATACATTTCTTCTTCTTCTTTTTTTCTTTTAATTTTGAATCTTGCCTCAATTCATTCACCCTGTCTTCCTCTTTCCTCATTTCTAATATTCATTTCATTTTTTGTATGAGATACATCAGAATATTACAAAAGGTAATTTTGACCAGAAATCAATTGTTCCACCATTGTTATGTTTCTCATCATTCTCACCTCTTTTCCACAACAGATTATGACAATGAAGAAGTTTTAACCTATGAAGAGGTAGTATTATACAAACCGCCTCCTTCAAGACCCAGACCTATTGTGATCATTGGTAAGACCAGCACTCCTATTTAGTTATCTCCTCACCTTCTTTCTTGAATCCATACGTTAAAACTTTTTTATTCATTAATTCACTTGGATATTCTTGATTAAAAAATCTGAGTTGTCCTTTTCAGGTACAATTTATTAGCAGTTACAGGCCATGTTTCAATAAATCTACCCAATATTGGCCAATGAAGGTTAAGCTTTTATTAAAACTAGTTCAACTACAACATCGCGTTATCTCAAGAACCAATTGATGGATTACCGCCAAACTCGGGTCATGTATGTATCTTGCAGAGCTAATGAAGTGATTAGATTTTGGGGTCACGAGGTCCAAGGTCAAAGGTCACAGGGCCCATTATGTATGC
Organism: Mesocentrotus franciscanus; assembly: GCA_037976565.1. Taxonomy (NCBI): domain Eukaryota; kingdom Metazoa; phylum Echinodermata; class Echinoidea; order Camarodonta; family Strongylocentrotidae; genus Mesocentrotus; species Mesocentrotus franciscanus. The sequence goes on from CP137668.1 coordinate 22,293,509, forward strand.
AAAAATAGCTCGTGATCACGTTATCTCAAGAACCAATTGATGGATTACCGCCAAACTCGGGTCATGTATGTATCTTGCAGAGCTAATGAAGTGATTAGATTTTGGGGTCACGAGGTCCAAGGTCAAAGGTCACAGGGCCCATTATGTATGCAAAAATAGCTCGTGATCACGTTATCTCAAGAACCGATTGATGGATTACCGCCAAACTTGGGTCCTGTATGTATCTTGCAGAGCTAATGAACTGATTAGATTTTGGGGTCACGAGGTCAAAGGTCACAGGGCTCATTATGTATGCATAAATAGCTCGTGATCACGTTATCTCAAGAAATGATTGATGGATTACCGCCAAACCTGTATGTATCTTGCAGAGCTAATGAACTGATTAGATTTTGGGGTCACGAGGTCAAAGGTCACAGGGCTCATTATGTATGCAAAAATAGCTTGTGATCACTTTATCTCAAGAACCGATTGATGGATTACCGCCAAACTTGGGCCATGTATGTATCTTGCAGAGTCAATGAACTGATTAGATTTTGGGGTCACGAGGTCAAAGGTCTAAGGTCACAGGGCTCATTATGTATGCAAAATAGCTTGTGATCACGTTATCTCGAGAACCGATTGATGGATTACCGCAAAACTTGGGTCATGTATGTATCAGGCCCGATAATTACCCGATTTAAATCGGTTTCCCGATTTTTTTGATTTTTTCCCGATTTTTTTTTTTTCGATTTAAAAAAAAAAACAGATTTTTTTCTTTTTAGGGCTCATTATGTATCTCAAAATAGCTTGTGATCGCGTTATCATTAGAACCAACAGATGGATTACAATCAAACTTGAATTTTAAAAATTGCTTCCATTTTGGTTTGTAAAATTGCTCTATGGCGGAGGCATCATTTTCGACTGCGCGCAGTTGAAGTTCCATCTAGTTTGTCCCTGCGATTCAAAGCCTGTATGCCAGTACTAGAATTATTTGTAAGTCCTGCTATAGTATAAATTTAATGATATTAAGGTAAAGTATTTCACTTATCAGTTTTTCTAAAAGATTGTAAGTTGAAGGGCTTTGAATTTAAAGGTCTCCATTTCAACATCAGTCTTACACATGTACATGGTATATAAATTCAAATTTAAAGGTACTATTTACTGTTTAAATTTTGATGATCTACATCCATGAAGTTTTTAAAGGTATTGCAAAGTTTTGGTAGTGGGTCATGAATTTGGTTCAAATTAACATATTGGAAGCATATGCGATTTTACAATATTCAATGATCGTTGTCGCGGTTGAAATCGAGTCTAAAGTGATGAAATTGTAAATAATAAATTTATCTTTATGTTGTATAGCACCCTCTCAAGACTGATATTACTTTAGCTTTAAAACAATATTTCTTAACTACAATCAACCAATTTGCTATTCCCGTTTGGAAATTATATATCAGAACTGCATATTCTGAGATTTTCATGGTCGCCGCTACCATGGAATGGCCTTAGGCACTATTTGAAATATTTGAAATTTACCGGGAGCACCAGTAAATTTTGATTATTCAATTTGCTTGAAAGCAGAAGTGTTTTAGGGGCTAAATATTTTAGTGCTTATAATAGATCCACAGGGGCATCCAAATATATCAAAAATTTAAAGAATTACTATCCATCCAATTTCAAAATTTCCCAAAACTTTGCATTACCTTTAAGGAAAAATAGATCAAAGTTTCAATTAATGATGATTTTTTTTTTTTTAATGGTGTCAATATTCATGGATAATGGTCACAATTCAATTTGTACTGTAATACTAATAACCCTAAAATCAAGTAGATATAGAATTCTCAGGTTCCCTACCACAGTTGCCAATCATAAAATTTAAATAGTACAGTTCAGAGTCCCATGAAAGCTGTTGCAAAAAACAAAGGAAACTACTTCAAGCATAATGCATCTTTTTTGGCTGTTATCTGTTAATGTTCATTTTCATTTCTCTCCTGCTTAGGTCCTCCTGGAGTTGGTCGTAATGAGTTAAAGCGAAGACTCATTGCTTGTGACCCAGATACTTTTAGCAGTGCAATTCCCCGTAAGTAGTATATTTTTCCCTCTATTGCTAATATTAGAGTAGCTTATGGTTGTTTTGTCTTCTCCAACATTGAATATATCTTCTTTGTTCTTCCTCACCTGCTACGTGTATATTCCAAGTATAGTACCGGCCATTGTAAAGTTAACTACCGGTATGCGATATCCCGTGGCTACCAGAGATTGCCCTTGCACAAACTTGTATCCATAAAAGTAGGTACAGTTGATATTTGCATTGTTCTGATTTTACAAGGAATATCTTCTGTTTAAAGTTTGTTCATTTATTGTATTTTGCTCTGGAAATTGGACAAGAGATGGGGTTGTTGCATAAGCTGTTTGGGGCTGTGATCACGGTTTTACACTGGCGTTATGGCTTGAAAAGGTGTAGGAGGGCTACGGGGCAGTTATGCTAGGCATGATGTCAACATACATGTACATGTACATGTAGTACATCTGTGTAAGTTGTATTTCAAGGTTGACTGTATATTTGTAAGAATGTTTTCCATGAATTAATTTGCCTCTTTAATTTAAGTGTTCCCTCTATCTTGTTTGACACAAACCCCACCACCGATCATGCATTGATTTTGCACGAATGCTCTCAATAAAAAAATAAATAAAAAAATTATTCTTTGCTTTTCTGCTCAAAAAAAAGAGTTGGACATAAGAAGTGATCTTCGGCATCATTTTCTTAAAACCATGATGTAGCATGGGGGGAAATTGTAGGTGTGTTTATTTCTCGCCAATGAACTAAAGCTAAACTAAAAAAGCATGAGCAGTCGTGCAGTTAAATTCAGGATATGTATTTCTGACTCAAACCTGCCTGATTGGGAATTAATAATTAATCTTATTCAGTAACAAATATTGAAGAGGAAACAAAATGGCGCAGATTATTTAGAGTGCCCTTAAAAATGAGAAGGATAACAGAAACTGAGGACTGGACGATCAAAATCAAAACACAGTTGGTATTTTAATCTTGCTCTGTCTTGAATAGATCCTGGTGTATTTGTATCAATCTGAGAAAAACTTGCTCATTATATCGAACTGGTAGATATTAGTGCTTATGATTTCAAACATTTCATTAAACTAAATCGTTGAGCCTAGAATGATAAACTATTTTGAATTGTTAATTTCTGTATGTCTTGTATCAATCTAAGGAAAACTCACTCAGTATTCAGTATATCAAACAGTGAAATAATCTCGGTATATCTTGTATCAATATCAGGGACAACTCATTCAGTATATCAAACAGTGAAATAGATCGGTATTATTAACTAATACCGAGTAAGTAATAAGTAAACTAACTCATTGAAGAGGTGTCATGGTCTTGTGGACAAGTCACCGGACTGTTATTCACACTTTATGATCAGGGAAATCAAAGTCTGATCGTAATATGCACATCCCTTTCCTTCTACCTTAATTGGAAAAGGCAGCATTTAATAAACATTGAAGACACAGACATTCGGTATTGGAGGTTTTTGCTGCTTCCCCTGGGGCATGCAATATTTGTTTTATTTCATACCAAAAGACATTTTCACCATGGCTTTTCTATGAATCCAATTTGAGTGAGTGATTTAGAATTCTATTCTCCCCATCCTAGACACTTCTCGACCAAAGCGCATCATGGAGGAGGATGGGATGGAGTATTACTTTGTCTCCAGAGAGGTGATGGATAAAGCAGTTGAATCCAACCGCCTTATAGAGTATGGGGAGTACAAAGATCATATGTATGGCACCAGTATCCTAGCAACCAAGAGGGTGATAGATGAGGGTCAGATCTGTCTTCTCTGTGTTCATCCTCAGGTGAGAAGAAAGCATGTTTGATATGGGTGTTGATTGCCGGTATACAGTATAGTTCATGAAATACGCCCTCATTTTCCATGGTGACATATTCCATGCAAATAAAGTTTATATGTAGGTAGATTGGTAGGTGCAGAGATGACTTCAGAGGCCATTCTAAATGTACTCTTGCAGTGGTATGATTCTATTCCTGATTTGGTTCTCAAATTCCTATGACACAACTGTTTCTTAGTAAGAATGATTTTATCTTATCACTTCGAAACTCATTACATTATGTAATTATCTTCTCCATTTTTCCTTGTACAAATTAGAATATATTATCTTTCTTTGGAACAAATAAAGTAATGAAATAATCCTTTACATAATAATAATTACATTTATAGGGCGCTTAATACAGGCGTTTCTAAGCGCACAGGTGGTATTGTGTAATTATTCAACTTGTTCAATAGCCTAAAAGCAACAAAATAAAATAAAATATTAATAATACAATACAATTCAGTTGAAAGGAATAAACTACTTGTGTGGGTCTCCAGTATACTATAAATGATTAAAAAGGTGGGTCTTGAGAAGGGTTTGGAATGATTCAATGGATGGGGCATTTTGAATATGGGGTGGGAGTTTGTTCCAGAAGGCGGGGGCAATCGATGAAAAGGCACGGTCACTATAACAGGTTTTTGTACGTGGGCCGTGAATTAATTGCATGGAGGAAGATGAACGGAGGGATCTGGCAGAAGAGGAGGATCGAAGGGAGACTAGGTCATGAATATATTTAGGGGCAAGGTTATGTGTTATTTTGTATGAAAGGAGTAGGAGTAGCTGCTGAATTTTGGATACGCTGGAGAGGAGATATATGAGAAATTGGGAGGCCAGCAAGGGGGAGTTGCAATAGTCCAGATGGGAGGCGTGGACAAGTCTTTCAGTGGAGGCTTTGTCAAGCAGTCGCCTGATCTTTCCAATTTGTAGATGCCCCAAGATGCAGATTTGCAGACGTTTTTTAAGGGCTTTTGAAGAGTAAGGTGTTTGTCCAATGTAATGCCAAGGTCTCTAACGTATTCAGAGGTCTTTAGTAAACCCTCATCAGTTGTCAGATCTGGTAGAGGCACCGTGGGCCGTGAATTAATTGCATGGAGGAAGATGAACGGAGGGATCTGGCAGAAGAGGAGGATCGAAGGGAGACTAGGTCATGAATATATTTAGGGGCAAGGTTATGTGTTATTTTGTATGAAAGGAGTAGGATCTTGAAAGTAATGCGAGAATAGACTGGTAGCCAATGAAGTGAGCGCAGAACAGGGGATATATGGTAATGTTTCCTACTTAATGTGATCAATATAGCTGCTGAATTTTGGATACGCTGGAGAGGAGATATATGAGAAATTGGGAGGCCAGCAAGGGGGAGTTGCAATAGTCCAGATGGAAGGTGTGGACAAGTCTTTCAGTGGAGGCTTTGTCAAGCAGTCGCCTGATCTTTCCAATTTGTAGATGCCCCAAGATGCAGATTTGCAGACGTTTTTTATGTGCTTTTGAAGAGTAAGGTGTTTGTCCAATGTAATGCCAAGGTCTCTAACGTATTCAGAGGTCTTTAGTAAACCCTCATCAGTTGTCAGATCTGGTAGAGGCACCGTGCACCTGAACTGTGAAGAAAAATGGATCAGTTCTGACTTGTTTTCGTTGAGACGGAGTCTGTTGTTGGCTGACCAGACCTTGATGTCCATAATACAATCTTTTAGTGAATTGACAGCGTCGACTTTACCACGAGGTGACACAGTTAGATAAATTTGAGTGTCATCCGCATACATAGCGTAGTTCACACCCTGAACTGAGTGATGGTTCTTGCGAGAGGACCAGTGTAAAGAAGAAACAGCAGAGGGCCGACGACGGAGCCCTGGGGAACTCCGCAGCTGAAAGCGAGTGGAGCTGAGCAGGTCCCGTTGATTATTATCCTCTGTGTACGGTCTTGTAGATATGACTCGATCCATTGGAGGGCAGTCCCTGAGATGGAGTAGTCATTTGCAAGACGCTATAGCAGCACGGTGTGGTCGAGCGTGTCAAATGCCGCAGAATAGTCCAAAAGAAGTAGAACGGCCTCATCATCCTTGTCAACAGCAAGGAGTAGATCGTTGAGCACTTTCAACAATGCAGTTTCTGTTGAGTGGAGGTTGCGGTATGCGGACTGATTTCTAGGGAGCAGATGATGACTGTCCACGTGATACATTAGTTGGTTAGCCACGATCCTTTCCAAGAGCTTGCTCACAAATGGCACATTGGCAATTGGGCGGTAATTGCCAAGGACATTTGGGACTAGATTAGGCTTCTTCAACAGAGGGACAACAAGTGACGTTTTGAATGTCAGAGGAACTACACCCGAAGACAATGATGCATTAATGATGTATGTCAGGACCGGAAGCAGTTCATCAAGGCAATCTTTGAGCAGCCAAGTTGGAATAGGGTACAGATTGCAAGATTTCGGTGGAGTAGACTTGATAAGACGTCGAAGCTGAACTTCAGTCACTGACATAAACCCACTCAAGCTACAATTCAAAGAGTTCTCAGGAGGTTGGACGTGTGACTGCATATAATTAACATCAGCATTGGCAATCTCATTCCTCAGGTATTGCGATTTAGCATCGGTGATGTGACTGTAGTAGGACTCACATTCTTGACGATACAGCTCCTTGTCAATCTGCAGGCCTGACTTTAACATGCGCGTAGAGGTGTCATGGTCGAGTGGATATGTCACCAGACTGCGGATCACAAGGTCCGCAGTTCGAGTCCAGCCGCGGCACTAATGTCCTTTGGCAAGACATTAATCTACATTTACCACACTCGACCCAGGTGAGGTAAATGGGTACCTGGCAGGAATTAATTCCTTGAAATGCTAGAGCACCGTAATGGCAGCACAGCTAAAGCCGGGGTAATAATCTCCAAATTTGGAAGCACTTGAGACTTAATTGTAATTCACGCTATTTAAAAGCTATGTATTATTATTATTATTATTAAACTTATTTAATCACATTGTAATGACTTATCTTCCCTTTTAAGTGTGCAAAATTAATATTACAGAATTAATGCAACAGTGACTTATACAAGACTATGCCTGTGGGGAATTATTAACATTTCTTGGAGAATATCACTCCGTGGGACATCCCGCGAGTAGGTTTGCAACACTATCAACTTGAATCAAATCCTAGTCTAGCCTTAGGTAAAGTAGTCCCAATATGTAAGATAAACTGACCATTACTTAACACTTACCCGGTAACCATCATTAATGCAGGTTTCTAAAACACCTGGCAAATCATTACAACAAGTTTCATCATCTCTTACACTTTTTTGATAAGTATTAACAGAATAATGCTTTCCAAACTCATAAAACTTCCATGGCTTGTGACCGAGTACAAACGGGCAATCTGCACACATCATTCTTGTCCGAAAATCAAATTACACTTAGATTTGGTTGTAATGAAATAAATGAATACAATACAACATGACAGAATATGTAGAATCTTCCTTGATTATGCCATTTAAATACTAACACGAATTACAACATACCTTCAATTTCTGAAGCCAAAAAATGAAGAAAACTAGGATCAACCTTGTGGTTGATGTACCTTCAAGTACGATCTTATTTCAGCTGCAAAGAATTTAGTCTTTGTTCAAGCGCGTAAAATAATTATTTAACATGTAGGCTGTGACTGAACAAGGTACGATAGGAAAACATGTCATTCCATGACAATTGTTATGGCCGAATCATTGACTATTTTAAGCTATTTTAGCTGTTAACTTAAAACCTGTAACTAGTATGCATCATAGCGAGACAAGTGTTCAGATTTTGGGATTGTCGGGTCAAAGGTCTAATGGTCTAATGGTCAACTGACATTTAAGTATAAGTTTGTTGTTGTGATCGTGGTATTAAAAGAATAATTCAAGCCATGAACTTAACTGAATTTAGGCGGAGTCATATTGAAGATGAAGTTCCATTTGTATTGTTTTATTGTAGACACAGAATCTCAAGTAGACCGCCTCTTAAACTTGCCTTGCAGTGTTATAGATTAATTAAATTCAATATATCTACCGGTACTCTTTTTCTATGAATTTATCTGAGATCTACTTACCATAAACCTTTGATTAATGTCTATCACCAACACATGAATGTTCGTTTGTATGTTCATAACTGAGCAATTCCACATTGGCTGTAATTACATTGCCTTCTAGCTATGCTGTGCTGTATGGCATTGATTAGTGTTACATTCCTTGTGATTGATACAACTATTGCAGGCTGAGGTGTTCACTTACTTTCATATGAAAATTTGAAACAGTCATGTACCAATTCTTGCACAACAAACAAAATTCACATTTTTCTTGTATTACAGCTGATGGAGTTATTGAAAGCCTGTGTCTTTAAAGGCCAAGTCCACTCCAAAAATAACTTACTTTCAATAAAAGCAGAAAAATCCAATCAAAAAAAATTTGAGCAAATCGGATAACTAATAAGAAAGTTATGAATTTTTGAAAAAGTATGTAAAACTATGGAACAATGAGAATCACAACACAAATTGCCAAGATGGTTATCAGTTTGTGACGTCATGTCCTCACAACTTATCAATTGCTTTATATAGTTTAATTCCATTAATTTCCCTTTTTATCCCCCAAAACTTGATTTCCCCATGCCTTTGCCCATGTTATATGATTTGTATCATATTGCGTGCATGACATTTCCCCAAAACTGTTATGAATTTTGAAGAATTGATACTATTTTCTGAATATTGTATTTCATAATTATTGATTTTTATATAAATAGTTTATCAAAATTCAATACTTCATGATGTAACTGGACAAAAATTACTCTTTATTTGTGCAACCACACAAAAACATATTACTAACAATCTAAATTGGATGCTGGTGTGTAGAAATAAGATTCTTAGGGTGAAAATAGGAAATTTATATTATCAATATAAAGAAAGTAATTAGTGGATAGTGAGGACCATACGTCACAGACTCATGAGTGAGTTGCCAATTTGTGTAGTGATTTTCAAAGTTTTTCATGTCATTAAAAATTCATAACTTTCTTATTAGTTATCTGATTTTGCTCAAACTTTTTTTGATTGGTTTGGCTGATTTTTCTGGTTCCATTGAAAGTAGGTTATTTTTGGAGTGGACTTGGGCTTTAATACTTGAAATGAATACATTTTTTAACAAACGGAAAGGATTCATACAAAAGCAACTTTTGATAGAACTTTGGAAAGTTTCCCCTTGTGGTATTACCCCTACCATAAACACCAACACAGAATCATGCATAGAAGTTGTAGAACTCTCTGATCAAAGCATCAGCAAATATTGTTTTGTGATCAATGTTTTTCTGTTTCATATGCTTTAATTTACACCACATCTCAAGAGCTTATACATTTTTATATCAGATGAAATTAATGTATGTGGAAATATTTTGGTTACCCAACCAGGCAAGTGCATTTTTATGATTTCTTTGCTTGAGCAAATCTGTTGTCAAGTATAGTTTTCTGTAAATACCAAAAGATGATACATGTAAGTAATCTTGCATGAGCCCTCAGACTGTAGCTTCAGTGGCAATGTGTATCTATGTGATGGATATTACATTCATCTTATGTGCTTTAAAATAGAATAATCATTTCTCCATTTTATCATATTCGTGTACACTGTACATTTTTATATTTTAATAAGGTCTTTGATATTACCATTTTAATATTTTGATTTAGGCACTGCGGATCTTAAAGCAGTCTGAGCTGAAGCCATATGTAATATACATCAAGCCTCCATCAATAGATATGCTGAGAGCCACAAGGTTGTCCCGCAAAGCTATGGTCACCATGGAAAAGTCACACACAAGGCCTTTTGCAGTGAGTAGTGTCATATATTCTTTGTATATACTAGGGTATTTGTAAGAGAGTATCCTAGTGGCTGAGAAGCTATCATGTGACTCTCCACATTTTGTTATATAAACGTTGGTTATGAGCTATGCATGTTTGCACAGACAATGAAAAACGGCAAGTTAAAGAATACGTTTTCTCCAGATATTTGTGTGAAAGATTGTATGAGGGTGTGATCATACATGATTTCCTAGATTTTCTTTTAATATCAGAAGTGCTCATTTTACTGTATTTTTTTTGGTTAATTGATTGTGCAAGGTTAAGTGGAATGTGAGCAAATACCAAATTTCCAGAAATTCTAAATGTCTGCTTTATCCCCCACCCCCCTCCCCTCCCCTCAATCAAACAAAAAATACATAAATACATAAAATACAAAGCATAACTAGGCGTTGTTGTGTGCGCCTGTAATCCAGCTAACAGTGGAAGTTACAAACTGATTCAGCTGAGGACGCAGGTTCGAAACTGAGTCACGTTTTTCGGATGGTGACGTTAAAGGTCGGTCCCCAGACGTAAATAATCATATCTGATTGATACACGTCTGTAAAAACCCAATACACACACACATAAAAATACCAACAAACATGTGTTTGATACCATGAAATATCCTTTTTTTGACTACTGATGATACTGTTTGATGTATATTTTTTAGCTTAAAATATGAATATTGAAATCTATGACAAATCTATTTCCTTGCATTAATTTCAAGGCCATCATGTGTAATACACATTTTATTGAATTATAAATGTAGCTTTTTTATGATTGAATGTTTCAGGATGAAGATCTTGTGAACATGGTCCAGGTTGGTAAGCGAATGGAAGCAATGTATCAGCATTACTTTGACTGTACCATCACTAATGACAACCTTCAACGTACCTTCATGGAGGTTAAATCAGTTATCTCCCGTGTACAGACACAGGAACAGTGGGTCTCTAGCAAATGGCTGAGGTAGACTTGATCCTGAGACTACTATGTACGTGTTGGTCTTATTTGCACATGCTAGACTTGGAATGCACATTACATGCACAGATCAGTTTAGTTCAACACTTCAGTCTAACTTGCCCAGACTAGCTAGTGGTTGAGATAGATCGAAATATATCGAAATAAAAACCAGCATACACTGTATATCAACAATTGTTCCTGATAGACAAGGACTACACATCTATAATTAAGCCTACACGGAACTAGAGATAGGCCAAATTTCAAACAAAACTAAAGGACCAACTCTTTATCCCCAAGTTGAGCTAACGGTATTTCAGAAAGGACCACTCATTAAAACTTGTATTCTGAAATTACAAGGATAAGTGCATGCATTTTTCCTCTGTAGAAGGAAAATAAAGCCTTTTTATTGTGTGCTCCATTTGTATGTTCATTGTCAGTATTATTGACCCTACTCACAGACCCTGTTATTGCACCATTTTATCTCCGCTATACTTGAGGCTACCGACCTCTGACAAAGTTCTTGTTCAAGAGGAGTATTATGAAGTTGTACCCTCAAAAATTACATCTTCATGTTTATATCCAAAAAACATCAGGTTACAAAAATGTTGAAAAGGTAGGGAAAGTTTTTTGCTGAATTTAGAATAGTTCCGTAACTCCCCATAAATAGTTCTTGCCCCCTAATTGTATCATGTATTTTATTAATATGTTTTTGTCATCGTCTATATCCAGCATACCAAGACTATGCTGTATTATTAGATTCAAATATTTTGAATTGATTGTAGGTGTTGATTACAATTTGTATGTGATCTTCATCTTACAAAGTTATAGCTATTTGTAACTGTTTAGGACAGCTTTTGAACCTGAAAAAGATTAGAGATAGTACTAAGCACATTGCACTATCTTATTCCGATTTTATAACTCATTCATCTTTCATACAGTGTTCTTAGAGTGTTTCAGATAATTGCTCCCCCTCAAAACAAAGAAACAAACAAAAATGTGACATATGCATGCATGTTGTTGTAATACAGTTGCAATTTTAGTTGTCTTTGTGTATCTATGTAACTTTTTTTAAATCTATCTATAAAAGATGCTTGATGTGATTATTTGGTGCTTTTGAATTAGTTGAGGTTCATTCAATGTAGATGTCAAGGGAGAAGATAATTCCAGCTTTTGAAAGTTAATGTTTGTTGAAGCTTTTTAAAAATGTGTACATCCAATAAGGACCATATATCTATAGAAATGAGGCAGCTAGACCGGCACAATGTTACTTTTAATTGATTAACAAGTTTTAGATTATTCAGGATGAAACAATTGGAAATGTGTTTGAATCAAACTGAACCTATTTGAATGAGTTTAATCAAGGCAATTATGTACTTATCTCTAGAAGCCGAGTCAACTCTTTTTGTTACATGTTCTTTCCAAGGAAATATAATGAATGAATGAATGGAGGAAATGTGATACATTTGTGAAAGATAGATTTAGATTTCTTTAAAATATAAAAGTGCTTATTACTTGCTGCTCTTGTACCACACAGTGTTTTCTCCAATGAGATATTACGTCATCTACATATATAGGACAAGGCAAATGACTGCCCATGAGTCCTTCAAATTAGTTCAGTAATAACAGTCACCTAGACAACCAGGGCGAGGGGTATGTGATATGAGTGTATTTATGAAAGGACAGTTTTCATTGAGGGTTCTATGTTTGAAACATGTTGAGTGTCATTGTATTATGAAGATTAGCTCATTCTTTTGAAATTAGACTCCCTGCATGGACCTAGGAACACCTTCTGAATGACTTTGCTTGGCATGCTGCAGGCAATACTGGGGTGCTTCACTCAATATTCAGAGTGAAAATGAGCTGGAGTAAATGCAAGCACTTCCCCCTCAAGTTATGTACAATATTACTAATAAAAGAGTATGTCATTCAGAAAGCACCTTTTATTTTATTTACAATGTACAATGCTACACAAATGTATGAAAACTGGAGAAATGAAAATGGGATGAATAAGTTTATTTTGTAAGATATTTATGGTAGGCATTAAAGATGAAATCCAGAAGGAAATTATAGTTGTGAACAAAGAGAATATAGTGCCTTGAATTAACAGTGCTTTTTAAAATTGAAAAGATAAATGAAATAAGAAGGTGTATGTACCTTGTAACAGATGCGGTTAGTTCCCACGCAGCCAAGATATTGATACTGCTGCAATACCAAGTCCACGGGACAATTATTAGGTTGTGAAAAAATTGTAACACTTGTGTGCGTGTGTGTATGCACGCAGTAAGTAAGTGAAAAAGTTTGAATAACAAAAATGTAGATTGTACATGTAATGAGTGATTCCAAGCAATGTAATCTCTTTTTTCCAAATATTTCATTTTAACTTGACAAATTTCTTGATATGACCATGGAAAAATGGTGCTTACTGGTATCACAACCATTTAATAGTCATAGTCACGTCTAGAGATTTTTCTTTCACAGATGAAATATATGGATAAATGTACAGAATCACCCTATTGTCATTATTCTTGCTAATGGTTTGTATAAGTTTATTTAATGTTCATGTCATGCTAGATTAATTTGACTGTTATAGGGCTTTATGCAATAATACAGAGTATTTTCTTTTCTTTCTTTTTTCATCTTTTCTTTTTTTTTCATCTTTTCTATACTGTTTTCTTGTCTCTCCTGACCTAAATCTTCTGCTTTAATAGACCTGTTCTCTCACTTCATCCATAATCTCTCCTCTCTGCTTTCTTATGCTTTCTACTAAGGTTTCTCTGTCATGTTTTTAATTTGTTTTATTCTGTTCTCAATGTTTTGCTTCCCCCATTTCATTTTCATCTTTCTCTATTTTATTTTTAATTAAATTTTTCCTTATTTATTTTCTGCTCTCTCTCTCTCTCTCTTTTTAATTTTGTAATGTCATTTTTGTCAACTTTTTTTTTTTTATTGTCATTAGTCATTATAATCATTAACTGATTTGCATTAAAATTTACGGTTAATTTTTTTTTCTTCAAATTGTTATGATGAGATGTAAAATAATTATCATCTCTCTGCTTACTTTCACTATTATATTTCAAAAGAGTCTGTTTTAAATTTGGAAACATGGAGAGAAGGTGCCGACAGGTATGCCTATCCAAGAAATATGAGTACAATTAGGCATGTACTCTCCTAAGATTCCGATAGTCAAAGTTTCATGTTGTGTGAAGTTCTTAAGATTAAAGACGTAAACTCAGCCATGATGAGTATTGTGACTGATGGCTCAACAGAAACAACTAGCCATTCCCTTAATGAATGTGAGCTAACCATGGATGAAGCTAACCAGAACTTTACACCAAATCTCATTGTGATGCTCAATGGTGCATGACCCTAGAAACATCAAGATAACATTGGAAAGCCCAAAAATTATTCTTTCAGATCATGTGAATTTCATTGCTGTTGAATATACCGGAATTGTTCAAAGTTGGGTACACCTCCTAGGTACACAGTACACAGGGATGTACAATAGTATGACAGATATACATGTATGTATATAATCTCTGTTTGGGGGGCAGGCGTTCATCAAAACTTAGGCTATAAACAGATGTGTTTTAATACTAACATTTTGATAATCATTTATTAAACAATAAAGAAAATCATGCTTTAACACAACCTTACTATCGTTTGAATGATTAATTAATGTGACACTTTCCTGTGATTTTGATTGTGAATGGATGTTGTAATACTTCTTCCAATTATTTTATTGCAGTGTGTCGGGTATTGTATGTGGGTCTTTCTAATAATTATTGCGCGTGCTACATCTTATATTGTATTTTACCAAATTATTAGTGTATTTTGTGGATTCAGCATGAGAAGAAATGACATTCTGACAGTTTCTAGCCTACCTAAAGGGGCATGGTGGTTGTATAGGTACCCAAAAGGAGCCCAAGTCAGTGGTCTCTTCCAGATATTTTGTCTTGCTTGCTGCTCCGTACAGTCATTTGGGCCTAGCTGGCATGGGGCGAGACATAGGAACAGGTTTCCCAAAGCAAAGATGGGGGCAGCGGCGTTGATTTAAAACAAAAATTAATCACTGTCGATTTTAAGGCCATGTTTAAATTATTGAAACTTGGGCACGAGTATCTTTGAGAGCTAGATATTATTGAGGTAAATTAAAGGTCAAGTGTTACATTTTAAAGGTCGACTGAGGTCAATTGAGTCAGATTAAGTTTTGTGTTTTTTTAAAGGATTAAAGGATGTCCACAATTCGTTTTCGCTCGATCGTTACACTCTCGTACCTATTAATTAGGCCTAAATCATCCAGTGTTTCTTACGCTAGAGACTGTCTACTGTCTTTGTAGATACTGTATTTCTTTTGAAAAAGGGTATATATCAGTACAGAAAATGTGATGTGGAGTGTGATTGCACCATATATATATACTAACGCTAGAGGGCGTACTCGCTCAAATTGCTGTGCCGACCTGGGGGGCGTTTCATGAAACAATTAGTCGGTGGTTTTCACCGACTAATATCATTTTCACCGACAATTTTATTGTCACCGACTATTTTCCAGGCCTCTGATTGGTCAAATTTAGTCGGTGCTGACAGTTGTCGGTGGACAAATGTTGATGAAATGCCCCCCTGGAGCGTTGGCCGCCATTACTAAGGAGGGCAGAGAAACGAACGACCCAACAAGATACTGTGCACAACATACGGGGAAAATCTACCTATCCTTCTATATTCTATCTATTTATCCATGTATTTATGTGTCTAGCTATCTACGTATCCATCTCTATCCTAAATCTATAAATATCAATCTGTTTATAATAGCCATAAACATAACATGAATATATTACCTTTAAAGCGTTTTAAATCAATAAACCCTGGCTCTCATGTTCTTGTCAGTCCCAATAACTGCATTAGAAATACATTGGCCCTGTTGCATAAAACTTTGTTTGATATCATGATATAAAATCAAACACAAGTCCCAAATGCTTGATTCTGATTGGTTGAAAGTCAAGTAATATTTGATGTCATAATATCAAAGTTTATGTAACGCACAGTAACGGCGCCATTGTGTGACGTTCTGCTAGGTCTCATTCTGACTTTAAATTATTCAAAAATATTTCCTTACTCGTATAAAATAAAAATAAACATTTTATTTGCATGAAATCACGAACTGATAAAGATTGACAAAGAGGAACCCAAATTGTATTTGTAGATATACTGCAATACATAGCTTTCTGTATTCCTTTTACCTCACCATAACACCCGTAATTAAACTTGACCTACACCAGTCACCATGACTGAGGCATGAGTAGGGTTCATGCATTATGCACAATTCCACAATTATTACGTTTCATACTCGAAAACCGATAAATCAACCCGAAAAATAAAGCATAACATTGCACAGTTTCGAATAGGACATCCGGGTATTTCTCGATGTTTTGCCCTTCTCAGTAATGGCGGACCGCCCTCCATGCCCGCACAGAGCTTTGCACGGGCGCGTATGACGAGTCCGCACTCTAGCCTTATTAAATATATATCTCTATGGATTGCACTCAACTTCGAAGGATCTTGGCATAATTAAACCGGTTCTAGGACACCTACCCCCTGGACAACCAGCCCCCGGATAACCACCCCTAGGATAACCACCCTCTAGGACAACTACCCCTAGGAAAACTACCCCCTAGGGCAACCACCCTCTAGGACGACTATCCCCCTAGTACAACTACCCCTGGACAACTACCCCCAGACAACTTCCCCCTAGGACAACTACCCCCATACAACTACCCCCAGACAACTACCCCCTAGAACAAGGACAACTACCCCCGGACAACATCCCCCTAGACAACTACCCCTACGACAACCATCCTCTAGGACAACTATCCCACGGACAACTATCCTAGGGGGTAGTTGTCTGGGGGTGGTTGTCCGGGGGTAGTTGTCGGGGGTAGTTGTCTTCGGGGGTAGTCGTCGTAGATGGTGCCGCGGTTGCCCAAGGGGGTAGTTGTCCTAGAGGGTGGTTATCCTAGGGGTGGTTATCTGGGGTGGATGTCCAGGGGGTAGGTGTCTAGATACTAATTAAACCGGTTTATTGCGATTTGGTCTACAACCAGTTCGTCTGCTACCCAATTAGTCTCTTCCCATATGGACTAAACCCAGCCCGTCTTCTTATCAATTGGTCTAATTTCCATTTGGTTTAATCTCCAATAAGTCTTCTACCCATTTCTTCTTCTTCAAGATAATATGCCTCCTTCACTGCTGAAGATTCTTGCAGATAATGTGCATATGTGTGGCGACATAGGGATGCCCAGGTGTGCAGGTGAACATATACATAGTGCCAGTAAAAAAAAGTTGCCGGAATTTACTTCCCCCCTGTCTTTAGTTGTCGCTGGTCTACTGCTCAATTTTATCAGTCAGTCTAATTCCCAGTTTTTCTAATGCCCATTTCGTATACTATCCATATGGTCTAATAAACATTTAATAATGATAATAATAATGATCAAGCATTAGACAAACTGGAAATTAGACTGAATGATAAATAGACGAAATGATTATTAGACCATGTGGATAGTTTGACGGGCATACTGGTTGTAGACCAAACGGCAATTCACCTATTGAACCTACCCAACATTTCAAAATGAGATAAGCCCTTGTAAAGCGCATTCTTTGTAATTTTACATAACGTTTTTTTTTTGTAATATGCAGAATGACGCAAATAAACACTACACACATTTGACAAGAGCCTGCCTATTCACTAACGCCCGAATTCCTACGGATGTCGGTCCGTACCTCTTGTGTAGCATTTTCAATATATATATAATGGAAATTAAGTTAATCGAAACCTCTTGTAGTTTTCCACAGGACGACATGAAGAAGGAGTCATAATCAAGTTACGCCCCACTATGCTCTCTAGCTCTCCAACTCTCGAAAAGAAAAGATAAAGAAAGAGAGAAGCTTATGCTTTCTAGCTCTCCAACTCTCGAAAAGAAAAGATAAAGAAAGAGAGAAGAAGGTACAATATCGAGGCCCAAAGATCCGAAGGAGAGAAGCATATTATGCTCTCTAGCTCTCCAACTCTCGAAAAGAAAAGATAAAGAAAGAGAGAAGCATGCTCTCTAGCTCTCCAACTCTCGAAAAGAAAAGATATAGAAAGAGAGAAGCATATGCTTTCTAGCTCTCCAACTCTCGAAAAGAAAAGATAAAGAAAGAGAGAAGAAGGTACAATATCGAGGCCCAAAGATCCGAAGTATCAGTGTGTGTGTGTATATTTCCGCAGATGGTTATTTCAAGTTTTACCTCTTTAATATACTTTGATAGAAAGATAAAGCCTAATTATGACGGTAAACAGACGTTATCTTTTACAAATAAACGTATGATATACAGTGCGTCCGAGAAAAAAACGAAACCGAGAAGTATCGATGTTTTATCATAACTTAGTCACAACTATAATTAATAAATGACATATATTTTTAAAGCTTAGAGTCTCCTCTTTCATTTGATGCTACTCAAGTGATGCATTTTTTACGCATGAGTGATTAAAAGCAATTTGAAGGAAGAAAACCAAAAACTCATTTGGCGGGCGGTATCCGAATTTCGAAGAAAAATTCACATTTCTAGAAAGTTCATTTTCTGCCCTTTCATATGACACCTCAATCAGGAAAAATGAGCCAGGAATAACAAAGTTCTGTTTGTTTAAAGTAATGCTTGCATTTCCATAATTTGATTAAACGAAATCGTTTTCAATGGCTGCCTGCCGTAGCAACAAAGAGAGGTATCTAAAGTCTTCATGCATGGCTGATCAGCATGAAGACTTTCGTCTTCTTTCTGTGTTACTAGTAAATTACTAGGGCAGGCAGCCCGTGAAAATGTATTTGTTTGATAAAATTATGGGAATGCAAGCATCACTTTCTTTAAACAAACAGAACTTTGTTATTCCTGGCTCATTCTTCCTGATTGAGATGTCATATGAAAGGCAGAAAATGAACTTTCTAGAAATGTAATTTTTTCTTCGAAATTCAGATACCGCCCGCCAAATGACTTTTTGGTTTCCTTCCTTCAAATTGCTTTTAATCACTCATGCGTGAAATATGCATCACTTGAGTAGCATCAAATGAAAGAGGAGACTCTAAGCTTTACAAATAATGTGTCATTTATTAATTATAGTTGTGACTAAGTTATGATAAAACATCGATACTTCTCGGTTTCGTTTTTTCTGGGACGCACTGTACATTACTATAAATTTATAAATTATATTTGACCAATTCAGTAATTATTAGTTCAACGATAAAATATGAAATTTCTATGGGAATAGGCGCACATGCTATACTCCTGAAGTCAGATAACGGTTTATGCCAGGGCAAACCAAACTTATATATATATATATATATATATATATCTGTTAATTCACTTTGGTGTTGAGAATCGGAATGCCTGTTTTTGCCTTACTTTGTACTTCCAAAGGAATCGGTAAGTTATCACGCCAAATCTTACGCTTTATGCACGTATCATGATCTTATTTTTCTTAACACCGAGTCGTGGCTCCGTGTCCCGTGGCAACCAGTAGACCTACGGAATGTCGGCTTCGCTAAAAATAAGACACACTTATTTTTGTTTAGGCTGCACTGTGAGAATCTAAGTGTCAAAAATGATTTGGGGTTATAACTTCAGTTCTGTACTGGTAAATATACTTAATTAAAAGGCATTCAAACCACTGACAAATTGTCTGAATGCGGGAACATCAGAAAGAAAAAAGAAGGGTTAGTCAAAATTTGGAAGAACTTTGGCAAATAGTAAAGATATGAAAAACTGAAAACTGAGAGCATCTATATGTACATTTCAAAAAGGATGATTTGTCATTTGATTGTGACGTGAATGGGTTAATTTCTCCTGTTTCTCGTACAATGATAATATCAATACTTTCCATCCTCTCCTAAATTACTTTTCCCTCTGGGCCGGATCATTTCACCATAACAAAATTATGCAAACTGTATATCGTACAGTATAATGATAGTAATAAGTTAGCCTTATTACCCAGGTTAGTCACAATATATAACGTTTATCATGTACATCATCAAGAGCATGTTGTTTTATTGTTGTTTGTGCTTTATTCCAAGCTATGTGATAATATAGGTGCACTCTACTTAAAAAAAAAACACATTTCAAACACGAAATTCACCTTTTCTCTCATAATGTCCGTATTTCTTACAATAAAGTACAACTCATAAAACATCCACATACTGTGTCTTCAACATGTGAACACGGCCCTACTTGTATACGTTTTTTTCTTCTTCAAAAGACTGATGTGCAATTACATCTCTAAACTCACTTCCGCATTTCAAATGACTGATTTTCCCCTTTAAAAAGGGGATAGTGATTCTGGCATCAAGTTGGCTTTAAAGAGAAGGTTGAGTTCTGGGAAGAGGTGAAAAATAATTTGTGAGCATTATCATTGTTATTATGCAAGTGTGGAAGAACATCAGATAAAAAATGTTCCCTGAAAAGCATGGCTCTTCAAATGCCTAAATATTCTAAATATGGCATGTAACAGCATAAACATCGGGACGGATTTTTATGCCACATGTTCGTGTAGTCCCATATACATATTTCTGTGTACAGTGCTTGTAACTTTACCAAGACTGGGCCAATTTCTTATCATTTTGATGATTCCAGATCCTTGCAGTACACGCCAATACTTATATGCTAAATGATCAACCTTTTCTGATCGATTCCACACCGTTTCTTTCAAAATGTAATCGCATGACCAGAACTCAACTTTATCTTTAAACAGCAGCTTAAAATGAAAGGGGGAAAAACACCAGTTTCATTGAAAGTTTGATGAAAATTCAATGTACGATAAGAAATTGATGAACTTTTAAAAGTTTTAATCAAACGTGAACACTGTGACGTACATTTTTAGCAACTCTCACATTTGTAAATTATTGGACATATGTTTTTCAAAATCACCTCTAAGACAAGCAATATCTATTTCGAATTAAGACACAACGAAAGTAATTACGTCCTGTCCTAATTCGTACTAAGACATGACTTTAATTCCAAGGCTTGGAATTAAAGTCGTGTCTTACTCTCAGTTCGAATTAGGACACGACATGAAGTTATGGTTTTGACCGGTTCCTGCTTCCATACAAATCTGTATTTGATTGATTACAACTTCAAAAATATTGCACTTATATACTGGAGAGAAAGAAATCCAATTATGTCCCAACCAATTTAGAATCATCAAAAACAACCGGTACCTATACTTTATAGGAGGTGGATAAAAGACTTTTACTTAACTCACTACTTTTTTTTTTTACTAAAATAACGATAATCGTAAAATTAGTTTGTAAAGGGTTTTTGAATATTTTTGTGTTGCTGTTGATATTTTAAACTGAACCTAAGGGCTCGCCTTCGATGGGTCTTAGACTAAATTTAATCTCATTTTTATACCTATACCTATACGTTTTGTGTATGTGTTTATTAGCTAGTACATTGTTTTATTGTTGCTGTTAATTTTCTCATTGAAAAAGAAAATAACTTGAACTTTAAAAATGGCACCCAATAAGGAGATGATCATTCTCATCAATACAAAATAGAAAAGTCACTTTGTGTGTTGGAGCAAATCTGAAATCAGCCTCCTGTGTGTTATTTGAATTGCTTTATGTCTATTGTTGCAGACATGAAATTACTGATTGTGCTACTCGTGGCTTCCCTTGCGTCTGCCAAACTACGCAAGGCTAAAGAATCCATCCCAGGTCGATACATCGTCAAGATGAAGGTAAAGATAGATCAAGAATAATTACATATATCATTCCAGTCCATTTTCCAGTCCATTTTAACACTTTTAACACATCATCGTCCTGAGCAGTGGCGTAATAAGCAAAAAAGTTGGGGGGGGGGGGCTGGCAGACAAAATCAAAATCCGCATCACCCCCACTCTTACATGCAGGCCCCGCTGAACGTTTTTCAAAGTGGGTGGGGGAGGCTAAAGTATTTACGATCAGGTAGAGCGTAGTGTAAATTGGCGTGGGGTCTAGGGGCAAAGCCCCGGCAGGGGTCAATGGGCAGAGTCTTTTTAGAAATTTGAATCTGTATTTTAGAGCACTTAAAAGCTTATCCGTATTATTTACGATAGAGGGAAACATCTGCCCCTGGGGACGTATCAAATATCCATGTAGAAAAATGAAGAAAATGGTTTGACAAAGATCGAAAATTAATCACGAAAACGAAATTGACCATGGGTAGTGCTGGATCACGAAGTTTCGGGATGGAATCGCATGAAAACAGTATGAAAGTGAGTGAAGAAATTCGTTAAAATACAGAGTCATCGCAACCAGAAGAGAAAAAGACAAACTTGTGTTTGGGGTGTGGGCTATTGCATAAACTTCACTGTATAAAACTATCGGGGATGGTGGAATAGGTATAAAGAATCGGGGGAAATGGGAATAAAATAAAGCCACTTAAATTTGTGAAAGGATGCAAATGTGTATTTGTGCTCGCTGGTATCAGCAACTTGAGAATTGTTAAAAGTTGACAGTTGGATAAAGTCCCCCCGAATAAATACTTCAAATACTTTCATATCTTTCATACCTATCGAATGACATCAAGGTGTCAAATGAGTAATGGTAGGAAGGAATTCCTTAAAGATAAAGACCAGTTCTGGTCATGCGATTGCATTGTGAAAGAAACGTTGTGGAATCGATCAGAAAAGGTTGATCATCTAGCATATAAGTATTGGTGTGTACTGCAAGGTTCTGGAATCATCAAAATGATAAGAAATTTGGCCCAGTCTTGGTAAAGTTACAAGCACTGTACACAGAAAGATGTATATGGGACTACGCGACCACGTGCGCGATATATCTATTTGGTCCCAATAGATATAATAATTTACCAAATATATCAATTAGTAGGCGGTTTCCCGACTTTCCCGGCAAAATTTGTATCACCACGTATTAGTCAAAACATATTCTTTCACATGATTGGTAATGAGAGCTTCCATTTCAATTTTTTGAGAGAGGGGCGTTTCCAAAACTGGTCTTTACCTTTAAATGCTGTGAGCACCGAACTCGGTTGCCTATAGATCTGGAATAATATTGGATCGCCTTCAAGGCCCTCTGTACTAGTTTGGCCAGGAGGGATTAGAGGGATTAGCGTGGTCACTGACAGGTGGTTATCTCATCAACTCAGCTGTTTAACATAAGAAAAAAGGGATCATGGGGGACCAACGGGCACCGCTTAGGCATTGTTTTCTATATAGAGGGAGCAAGTAGCTACAAGTAGTACAGTGTGGCTTTAAACACCTAATGTGGTGGATTATGTGCGTATATGTATAAACATGTCCATTTTTTTAAAGATTATTATCAAAACATCAACGATTTTTTACACTTCATGCGTAAGTCGATTTTGGAAAAGCTAGGTGAAAAATCCGTGCTTTGTTCTGGCTGGTATCAGCAAAGTTGAGAGTCGTGAAAAGACTTTGGATTTTTTACACTCTGATCATTGCCAAGACAGTTTATGAAATAACATCAGGCTTTGTTTTCTATATCTATGTTCTAACTTATCTCTTAAAAACGTCATGGTTTAGTGAGCAAGCCAGCTTAAATTTAATAGCTCAAAACTTTAAAACACTCAATGAACGGATGAAATATAATTGATCACTGAAGTACACAGTCATGTTAATGGGATATGTAAGGATGTAAGGAGAACGAAGCCTGTTCTTCCACAAATTGTCTTTTAATGATCAGAATATATAAATATCTCAGCCTTTTCACGACTTGAGTTTACTTAAGATTTATTTAATGGGGTAGATAATGATATGCAAACAGATTCATATTATGATAACCTGATATGATAAAGATGTTAGTAGGTAGGAATATCCGGATTTCTATTTGAAATGAAAATCTACTAAAATAGTTTGAAATATTTATTTTTGGGAGACTTTTTTTGACAGTTTATTTGTTTGGGAGACAAGTGTACAGTGTAGATAATTATATATAAGTCCACGTGTTGGCATTCGATGACGCAACATATTTTGATGAAGAAGAGAAGTTTCATGCTTTAAATCCAACAGATTTTATTAGGTATCGAATTTATATATATATATATATATATATATATATATATATATATATATATATATATATAAAACCACTTGATAAAGACGCAATGTAGGCTACGTCAAAAATTCGTCACCTAATACAATCTGTTTGATTTAAAGCATGAAACTTCTCAGTGCATATAAAAAAGTATACCCAAACTCTGTAGCTTCTAATTAAAAATTAATAACCTGCGTGACCTTGAATTACATTTCATATTAAAGAGTAAATAATACCATGTACATAATTCTACTGCCACGGATGACTGACCTGCGGGCTTTACAAAAAGTATTGTCCAAAAAACTCTTATACAAAGATTGGGCTGAAGCAATGGATGTGGATCATTCGTCATTGTGTGTCTTATCTCAGTCCGATAACTGATTTATTGACATTACAGTTGGAAAGAAAAGGTGCTAATGTCAACTCAAACTCAAAGAAAGACTCATTGCAAGCAAATTTATAATATTCTCTTCATTATGATGACACAATGTTGGCTTCATTCGCATTCCTTGTTTAAGGTAACCCTTCTTATTGAGCGATTCACAACAGATAAAGGTTATTTGGGATACGCTCCTTTTTTGTTCTTATATAAAATTCTACTGTCACTTTCTTTGGTTGTTATCATCTTATGTGTTCTTCCTTGATGTTGTTGTTTTAGTTTTAAGGCGTGTATCATGCATTCCTTGCATTTGATTATTGTAACCTTGTAGCTAGACTAAGCAGAGATAAATGTCATAATTGAATAAAACACGCCAATAAAACTAAAACAACAACAACAACAGATGATAGATAATAACGAGCAGTTAATAAGCTGTTTAAAAATAATTGACGGCTATACTATGGATTGAAACAAGGTCCTGTGAAATCTTAGGTACCTTGAATCATGGTCTATGCTTGAATCACTTTAAACAATAGGACTGAACAATGAGGCAGAATGTAACGTTTAAAAGAATATAAGACCCCAAAAGCACATGCATATGACTTGACCAATATTTGTTTCATGAGCCCAAGGCAATTTTGACAACACTCTTTAAAGACCCTGGTGCTTAGTCACCGTGGCAGAAAAATTATGAATAGGGTATCATTAGAAGGAAATCAAGTTATTCTTCATCATGTGAAATTTCAAGTTCACATTGCCATTGGTGATGAATTTTTTATTAGGAGCTATCATAGTTGGGTATACTTTTTTATACGCACTGTATAAACAGTCAACAACTAAATTTTTTCACACCCTTACCAAGTTTTGTAATCTTTTAAGTGCGTGAAAAAAGGATTCAACAAAGGCCCTCATTCAACCTATCCACCTTCCAATCTTGAATTACGAAAAACACACTAAAGAAACACATCAAATTTACAAGGGGTGCCAACATGATGAGTCGAAAGATCGGTTTGTAATGCATTTTAGCCAATTTTGGTTTATTGTTAGAGCTCAAACTTTCGACGTATCCTTACGTCTTCCTCGGGAGCTTTTGATTTGGTATCATACAAAATTGAAACAATATATCAAAAAATAGTAGCACGCCCATTCTCAGTCAGATATAGGTTGCTAACGAAACCGTCTCCCTTAACAAAAAGAATTTTCACACGAAAAAAAAAAGGATTCAACAAAAAAAAGGATTCAACAAAGGCCCTCATTCAACCTGTCCACCTTCCAATCTTGAATTACGAGAAACACACTAAAGAAACACATCAAATTTACAAGGGGTGCCAACATGATGAGTCGAAAGATCGGTTTGTAATGCATTTTAGCCAATTTTGGTTTATTGTTAGAGCTCAAACTTTCGACGTATCCTTACGTCTTCCTCGGGAGCTTTTGATTTGGTATCATACAAAATTGAAACAATATATCAAAAAATAGTAGCACGCCCATTCTCAGTCAGATATAGGTTGCTAACGAAACCGTCTCCCTTAACAAAAAGAATTTTCACACGAATTGGGCCCCCCCCCCCAAAAAAAAAAAAAAAAATTAGTGCTCTTCATTCACCGGCTGGCTGAGTCGCCGCTAAATATTTTCTCACGAATGGGGCCCCCTCCTGTCGCCGGCTGGATCCGCCCCTGCCCTTTACAATGGAGATGGTAATTCAAGCGCATTGTAAAGAGCATCGCGCGCGCTACTATTATGTTATATCAATTTTAATTCTGTATGAAACCAACCAAATGAAATCCCCATATAGCTGTAACAATAAACCATGACTGGCTAAAATGCATTACAAACCGTCCCTGGACTGTGAAATGTGAACATATAATATATATATAGTGTTATTCGCGACTTTCAATACATGTAATAATTTTCATTCACAGACCGGACAAGATGTAGACTCCATGATAGCAGCCTTAGGGCACACCCAAATCTACCACAAATACAAAACCGTCTTTCCTGGTTTCGCTGCCGCCCTGACAGACCGCATGCTTCAGTTTGTGAGTATACATTGATTCGAATTGTTTCTAACATTTTGAAATCATATCATTATATTTTGTTAACTGTTATCCGGTCAACGCATCGAATGAAGAGTGATTTAACAAAATAGAAAGGAATTTCCAGGGCATGTCCAAGATATTTTGCCCCATGCGCTACTCACCACAACTAAGATTTCAGTGTATCTATCTGATGACGGTAGGCCTATGAAACTGATAGCCCCACGAGAGCTTGATAATATAAAAATGATAATAACACATGGTATTTTTATGTTCATTTATATTCACATTCCACAATATAATTCATTAATATTAGGTAACGTGCACATTGGACTTGTCCTATAGTGTTACTTAAGCGTAAGCATCTGACAAGCGAATACATGACTATGCCTACTGATGTAGTTCTAAAATACTTTATCACAACACTACATTTATATTGAAGTGTAAAGACATCAATGATGCTTACTGAGAAAAATAAGGCAAATCGTCGCATGCCCGACAGAAGGAATGAATTCAATATGCCAATTGATGCCGTTTTTAGAAAGGGCATTTATAACCTAGCAACTAAAAAAAAACGAAAACAAAAACGAAAACAAACTAATCAGTTATATATTATATGATGCAGGCTCTATCTTCGGATGCGGTGGAATATGTAGAAGAAGATGGTGTTGTCCGGGCTGACGAGGTGGCGTCATGGGGTCTTGATCGAATCGATCAGCTAAGTCTTCCTCTTGATGGTGACTTCCAACCCATTGGTAACCAAGGACAAGGGGTCAACATCTATGTCATCGATACCGGTATCCTTATTGATCATCAAGACTTCAATGGCAGAGCCTCTGTGGGCTATGATTACGACGATGGAACGGTAATTTGACTTCATTTTTGGTCGAATCCTGGATAATCGAGTAATTGTAAATGTGGATCCCCAGGAGGTAAGTCTCATGCACACCACCGGGGGCGTTCTCGGGAACGGGGACAGGTATTATTGGGAGTGGGGGACATCGCTTGAGTCTCTCTTTGCTTTAAGTACGGCGGCATAATTTTATAGCTTCGAATTTGGGCAGAATTGTGCACTTTTGTCTTAACTGGTACAGTTGTTAAATGGTACGTACTGAAAAATATAAAACATGGAAGCACTTTTAACAAAGACATTATGAGAGTAACTTTTAAGGAAAGTGCAATAACAGTTACGCTCCGAATCATCACTCACCGTTAGCCAAGGTGTAGTGACCGTACATCACATTGTGAATGCGTCTTATTCCTAATTGATATCTGAGGTACCATATCCGTAGGCCCTATTTCTCCCTCTCCAGGGGCGGCGGAGCGTCTTCCAAAGTGGGGGGGGGCGCCAACAAAACAGGGCACTTTCTGGGAAAAGGGGCACGTTCAAAGGGAAACTTCAACGCGAAAATTTACAATTTTTAGACATTGGTTCATACCCGTACATGTATTGTAGTTGATTGTAATTACATTATCAGGGATGATATCTATATTTGTTTCTCTCTTTACATGGTCCACGATACTGCTTAAGCCTCATACTTTGGAGTTGGGTGCGATATTCTGAATATAAACTTGCGAGCGAGCGAAGCGAGAGAGAATTTTTTTAAAGATTTGTGAGGTCGTAGTGCGAAAAAAATTAAATCTTATAAAGAGGATAAAAACACAACTCCTGATGACTTTTAAGCACAGTCTAATCATGAAACACTGAAAAGACCTTTTATAAGTAACATTGATATATCATCTATAAATGCGAGCGAGCGTGGTGGGCGAGCTTTGGGGGAAATAAAAGAAAAGAGGTTCCATGTCACTTTAAATTAGGGGCGGATGTTATGGAGAAAGGAAAAAGGGGCATTTCTCAGAAGGGAAAAGGACACTTGTTAGAAAAGAAAAGGAGCACGTGTCAAAGTAAAAAAGGAAATTATCAGGGGTGAAAATGGGGGCACTTTTCGCATCTGAAAAGGGACACTCACCAGAGAAGAAAAAGGCACTTATGAGAATGGGAAATGGGCGTCTGTTGAAGTAAAAAGGGGCACTTATCATATTTTAATCGGGGCATTTATCAGAGGTGAAAAAGGCCATTTATGAAAAGGGGAAGGGGCTCATATAAAAAAGGGAAATATGCCCTTATCAGAGGTGAAAAGGGGCAATCATCAAAGATGGAAAGGACCACTTATCAGAAGGTAAAGGAGCAATTATTATAAAGGGAAAAGGGGCACTTGTTTAAGTAAAACGTGTCTCTCTCAGATTTGTATTGGGGCAATTATCAGAGGTGAAGGGGGCACTTATTAAAATGGAAACGGGACCCTTGTCGAAGGAAAAGGGGCACTTATTCGAATTTAACGGGCATTTATGAGAAGGGGAAGGGGCTCTTATGAAAGACAATTAGGTGCACTTATCACAAGGAAAAGGGGCACATGTCAAAATAAAAGAGGCACTTGTCAAAGTAAAAGAGGGCACTTTTGCTAAGTAAAAAGGGGCACTTTTTGGTACCTGGGAGTGGGGGACGCTGTGCCTCCCCCCCCCACCCAGGAAGGGTCGCCTCTGTATTACATGAATTACTATATATAAGTGTCAAAATAAAATGTATTTTATTAATGTTTTCTTTCTCGCTGCATAAAGTTGAGTTGAGTCTGGGTTTATTTTATTTATACACGGTAAAAGCCCGAAGCAGTTCGCAGACTGGCTTCAATCAGGGCCGTGTTGATAAAAAACAACATAATCATGACATATTAACAAAAGTAATATAACACTGACAAATTTACAACCATAATCACGACAATATATAGAAACAATTAAATAAGATAAACAATTGAAATAAGTTATGATCATCATAATGTGTTGGCATATATATATATATATATAGTAAAAACAAAAAGAAGTATAACAAGATATTAAATAAGCTAAGAACATATTTATGTTAAATATTAAATAATTACACTTTAAAACAAAAACAAAAGAAAACACACATACATGTAAAAGTTATATATTACACATATTAAACTTATGAAATTAAGACAAATGCGTAGTTCATATCGTGTAGAAGTAAAATGAAGTATGGAATAATAATAAATACTTAAGAACGTATGAATATGGATCAGTTAAATATTACATAAATAATTGTTTTTGTTTTTAAAGAGACAGAAAACTTATATCGTATTGCATAAATCTTTACACACAATTAGACATTTAAAACAAAAAGGGTTTCATATTGCGTTAGGAGTAATATAAAAAATATAAGAATGATAAATAGGTTAAAAGTATAAAGATATGTATACAAATATAAAGCATTAAAAAAAAACAAAGCACAGCTCACTGAACTAATAAGTTACCCCCTCCCCACATACTTAAGTACATAAGTACAAGTCCACTCCAAAAATAACTTACTTTCAATAGAAGTAGAAAAATCAGACAAACCAATCAAAAAAAGTTTGAGCAAAAAACTAATAAAAAAGTTATGAATTTTTAATGACATAAAAACTTTGAAAATCACTAGACAAATTGGCAACTCACTCATGAGTCTGTGACGTCATGTCCTCACTATCCACTAATTATTTACTTTATATTGATAATATAAATTCCTATTTTCCCCCTAAGAATCCTATTTCTTCACACCAGCATCCAAGTCAGATTGAAAGTAATATGTTTTTGTGTGGATGCACTAATATGTATAGAGTAATTTTTTTCCAGTTAAATCATGAAAAATGTGAATTTCGATACACTGTTTATATAAAAATCAACAATTATGAATATACAATATTCAGAAAATAGTATCAATTCTTCAAAGTTCATAAAAGATTTTGTGAAATGTCATGCACGCAATATGATTCAAATCATATAACCTGGGCAAAGGCATGGGGAAATCAAGTTTTGGGGGATAAAAAGGGAAATTAATGGGAATAAACGATATAAAGCAATTGATAAATGGTGAGGACATGACGTCACAAACTGATAACCAAATTGGCAATTTGTGTAGTGATTTCCATTTTTCCATAGTTTTACATACTTTTTCAAAAATTCATAACTTTCTTATTAGTTATCCGATTTTGCTCAAACTTATTTTGATCGGTTTGTCTGATTTGTCTGCTTCTATTGAAAGTAAGTTATTTTTGGAGTGGACTGTCTTGTACTTTAAAAATATTTAACGATTTAGCACCTTGTACATCATGTGGCAAGTTATTCCATGTTAAGGCCCCTCTATATTTAAAGATCTTTTCATAGTCTCAGTCTTTGGTCTTATTGTTTTCACATTATACAGACTTGAACGTGTATTGTATGTATGGTCAGCAAATATAAACCTTTCTACTAAACATTCAGGAGCTTGTTTTGAGACAATCTTATACATCATAATTGCTACATTATTTGTTCGATTATTGTCAAGTGTATTCCAATTTAGTCTTGTTAAATTTTCATCTGATGAGGAATACCAAGAGGACTTATTAATTATTCGTGCTGCTCTATCTTGAATTTTTTGTAATTTGTTTTTCTGTGTACTTCCACATCCACCCCCATACTACATCACAATAATTTAAGTGAGACAATACTAGTGATTATAAACCATTTTCATTTTATATTCATTTACTATATTTCGTATAGATTTGAGCATATATAATCCGTTAATGCTAAATATATTACTCATTGCGGATGTAGTATCGAAAATAATATCGCTAGTGATATTCGTTTGTCTCGCAATGTGGTCAATAAGGAATCTAAAAGATCTCGACGTTTCGTGCGCCGCTGCAACACTTCGTCAGGTGATAAAAACTAATGTAAGCAAGGGTGTTTTATACTCTACGGGAGGACCGGCGCGACGGTCAATAATTCGATCGATAATTGGAACAATAACGCACAAGGACTATTGGCCGACGCACACGGTACTCGACCAATCAGCAGGCCGCTGGTTCGGCTCGCCTGCTGGGCGGAAGCAATAGCGAGCTCAACCAATCAACGGGCCGCTGCATCATTTGCAGAAGGAATGTTTTTGGCAAGAGATGGTCCCACGCTGACAAAGTACTCATTTAGATTTTGAGCAATAGTTTTTGAGTTGAGTATATCTCCTTCCTCATTTTGTATACAAGTTATGCTATTACCTGACCTTTTACGTAGTAAATAATTTATTCAACGCTGCCCAAGTTTCTTTCACGTCATGACATGAGTTTTCAATTTGATACTGAAAAGTTTCTTTTTTACTTTGTTTAATTTTTGAAGATACATAATTTTTCATCTTTTTATAATCTAACCATTCTTCAGTAACTTTGATTTCTTTGACATGACGTTCCTTTTCCTTGCGTTCTTTAACATTGTTTTCATTTTCAGCACTTTCTTTCTCTTCATTTTCTTTCAAAGTTCTTTCAATAGCTTTCTGTTTCATTGCGTCTCTTTCATGCATCAAGTTCAATATATCTGCATTGATCCATGGAGGTCTATCAACTATCAAGTTTAACTCTTCTTTTTCGAACAGGTGCGTGTTTATCACAGATCCTCGATATCAAACGGTTAAACTCATTTAAAGATTCATTAGAATCACCTGCATTAAAGGGAATTGGTAACATTGTTCAGATGAGAGAAAGTGGTGCTACATATGGAAACGTTTGCTTGGATTTGTCTCATAAAAGAAGTTGACCACAACACACAGCGTTGAGTGCAGGGGTCACGGGCACAGAACTGTAAAATACGTAGAGCGCTCATCCCAATTCACAATGCACAGATCGACGTGTGGCTGTTGAACGTGCTGGGAGATACGCTCGAGTGCACACGCCGCCATTTTGCTTAGTCCTCTATCTTTTCAGCTCACAAATTTCAAGAATTCCAGTCTGGCCTTGAGAAAAAAGCGGCGAACACAAAAGAGGACTAACAAAGATGGCGGATATCACCTTATCACGTACGAGCGCTGGCCACATTTTTCGAACCACTATGAGCCTTCTACGTATATTTACAGTTCTGTGGTCATGGGCCACTGGCTTCATCGGGAAGGTAGTTCCATTATGTGAATGAGTAAATTCCGACAAAAATATACATCCAATCAAAACAAATTTCATACCAGAAGAAAGCTAATGATTAGTATATTCATTAGCCGCTTGCCCCAAAGCCGCTTGACCACAGTGGAACGAGTGAGAGCTTGCGAAAGCGGCCAAAGTGTGATTAAAACTCGCTTTTTGCTCTTCTCCAACGCAAAACGAGACGACATTGTGCTGGATAAATATGTTTTTTTCCGACAAAAGTACAGAAAAAATGCATATTGTTTTTTATATTATACTTGTTGAAATGTTACCCGAGTGAATCCCGGGCACCCCAATGCTGGAAAGAAACGCACATTTGAGAAAACTTCACTTTTTCATGGAAAAATGCTTAATGGTCTATGCACGCAAGTCAGATTGAGCGGATGATACAACGTTTCCATATAGGTATAATGACTTCAATGCTAGATGTACAATTAAAGATAATCTGAAAATTTGAGTGAAAACGGACCATTATTAATGATACAAATTGGGAAAAACTGATCTGATCGATTCCTTAATTCTCCCAACTATATTATTACAATTTAATTACATTTTAGGTGAATGTAAATCGTCAAAAAGCAAAAAATTGGCTCTATAAACCATTCCAGACATTTAAGTATTGAAAGATTTTTAATAGCCTGTTTTATGTCTTTTTTTTCATGGAAAAACGGTTGGGAAAATTCAAAAATGGTTGGGAGAATTTACTGTTAATCACTGTTAGAGGGTGTTGACCAGTGACGCCTTCAAAGAAAACTATAGATATCTTTGTGATTTGAGAATTTTTTCAGGATTTTTTGTATGTCAGAGGGTTAGTACAGTAGAAGGAATATAATAAGTAACATTTTATACAAAAATTATGTAATTATTTTCATCAACCTTCAACAATGTTACCGAGTCACTTTAAGAACGTTCAACGTTCTTAATGTTTTCATTCCTGAATTCAGCACAAAATGAATCATTATCTTATTGTTTGTAGCTTCTATAGGTGCTATAAACAATCATGCTGTGTTTTCTCGCTTTGATTTTTCCCCCATAATGATATATACCAAGGAATGATCGCTAATTCCGGTATGGATAACTCCGCTTTCGGCTACCTTCGAGAAATTTGAAACATAGATTAAGTCAATAAGTGACTTTGAATTCTGTACAATCCTAGTTGGTTTATTAATTACTTGAACCAATGAAAATGTATCACAAATCTCAGTTAATCGCATCGTATATCAACTTGCTGGGCATGCAAGCAGGTCACAGTTCAAATCTCCTAGAACAATGACATCTTTGTTCTCATTGTCCAATTTCGTTAATATAGATTCGAACTTGTCAAACAAATTAATAACAGATCCCGGCGGTCTATACCAAGCAATTAATATTATCGGTGAACATTTAGGAAGACTGATTTAAACTGATACCATTTCAATATCCTCAGTCATGAAATCAGACCTGATGCAAAGCATTCCGTTTGCCCTCTTGAAACCCCTAACACTAATATACATTAGCAGGTACTTCAGACACTGTGGAGTTTTGATGTGTCGCATTCTATTTTTTGTTTATTGATACGGTTTATTTATGCCCGCTGGTAGGTGAATTGTTTTTAACACAGGTTTCACTATTTCACTTTACTTTCACTTTTTGCTGCGTTAGGACTTTATATATTGGTCAAATGATAGAGATCATGAGATGGGCTTGGAAAGTGTGAGTGGTTAATTTTGTTATACTCGAGGCGAGACTTGAGCGTAGGGAGTGAATTTGGTAGCGAAAGTGGTGAGAAGCCATTTTGATTATTTTGTTGGAGAAAGACCTGCCTCTAAAAGTGGGAGTGCGGGAAGATTTTGGGCTTGCTGTTTGAGAGCGATTCCCCCATTTTGTGATTCTAATGTTTCTGCTAGTGAGAGCGAAACGAGCAGACGACCGTCGTTCGGACACGATCCCTACGGGAGGCAGGCAACCGGGTCTTCAATTTTCAGAATAACTGTAAGTCTCAACCAATAAGCTCACCTCTCATGTTCCTCAACATTATGACCCTGTTTTTATACCCTTTATTGTAAATGGACAGTGGCGGATCCAGGAATTTCTTACCGGGGGGGGGGCACAAAATCGCATGGGGTGAAATATATGAAAAACGATGGAGCGAGGCGTCAGCGGCGAGGGAGCGGAGCGACCAAGCGGGGGTAGGTCTGGGAGGGGGTCAGAACCCCCTCCCTGAGTAGGAAGCATTCGCA
Source organism: Mesocentrotus franciscanus (assembly GCA_037976565.1). Classification (NCBI taxonomy): domain Eukaryota; kingdom Metazoa; phylum Echinodermata; class Echinoidea; order Camarodonta; family Strongylocentrotidae; genus Mesocentrotus; species Mesocentrotus franciscanus. The sequence continues at coordinate 22,327,897 of CP137668.1, forward strand.
ATTTTAGAACCACATTAGGCGCATTTTCAGGCACTTCCTGGAGAAATATGACGTAAAATTGCTTTCTCCTACCCCCTCCAAGAGTAGGGTTTTCAGGGGAGGATGATGAGATCTAGCTTTTTGCTAAGGGGTGACCCAATGTCGACACGGAGCATCGTCCACGAGCCGCAAAGCGGCGAGGCGATTTTTTGTTGCTGCTATTTTGAACCCCCGTAAGTAATGTTTTCCTGGCATCTACTGACACAATGGAGACCATAAAAAGCAGTGCATGATAATTACGTCTTTTTAAATCAAGTAACAGTTTAAGGGGGGTTGACCCAAAGACGATGCAGAGCATTGTCCACGAGCCGCGTAGCGGCGAGGCGATTTTTGGAGGTGCTATTTTGAACCCCCGCAAGTGATGTTTTCCTGGCATCTATATACTAACACAATGAAGACCAAAAAAAGCAGTGCATGATAACGTCTTTTTAATCCAAGTAACAGTTTGAGGGGGGTTCGACCCAATGACGATGCGGAGCATCGTCCACGAGCCTCGAAGTCCGAGCCGCGTAGCGGCGAGGCGATTTTTGTTGTTGCTATTTTGAACCCACGTAAGTGATGTTTTCCTTGCATCTATATACTAACACAATGGAGACCATAAAAAGCAGTGCATGATAACGTCTTTTTAAATCACTTAAGTAACAGTTTAAGGGGGGTTCTACCCATGCAATGACGATGCGGAACACCGTCCACGAGCCGCGAAGTCCGAGCCCCGTAGCGGCGAGGCAATTTTTTTTGTTGCTATTTTGAACCTTCGTAAGTGATGTTTTCCTGGCATCTACTAACACAATGGAGACCATAAAAAGCAGTGCATGATAACGTCTTTTCAAATCAAGTAACAGTTTGACCCGATGACGATGCGGATACTGTGTGGGTCTGGACACATGATGGCGTTTTTCTATTCACATCACATTTTCACTTGGCAGCCCACGGGGGGGTACACCCCTAACCCCTCCCCATCCCCATAGATCCGCCACTGGGATCTTTTGCAAACTGGAAGCAATAAGCATTACATGTAGGCGATGGAAAAAAGTGCTTGCGAAACGGATAGAAAACTTTGTAGTAGGCTCTTCGCGGCCACAGGGATGACAGAAAATAATATGACAATGAAACCAGCAACTGTGGCAGGATTAATGGTGAGGAAAATCTTCATGCTGAAGGAGCACTTAGAATAGGTTTATCGGAAAATTAATTCAAGACTAAGTTATAAGTTATAAGTTAGAAGTTATAAAGGAGATAACATCTTTGGTATTAGTCATGTTCGACTTAAAATTGCCACACCCCCCCCCCGCCCATTACCCGGTAAAAAAACACCTTCTTATAATATCATCCCCCTTTCTTTCTTTTCCCTTCTCATTATTCTCCTTTTCCCCCTTTTCTCTCCTCCGTCTTTCCCCCTTTCTTCTTTTTCCGCCTTTTCTCTCCTCTCTCTTCTCCTTTGCCCTCCTTTTTCTCCTCTCCCCTTTTCTTTCCTCCCTCTTTTCTTCTTCTTTCTCTCTTCCCTTTTTTCTTTTTCCTCTCCTTTTTCTTTCCCCCTCCTTTTTCTCCTTTTCTTTTTTTTGGCCGGGGGCACGTGCCCCCTGTGCCCCCCCTGGATCCGCCACTGATGGAAACATTGAGGTCTAGTTGTCAATATCCAAAACTTGAGCATGTTACTTAGTTGTGGCATATTTTTTTTAAGTAAGTGATTTGGGATTTGTGTCATTTGAAAACTTAAGACATATACGACACTTCTAATACATTTGTAAAATATTAAATTAACTTTATGAACACCCTCTTTCGGCAGACGCTGAAAGTCAGCCATTTTGGATATTGTAAATGGTATAGGTAGCCATTTTTAAATTTTGATGCAAACAGAATGCCTTAACATTTTTTCTTTTTTTACAAACATAATTATTTCTAGAGTCAGAAAACAATTTTTTATTTGTGTATCCCCACTTTAAGTGCTGAACAGTTTTTGTAAACCTTACGTATAACGACAACAAAATTTGTAAACCATTAGTTTATCATTCTATTAATTTGCTAACATCATAATTATATAAATGATTATATTCCACATACAAAGAATCTTGCGCTACGATTGGTCAAAATTAAATCACGTGATGAAAGATAGTTCGCCCATGGCCCCATCATTGATGGGAGAAGAAAAGTTCGTTACACTGTGTACTATCTTCAGTCAAAGTGCGTTGTACTGTGTAGATAGTAGTATACAAATAATACACAGCAGTGAGGGCATTAGTAAGAATTACCCACACAAGGTACCTTTGGAACAGTCTAACACGCCCAAGGCGATAGCCGAGGGTGTTTGGACTGTTCCGAAGGTACCGAGTGTGGGTAATTTTACTAATGCCCGAACAAAATGATGTGTATTATTTGTTTTATAGGATGATGTTTTATTTGTTTTATGAAATGATGTTTTACAACGTGGTTTTACTAATGACCGGTCATTATCATTTACTAATATTCCGCTTTTATATATCGCTTAATACATCGATGATGTCTCTAAGCGCATTACAGATATATTATTACCCCGGTCATCGGATTCAGGCTTGCCCGCACACAATGTATGCACATTTCTCCACTCCCTGGGGAGCATTCCAGCCAGGCGTCATTTAAGCGCACACTCATCTAAACACATTAACTTTCGCATCCTACCGGGTACCCATTTAACAACTGGGTGGAGAGTGGCAAATGTAGATTAACGTCTTGCCAAACGATATTAGTGCCGCGGCGGGACTCGAATCCCGTACCTTGTGATCTGCAGTCGGGTGACCTATCCACTAGACCACAATGCTTCTACCCCTCCCCCAAAACACCTTTGTATATTTTGTTGTTTGTTATTCTTAATACAGTTTATTTATATCTCATTAAACAATTCCATACATAAAAAATGTCTTTCTCTCTATCCAGCGATGTCCATATTACTATTACTGGAATCTCCCTTTTTTATGTCAGTGGGAATTAGTTTACATGAGTGGCCAAGAACTTTTACCATAAGTTATTTCATGGATTCGGTGAAGTGCAAATTTTTGAGTGTGTTATTGTTTCTTTTTCTTTTTCTTTTTTTCTAGCTCGTCATATTTTTCTGGCTCGTCTTCCAAAATCAAAGACTTTAATGTCCTCTTCATTCCCTCCTACTACAGGGAATCGACTGCAATGGCCATGGTACGCACTGCGCAGGCACTGTTGCAGGGACTGCTTTCGGCGTCGCCAAGTTGGGTCACGTGATAGCAGTACGCGTTCTAAACTGTTTCGGAAATGGCGGCTGGGCTGACATTATTTCAGGTATACCAAGGTTATGATAACATATCGAAAATTACAAAATGTATTAATCCATTTGGCACATCTGGGCCCCGTCTTACAAAGAGTTGATATTATTATATAATTTGCTTATTTGCGATTGATTGGAGGACTTGTGATTGATTTGGATCAGTCGCAACTCTTTATAAGACGGGCCCAGATATCAGAAAAGTCTTTGAACAAAGGACAGTGGCCTTTATGACATCCTTGATAAACTTAACAATGAGTGGCATCACAAGAAAAGAGAGAGAATACAACAAATTTTGCTTTGATATACAGTTTCTCGTGAATTCAATGATTCATAGTATGTGCTAAATGTCAAATTCCTTTTTTGTTTGGAAATAACATTTCCCTCCCGATTGCAAATTCTGAGAAATCCGCCATTTCATTTGCTCTGATAGCGTTCCATTTTCGTGATTTTACGTGTGCCCATGAAATACCATGCACTTTCTCCTTATACGTATAGAGTGTTTACATACAGTATGGGCAAACCCATGGGTGTACGGGGACAGTTTTGAGAGGGTGCTGACGACTTTTTCCCGAATAGGGAAGCTTCTGGCCTATGAAGTTTTGTCTAGAGAAAATGTCACTGTTTTTATATAAAATTAGACTTTCGAGATACAACTGTAGGATGTAAAGATTACAGGTTCGAGCTAGCACTTCGTTGCCCAAAAATGAGATGATATATGCCCAAATATTGGTAATTTCAAAATTTCCGGAGGGGGGGGGGTGGTAAACTAGCCGGTTAACCCCTCCCCTCCCCTCTGCCCCCCACCCGCCCCTCTGCCCCCCCCCCCTCCATTCCGCCTCAGGCTGCACATCTACCTATACCGTCGTACAAGGTCGCGTTGTAAATGATCTGAACATTATTTTCTTTATTATGTAGATCTATGTTTTTAGGGCACTCACGTGACAGTTGGCTTTCAGGTAATTTAGGATCTTACTGAAAAAGTTGGTAATCATTTTTTATTATGGTTGTCTTAAAAATTACTAATTTTGAAAGGTTGCGAGTGGGTAGCAAACAACGCAGTGTTTCCTGCTGCTGTATCTATGTCTCTTGGTGGAGGCGAAAGTGAAAGCGTAGATAATGGTGTCCGTGCTATGATTAATGCTGGAATCAGTGTATCAGTGTCAGGTGGTAACGATGACTTCTCATCATGCCGCAAGTCTCCTGCAAGAACACCGGAGGTAAACACCTTAAAATGCATTTTATTTCAAGAGATTCCTAAACAAATCCATTTCAATTTAACGATTCAAGTATTCCTAATCAAATTCATTTTCTGTTTGATAGTGAATCGCGAATATCTGGTAACAAATCTAAGGAAAGTTGATGTATACATTGTAATAACAGCACCGGATTTGACACACTGGCAGACGAATACGTTATAAGCTACTTTGGATATTAATTGGATCATCTCAAATTCGGTCCATGAGGCCTGTTTGCCGAATCGTTTAACAGGATGCTTTCTCCTGAAACAGTTAGTCTAAATTAAACAAATTGAAAATATATAAATTTTTATTATTTTATAGGTCTACTTCATTACTATGTAAGATTTCCGGGCCTCATGCAAACTCTGAAAAGATGGTTTAGGTGCTTGAAATAATATAGGTGTATGTTAAACATAGACAAAAATCAGTTATGATAAGAAATATCAAATCATATTTACGTATTTACGTGCTATCCAAAAGATAGATGACTGTAATAAACAAAAGTTAATCATGCATGGAGCTTCATCACTTGTAGAGTGGTTATTTTAAAACGCAGAGATCAGGACCCTTTCATTTAAAGGGGTAGGTGAAAAGTACTGATCCAATAATATATTTTACCTACATATCAGGCTATCACTGTGGGCGCCACTGACTCTGCTGATGTCCGAGCTAGCTTCTCCAACTATGGCACCTGTCTCGATATCTTTGCTCCTGGTGTCGGCATCACATCAGCCTGGTACACCTCGGTTGATTCAACTAATACCATCAGTGGTACATCCATGGCAACACCCCACGTAGCTGGTCAGTTTTCAGTCTAGCGTTTCCCTCTTTGTAGAGATAAAGTTATATGATACATTGTATTAAGATGGGTATGTTTACCATTATGACAAACGCCTTGTGGCTGATATCTATTTCAAAGAAATCCGAGTGGTGGAAAGCATTGAAAATAACGGAATTGACAACGCATATTTTCCATTTTTCGACTACCATGCGTCGGCACGAGCAGAGCCAAATATGCACATAGATTCGCTAACTCGCTTTGAGTAAGACACGCCCTGACGAACTTATTTGTTGTTGATGTGATGTGCGTATGCTGATTATAGGACACCTACCCCCTGGACACCCACCCCCGGATAATCACCCCCAGTCAACTACCCCCTAGGACAACTATACCTCCTAGGACAACTACCCCCTAGGGCAACCACCCTCTAGGACGACTACCCCCGGGACAAATACCTCCCGGATAACTACCCCCGGACAACTACCCCCGGACAACTACCCCCTAGGACAGCTACCCCGGATAACTACCCCCAGACAACTACCCCCTCCAGACAACTACCCCCTACGACAACCATCCTCTAGGACAACTACCCCCGTACAACTATCATAGGGGGTAGTTGTCTGGGGGTAGTTGTCCTAGGGGGTAGTTGCCCTAGAGGGTAGGTGTCCGGATACGGCGTATGCTCAACAAAAACATGCGCCAAATTGTATCCAACTTAAACCAAGTTGGCCTTCCATATGGATTGCTCTGAGCCAGCGTTTTTCAACCTTTTTTAAGTCACGGCACCCTTCGAAGAATTAAAAAGATTCGCGTCACCTCAATCCCAAATTCATCACAGAAGATTTATTTGGCATCACTCTGGCACTCATCAAGTGCCATGTACGCATGTATGGGCACATTAATTGTTTCACAATTTTACGTTTTAAAGTTAGTAGTCGTCATAATTTTCTAAATATGGAGAAATAGGTATTTAGGGGCAATTCATATTTTTGAAAAAATGGTAAAAAATCACATTATTTGCTCAAAATTGCTATGCAACCATCCCACAACCTATTAAATGTGATGTCATCTTGAAGGAAAATTAGGTTCTGTTTAAAAGTAATCTCCAAAATAGTTCAACAGTAGTTTTACATGGCGACCATTTTGAAAAATGGCAGCCATGTTTTTATCGGCAGATTATTTTCAAGGTAGTCCACCTAGTAATTGTGCAGGTTGATGCCATTACCGCGATTACTCGAGAACAAATGAGCGGATTTTAACCAAACTTGGATCAAGCTGTATGCCCACGCAAGGATGAAGTGATTATATTTTGGGTGAAAGAGGTGAAAGGTCAGAGGTCATAGGGCAATGAAAGTGTTGGAAACGCCAGAAAATATCTCGTTACCGCGATAACTTGAAAGCAACTCAAATCAGACTCGGAAGAATTATGAATGAGCATGCAAGGTTGAACTGATTAGATTTTAGGCGTAAGAGATTGAAGGTGAAAGGTCACAGGGTCATAACAGTTATAATGAATACCTGAAAATATCTTGTTACCGTGATAACTTAATTGGAAGAGCATCAAAGCATTTAAACCAAACGTTGATGGGTGTGTATGAGCGTGCAAATGTTAAAGGTCACAGGATTATTCATCAATGAACATACACACAGGAGCCGGAGGCATATTAGAAACGCATTCGCATTCATTTTGTTATTGTTTTTCTCGGTCTTGTAGAGGTTTTGGAAATAGAACCTTCGGTCTCGTAGGCCATCGGTCTAATGGGTTGTCGGTTTAATACTGGGTTGTCCCTGGAAGTTGAGATTATTAACATTATGTGTAATCTCGGTTAAGTTGTATGGTGTCGTACATTAGTAATACATTTTTTTGTTCATCGAGAATTATCTCGTTTTGTCCATGTTACTGATACATCCAAACCCATGAATTTATATACAGGTGCTGCAGCTATTTTTCTTGGAGATGATCCTACTATGACTCCAGCCGAAGTCAAAGCATCTATTCAAATCAAGTCCATAGCTGGCGTTGTTGGTGATCCTCAAGGAGGCTCGCCAAATCTCCTTCTCTACATGGGTCAAGGCTCTGGTGGAGGTTACATCCCTGGACCCTACGATGACGGTAGGATTGGATATTGGCGGTGTTGCACCTGATTCACATATCAGGAAAAACCAATGATCACATGATATGCAATTATTTGGAAATTTCCTTTATTTCGTAGATCTAAACTTGACGCTGACCAAAGACCTTTTTCGGTTCTTTTGTGCCTCAAATGTTAGAGATAAATGCTGGGGGGTGGGGGGCACAGATCTATGCGTAATTTATTTTGGAGATTTAGTGTGTACAAAGCGTACAGGTTCAATTACGGCATAGCTTGAAATTTGAAATCTGAAGTTAAAGGAAAACTAACCCCAAAGAATAAGTGTAGGCATTTTGAAAAATGAGATGTATTCCTGGCTTTCATGTATAATATTCCTTACGAAAGTGTACAAGAGATATATAAATGAAGATATTCTTTGCAAAGGGCGCAGCCATTTTCTTGATAATGTGACGTTTTAGGCGAACTTGTAAATGTATCATGCACCAAGCTTTAGTTACAAACACTTTTTAATTCAATAACACTACCTTTACTTTTCACTGAGGGGAAATCATAGCTGAGAAGGTAAAAATGATATTTGGTGAAAAATATATAACGGGGAAAAAATTGTAACTCATTAATTTAAAAATACTTAAATATAGCACTTGACAAATCTATTTCATCTACGCGAAACCTTCCCCCCAGAAGACCATCAACTTTTTTATGCAATTTTTGTTCTGGCAATATTATTGTAGTTAGAAGGATAATAACGGGTGTATCATCACCACACACACCTGGAAAGGAAGCATCCATAAATTTGAATACATTTAGTTAATAAACGTTGATAAACGTCACGTAATGATGAAAATGGCGATGCCCATGTCGTGCTGAGAAACTGTACATTATTCTTTCATACACTTTAGTGGGAATCTTTATGATTAATGGACAAGAATACAATAAATTTTTCAGAATAACTAAAGTTATTTCTTGGGGTGAGGTTTCCTTTAACCCTCAAGCGCCCGAGGGGCTAAATTAGCCCCCTCGACATTTGTCGCGATAATTTTTTAACGCAAAAAACATCTTGCGCTGAAATTTCATGACTTTTTTTCTTTTACATCTCGCGCACATTTTAAGACCCTATTTGCGAAAATCGGGGGTACGGTTGCAGAGATATAGCACATATTCGTGACCAACGTCACAAAAAATGGCGGTTTCCAATGATCTTGTGTGTACAAGGTATGGGTTTTACAAGAAGTGTTGTCAGAAGAATGTTTTTTGTGTGTTTTTCCTCAGATAACATCCCTTTTGGCCATCATCAACTATTATAGATAACAAAACAATGAAAAACAAAATATTTAAAAAGAAATACATAAGAAATTGAAAACAAAGAAATACATAAGAATTCAGAAACAAAGAGAGAAACAAGAAAATTATCAATCTAAAAAAATGTCAGTGGACAAATAATTTCATATTTTTCATATTGTTGATAGTGGATTATAATGAATTATTCTAGATTTATAAAAATTACATACTTAGTGTTAGAATAAAACAAAGAAGTGCACAAGAAAATAAGAATGAGAAAATTCAGAATTTCAAGAAAAAATTAGCATATTTGCATAATTAAGTACAATTATAAATATGGAATTAAAATACGTGGCATCAATTTGACTAAGCTTTCTTTTAGATTATATGACAAGCTACAAACATGCCAAATTTGATTGCATTTTCTCCATAAATGGGGGGAAAACTGGAAAAAAAAGAGAATTCCTTGAAAAAATGTGCATATTTGCATCATTAATTAGACAAAAATTAAGAATAACAATAGATATCATACATTAAATATTTTGTCTATGCATTCTTGCAAAATACATGATGGGACACAGACACGCCAAGTTTGGTCAAAATCGGTCGATAAAATAATGGCCGAGATAATTATGAGGGGGGCCAATTGGCCCCCGGGCTATGCAGTTACAAAATAGCCCGGTTAAACCTACCACGCTCTGAAGTGCTTTCGAAATTAAAGTTTCACAATTTCAAAAATTGAAAACCTTGTCGCACCTTTGCATAATGAAATAAAGGGATAGTTGAGTTTTGGTATAGAGAGACAGTACAGTTTTGGTCAAACTGAATTTTAGTAACCAAAACCTGCACCATTACATTACAAACTATGTAGTTATAACTGCATCATGCTCGAAAGGTATACACAAATTATAAACAATTAAAAAGAGCCGTTAAACCACATGAGGGCATTCTCTAAAAAGTCATTGGTTTCAACCATTTTTGATAAAAAAATTGTGCATGTTATGTTTTGTTAAAATAATGATTAAATAGAGAGATCATCAACAACTATTTAAAAACATCTGTTTGAAAAGTGTAAGCATTTTTTTGCCTTTGGTTCAAAATTTGATGTTGATGATGACCAAAATTATCGAATATTTGAGGGGCCCCACAAATATTAGAAATGGTTATATTTATGGATATTTCAGCCATCTCAGAACCGATTTTGATCAAACAAAGATGATTTTGTCATTTAAATTGTATGCTCTTTCAAATTTGACACTCAGTTTTTCATTATCTCACAAAAAAATATTTTGTGTAGCGCCCTCTATACCAAAACTCAACTATCCAAAGCGTTAATTGTGGAAGAGCCGTAGACCGTAGGTTATTACAGAGGCAGAGAATCCATTGTTATTTATACCCTCTTCACATACACGGATTTTTCTTACGAGTCCTTACGGATCGCCAACTCGTAGTCAATCGCAAGCATCCGTAAATAACTCGCTGGTGTCCGTAAACAACTCGTCACAACTCGCAACAACTCGCAGACACTCTTAAGGATCCGTGAAAGGAGAGGCAAATTTTTTGAAATGTCAAAAACCTTCTTACGATTGTCCACAGATTGATTTTTCCGTAAATAACTCGTAAATAGCTCGTAACAATCCGTAAGTATCGTAAACCATTCGCAACAACACGTAAACCATCTGTAAACTGCTCGCAAGAATCCGTAAATGACTCGTAACAACTTTATTTAACGATTTGTTACGGTTAGTTTACGATTTGTTTACGGAATATTTACGGATCATTACGAGTGCTTATACGTGTTGGTTACGATTTTCATTCGGGTCGTGTTACGATGGCTTTACGGATTGTTACAAGTTATTACGAGCACTTTACGTGTAGTTAAGAGTACTTTACGAATAGATACGTATAATTTACGTATTCTTACGTATTGTTTATGATTTGGGGAAGAGTATAAAAGCTGCAAATTCGAACACTTCATTTTCAGTTGTTATTTTTGGGCTAAAAATCGAAAGGACTCGTAAATACTCGTAACTAACTCGTAACTATTTGTAACAACACGTAAACGGGTCGTAACTAACACGTAAGTTTCTCGTACTTATCCTTGACAACTCGTAACAAATCGTGGAATTTTGCCGTAGATACATCGTAATTACTCGTAATAATCTGTTATAAACCGTAAATAGCTCGTAATAATTCGTAACAACTCTTAAATCGGTCGTAAAAGTGGCCAAATCGTAAGGATCCGTGAACTTGTGCGATCCGTAAGGACTCGTAAGAAAAATCCGTGTATGTGAAAGGGGTACTTACGAGTCATAGAGATGCAATATGACCGTCACTACAAATTCCAGAGTTGGCAATACAAGGGAGACTGGGGCGCTCCTTCATGTATCATCCCATTCCCTGAAATGAGGAAAGTCACGCAAAGCTGACCAAAAGAATGATTAAAATCCTCCATATTCCCACATAAAGAGAAGAGAGAAACTGGGTGATATATTATCACATCAATGACGGCGCAACGTCGGGGGTAGGGAAGGGGGGATGCATGTAATAACAAGACGAAGAATCATTGCAAGTGTAATGCTTAATAATTCCATGGTTTGTGATAGAGTTTTCAACTTTTTTAGTACGCGTATCAGTACTACCATTTTCATTGGCTGCTCACGTCGGCCCACATGGGTTCAACCCTCGAGGCGGATCAGATCCCGTTTAATTACATGACATAAAATTGCCGGGTTGAACACGCCTCGCGGGTTGAGACCTGCAATTCATTGCAAGTGTAATGCTTAATAATTCCATGGTCAAGTTGTGATAGAGTTTTTCAACTTTTTTAGTGCGGCATATCAGTACTACCATTTTCATTGGCTGCTCACGTCGGCCCACATGGGTTCAACCCTCGAGGCGGATCAGATCCCGTTTAATTACATGACATAAAATTGCCGGGTTGAACACGCCTCGCGGGTTGAGACCTGTAATTCTGGTGGATTCAAAAAGGCGGGTTCAACCCTCGAGGCGGATCACTGCATGGGATCCCGTTTACGGTTTACATGACATAAAATTGCCGGGTTCAACACGCCTCGCGGCTTCAACCCTCGAGGCGGATCACTGTGTAAACACGGTAATATAGAAAGAAAGAAAGTACGCAGATCAGTAATGTGATAGACAACAAAAATATAAAACATTTTGTCCAGTAGAGAGATTATGAAAAATAATTGAATAATTAACATGATAAACATTATACAAATGTTGGACAAGTTCTGATATTGCATAAAATGCTTATTACAAAAAAAAAGAAAAAGATAAGCTTTGAGTTGTCGGTGGAATGTAAAGTTTGCTAACCAAGACAAATCCCTTTTCAGACCAATTTCTTCGAAACTTTCAGCCTGGATGATTGTTTTTAATTCTTCAAGATGTCTGTTTCTGAAAAATTTCCAAATTCTTGTACATTATACATACATCACTGCTTCTGATTTACAGTTTGATTGACAAATCTTTATACTTATAGAGAGAAACATATTTTACCCCTACCCTCTTGTTAAATAATGTCTTTTTCACAATTTCAAAATGATTACAAGAACATAAATCAGAGTTTGGGAAACATCCACAATTGAATGTTCTTCCTGCATGACTTGATACATAAATAACCTCATTGCCAAAGGGAGGTTCATTAGCAATTATTACTTTAAAAGTTCATAAATATCTTATCAATTGCATTTTCTTAATTTTGCACCGATTTCTGATTTTCTGCCTCCATTTAGATCACTTTCTATGAATGGGTGATTCTCATTGATCTCGCGTCGTTTGAAAAAATATTGGTTCATATCCATATTTATATTCCGCCTAAAGAATAGTATCTTTTGGTTTTTTTTGGACGTAATATGTTATATCATAACGATGCAGGATGCGGTGGAAATTTCAGCGCTCCATCTGGCTCGTTTTCCAGTCAGCATTACCCGTATAACTATGATGTCAGCGTTACATGTGACTATCTTGTTTGGAATCCTCTTATGTCTCCTGTCACCGTCGAAGTGGATGACTTCAATGTCGAGTCCTCAGCCTTATGCCGATATGATTCGCTGTCGGTAAGTGATGGGAATTGTTAGTGGTATTAGATTCAATTCAATTCGTATTTATTTCATTTCCAACAGAAAGATAAACAAAGGCATTACATATATTGTTACAGAAAGTAAATCTTGATAGGTATAGAAATACACTGTATGAACATAATAACATTATTACAAGAAATTCTTTAATTTCTGAGGAAATGGGGGGATCCATTAAAAAGCAGTGCTTGTAGTTTGTGGATCCCCCAGAAAGAAGGAAATAAAAATTGTTTCAAATTGTGCCTACGAGGACCTGGAAAACACAAAACAATATTACAGAACGACAACCACGAAACGACAAGGACAAGGAAAACATATAAAAGAAGAAGAAAAAGGGGGGTGAAAGAAGGAAGAAGGAAGTAGCATGCAGGACAAATCATGACCGAAGAAGAGGTAGTTATATTGGTGATTCTGGGAAGGTAGGATCAAAAGAACAAATAAATATTCGATTAATCGAGCAGATGATGAAGACCTTAGTGACAATTTTAAGATGATTACCAGATGTTATCGGATTATTATTGTATATTACTATAAGATTTGAGCAAAAATATTTTTAGTTTTTTCTTGAAAGAATTTAGGGATGGACTATTTTTAATATCTTCACTTAAACAATTCCAAAATCTAGGACCATCATACATAAATGATTTCTTTGCTAATAAAGTTCTAAAGAGAGGTAGGTGAAATTCGTTAGACCGTCTAGTTGGGTAATCATGAAATGACCGATTTAGGGGGAACATGGCATCAAATATATATGGAAGGGTGTTTCTACTGTAGTTATACATAAATTGTCCTAAGTGAAATAGATACAGGTCATTTGTTTTTAATAGTCTGCTAGTAACAAATAGCGGGTCTGTGTGTGAGAGAAATGCAGAATTATAGATAATACGGAGAGACTTCTTTGTAATAAAATCAGTCTATTTAATAGAGTTTGCTGCGTATTGCCCCAAGCAAGTATCCCATAATTCAGATATGGTAAAATTAGAGATGAATACAGCATGAGAAGGGCTGATGTCGGGAAATGAAATTTAAGCTTATTCATTATGCCAATATTCCGTGAAATAATTTTACACGTATTATCTATATGGTATTTCCACGAAAGTTTGTTGTCAACAGTTATACCTAGAAACTTAATGAATGAGACAACTTCCAAGGGGGTATCGTCAAAAACAATATCCATGGGCAGTGTGTCTATAGAATTACTAAATAACATATATTTGGTTTTTTGGAGGTTAAGGGATAGTTTATTAGCTCTTATCCATTGGGTGACTTTTTCAAGTTCAGAATTTACAACATTGACTAAAGTATTTGGATTTTTATGGGAATAAAAAAGATTAGAATCGTCTGCGAAAAGTATAAATGAAAGGACATCGGATGACATCGGATGATAACTAGGCGTTGTGGCGTGCGCCTGTAATCCAGCTAACAGTGGAAGTTACAAACTGATTCAGCCGAGGACGCAGGTTCGAAACTGAATCGCGTCTTTCGGATGGTGACGTTAAAGGTCGGTCCCCAGACGTAAATAATCATATCTGATTGATACACGTCTGTAAAAACCCAATACACACACGATTTACAAAAGTCATTTATATAAATAATAAACAATAAAGGGCCCAACAAACTTCCCTACGGTACTCCACAATTTACGTTTTGCATATTGGAAGTATGATCATTCAAGCATACGTATTGTCGTCTATTGGATATAAATAGCTCCTGAACCACTCCAAGGCCTTCCCACGCACCCCATAATGAGAAAGTTTGAGTAATAAGATGTCATGATTGATGGTGTCGAAGGCCTTGGAGAAGTCCAGGAAGATACCAACCAGATGAGAGCAATTGTCTAAAGCATGAGCTACTTTGTCAACAATATTCAATAAGGCATGTTCTGTATTATATCTTTCTCTAAATCCAAACTGAAAGTTGGAAAAAATATTATGAGTTTTTAAAAAGTTAACAGTTCTACGATAAATAACTTTTTCTAGAATTTTTGACAAGGAGGATAATAAAGAAATTGGTCGAAAATTACTAACATTCAACTTATCACCTTTTTTGTACAGGGGTATGACCTTTGCGATTTTCATGTTATCTGGGACTTGTCCATTAAGTAACGATAGATTAAGAATGTGTACTAAGGGACTAACAATTGAAGATATTACACCTTTTAAAATAAAATTATTAATATCATCGTAGCCAGGACTCTTTTTGTTTTTTAAATTAGACACAATATCAATGATATCTTCTTTAACTATAGGAGTGAGAAAAATAGTATTGGGGTTAGGTGTGCCTAAGTATTCAGAAAATGTTTGGTTGAAGGAGGAATACCTTCAGCTAAGTTTACCCCTATAGAGGAAAAATAGTTGTTAAAAGTATTGGCTACAATTTCAGGATCTTCGACAATATCATCATTATACCTAATTTTAGTTATATCTGATTTGTTATTGGATAAGTTCATTGCTTGTTTTAAAATCTTCCATGTGTTTTGAATATCGTTCTTATATAAAGTTAACTGGTTTGTAAAGTAACTTTTCTTTGCTAATCGTATTGTTTTAGTTAAAATATTTTTATATCTGGTGTATCTAGCCTTTGCTTGTTCAGTGCCTTTCATTTTAAATTTATAGTAAAAGTTGTTTTTTCTGTTAATTGAACGTAAAAGTGATTTAGAAATCCATGGAAGTCTCGGTGATTTTTTGTAAGTAGTTCCTTTGTCTTTGACTTTAGGAATGTGAATATCTAATTGATTATGGAATATGTTAAGGAAATTTTCAAAAGATAAATTTACGTCATTAGTATCGTAAACACACGACCAGTCAGCAGAGTCTAAAGAAACGCCAAGACTGGCAATGTTTTCATGGTTAGGTCTCCGTCTTGATGGTCTGTGAAGATTATTTAATGAGTGCTTAAGGGTAAAGTGTGACATAATAGGAAAATGATCAGTAATATCGGATAAAATTACAGAAGAGTCTGGGGTTGGAAGAGTATTGCAAGATGACCTTGTGATATAACAAGTCCCATGTATTTGGCCATTATTTTTTATGTCCAATATGTTTCCATAAAGTTGGTAGTGGTTGTGGCAATTTTAGGCCGTTAACATCAAGAACTAATTGGATTTTAGTAAAATACAATAATTATATTTGTAACTCAACAACATGGAAACAAATAGTAAACACCGTACTTCCGCCTATACATTGTATATGGTGAAAAGCCATAAACGACAGTGGACAAATAAAACCCTCTTTGCTCTCCATCCTTCTCATCTACAGATCTATGATGGGTCAGACACATCAGCTGACCTGATCGGGGAATACTGCGGTACAGAAGGCCCTGGTACTGTTACAAGCACTGGAAGCAGCTTGTTCTTGAGAATGAAATCTGACGTCACTGTAACACGAAGCGGCTTCCACGCTAAATATTTCTCAGAAGGGGAGACAGGTGGTCAGTATCGATCGTCTAGGATTGGATAAAATTCAGAATAACTCTTCTTCTTTTTTCTTCAATACTGAATCGGTTGAAGTCCGGTTAGAGTGATTTTGGGGGAAAATCTCACCATACATGCAATATTATGCGGATCCTCCCCGATAGCGAAATCATCAGTCCTGCGCGGTTTTCGTTATTTGGTATGTACGGCTGAAAGATCTTCCCTATATCCAGTGGTATCATTCAAACCAGACGCTAACTTTAATTTTATTTCGGACTTCATTTTGAGTTTAACATATGAAGTTACTGGGCGAGTTCTCAGCTTTCGCTTGTTTTTCACATGTCTGTAGTCCTCGTGTCGGGATTATCATAGCCTATATCATATTCACATGTCCGTCGGGTACTTTTTCATACTTGTTTACGGTGACTTTTGTTAGAATCCTTTTGACGTCTGGAGATTCCGGGTTCAAAATCCATTCAAAGCACCATTTTCACTTCAGCAATATAAGCCTTTAAAACCGAACAGTTGCTTACTTATGCTCAGGGAGGTGGGAGTTCCCTGCTTATGCTAGTATTCCATGCAGGTAAAATAGTTCTTTATCATGATATAATATACTTTAATATTGGACACCCCCGCATTTATTTAGGATGATTTGAACAAATTATCAGGAGATCTGCCCACCCAGTGGAATCTCCGGCTTCTCACAACATCCCGGTGATTGTCCGCCCAAGACCAGTTGTGAATAGGCTGCAGAGGCAAGAACCAAGTTATAGGAAAAAAATTCAACTGGTACAGAGTGAACACAAAGAGAAACCTAATGCAAGGTCTGTACCTGTCCTACCGTCAGTTTTATTGTGCAATGCTCGTTCTCTCAACAATAAACTGGACGAATTATCTGTTATTGTACGGGAACACGACATCGACATCTGTTCCATGACAGAGACATCCCAGATAGCAAAATGTAGTGGGGCCCATCTGGGTTTTATCTGGTTACAACTGGGCTGGCCCACTTGGCCCAGATGGGCCAGCCCATCTATGCCCCACTTGGGCCCCAGATGGGCCCCTTGTGGGGCCCAGCAATCTGCACCCGGGTTATAGAAGGGCCCCAGATGGGCAGCCCATCTAGGACCCATTTGGCCCAGATGAGCCCAGATGAGCCCAGATGGAACCCAGATGGGCCCCAGATGGGATTTACCACATAAAACCCAGGGTTCTATATGGGCTACATATGGGCCAAGTGTGTTTTATATGGGGCCATATGGGCCACGAGGGTTCTAAATGGGCTTCATATGGTTCAAATGGGCCCCATATGGGCCAAGAGGGTTCTATATGGGCTCTATATGGGCTCTATATGGGCTAAGTGGGTTTTAAGTGGGCTCCATATGGGTCAAATGGGTTCTATATGGCCCCATATGGGCCAAGCGGGTTCTATATATGGGATCAGTATGGGCCAAGTGGGTTTGATGTGGGCCCCATATGGGCCATATGGGTTCTAAATGGGCTTCACATTGTTTAAATGGGTTCAGCTATAGCATTTAACTGGTCAAGTACAACAGGACCAGTTATACTATTTCAATTTCCAGGGTTATATACCAGTTGGATTTAACTGGTCTAACTGGACTGAACTGGACCAGTTGTACCACTTGGCACAACTTTCAACCAGTTGAAAACTCCAGTTAAAAGACTTATTTAGTAAGTTGTGGTATAATTGGCATTTGTACTAATTAATTTTGCCAATGGCAACAACACATTGTCTGCAAATTCCAATGTAAAGGCATTAAGAGGACATGGTTAGTTTGCTGTGAAAGAGATTTTTCCATATACTGGTATTTTATTGAATTTGTTTTAGTTCATAGTTAGTGTTTTTCATAATAAATGTTTAATTAAATGTAATATATACAAAGTAGTGAAATGTCCTAATAAATAGCAATTTACATTTTGTAGTATTTTCGAAATGAATTGCATATCACTAAATCATCAGAAATTAAGAAATATTCCGTAAATTCAGAGAAATTGTATAAAAACATAGATGTGCACGCACCCCATATTCATTATGCAAATGCTGGGTTTATTTGCGGGTTTTGGGTGGGAAGGCCCATCTGGTATACATCTGGTTTTTAGCTGCATGGGCCCGGCCGATGCTCGATGTGCTATTTTCACCACAAAAAAAAACCCACATGGGGCCTATACATGGGGCCCACATGGGGCCCACATGTGTTGGTATACTGTGGGTCCTGGGTGGGAATGCTAAACTGGTTTTTGTATGGGCCACGTGGGCTCCATATATACTTGTGGGTTATTGGTGGGAAGGCCCATCTGGTATACATCTGTTTTTTAGCTGGGCCCAGCCGATGCTTGATGTGCGCTTTTCACCACCAAAAACTCACATGGGTTGGTACTTGTGGGTTCTGGGTGGGAAGGCCCATCTGGTACACATCTGGTTTTTATATGGGCCACGTGGGCTCCATATACTTGTAGGTTCTTGGTGGAGGCCCATCTGGTATACATCTGGTTTTTAGCTGGGCCCAGATATTTTGCTATCTGGTTTAATCATGATCAACCGGAGTCATCATACAGCGTTGATGGCTTGAAAGTCTTTACCAAGTCTCGGTGTTCTCGGAGGGGTGGTGGAGTCGCTATTTACGCGAAATATAGCCTTGAGCCCAAACAGGTGAGTACCATTCCAGTTCCAGATGAACACGAAGTTGTATGGGCCCATTTTCGACCTCATCGATTACCGCGTCGTGTCAGCAGTATCTTCTTCGGTGCAGTTTATTCACCCCCAGGAAACGCCAATGAGTACGAACTAATACAGTATCTCATTCGGAGTGTTGACATCATCAAAACTGCACATCCCTATGCCGGTGTTGTAATCCTTGGTGATTTGAATCGCATGGACATTTCCCAAATCCTCAGTGGATGTCAAATGAAACAAGTTGTTCGGACCCCGACAAGAGGTAACGCGATTTTAGACCAAATCATAAGTAATCTCGATCCCTTTTACCATGAACCATCTTTGTTATCCCCCTTGGCCTTGCCGACCACAACGTTGTAATCTGGCTACCCAATGAGGCAAATAATAATGGACCACGCAATATTAATAAGGCTAAAAAACGGATTGTCCGACCAATGAAAGATTCGGATATAAGAGCTTTTGGTGAGTGGATTACTCACAACGACTGGCAAGATGTTCTTGCAGAGTCTCATTCAAATTCAAATTCGCAAGCAGACATAATCCGTGTTCCGACTGTTGAAGACAATGACCCAGTGAAACTGTTGCTAACACCATCAATGAATTCTTTGCAAATGTTAACGCGGATATCCCCGAACTCCATTTGAGAGACCTACCATCATACCTTCCAGCCCCAACACCGCCCCCACATGTTCAACCGTGGGAGGTCATGAGTGAATTGAAGAAGATCAAGCCTGGCAAGTCAAGCGGCCCTGATGGCATTCCTGGACGCCTCGTTCGGGACTTTGCTTGCGAACTCTCAATCCCCCTGTCAGGGATACTGAATGCATCCTATCAACATAATAAGGTCCCAACCCAGTGGAAACAAGCAATAATTGTGCCCATCCCTAAAGGTACTACATCTGCAACTTTGGATAAACTGAGACCTGTATCCCTAACCGATCACTTTTCCAAAATCGCCGAGTTGTTTATAACCAAGCTTCTGTTACACGACATTAACCCTCATTTGGACGAAAACCAATATGGAAGCAGACCGGGCCTTTCAACTACCATTTGCATCGTCGACCTAATCAACTACCTTGCTAAATCAGCTGAGGCACCAAGAACTGCCATTACCGTTGTATGTACTGACTTCAGCAAGGCTTTCGATCGGGTCAACCACACTATCGCCATTAAGAAGCTTATTGATCTTGGTGCTCGCCATTCGATTAATTATTCCTTGGATCTGCGATTTCCTGACCGACCGCGAGACCTGTGTTCGTTACCATGGTGCACTTTCGCCCTGGAAGAGGATTCATGCTGGCGTCCCACAAGGCACACGCGCCTAGGTCCTGTTGTATTCCTGGCCCTTATTGATGATGTAATGCGTGATTCTTCATCAGTGAGTCACTGGAAGTACGTCGACGACATGTCCATTGCCGTCTCCAACGATGCACGCAACCAGCCACTGTCTTGATATCTCCCATTCACTATCCACTCTAGAGGATTGGTGCACGAGCAATTTCGTTAATTAACTTAACACCAAGAAGTGTTCAATCATGCGATTGTCCTTCAGTAAAGTCCAACTACCCCCGTTAGGTGTACTTATAGATAATGTCCCCCTGAAGGAGGTTAACAGTGTGAAAATCCTTGGAGTAACCATTGAAGATGGAACGTACAGGTTTCGGATACGGTTTCTCGTGCTAACCGCCGCATTTACATGTTAAGATCCCTGAAAGCCTATCTCCCCACCAGCGACCTCGTTACAGTTTACATAGGATTGTTAGACAACTCCTCGAGTATGCCTGCCCTGCCTGGAACGGAGCATTGACCATCGCCCAATCCAACAAGATCGAAAACGTCCAAAAACGGGCATTAAGAATTATCCTAGGTAGATATTACACATCTTATCCAAATGCCCTATCAGTGACCAAGCTTCAAACTCTCCATGCTCGCCGAGAAGAGCTATGTCTCAAGTTCGCACAGAAAGCACTAAAAATCGACCGATCAAACTGGTTTGAACTAAATGTCTGCACAAGAAACACACGGAAATCACGTATTTGTATAGAACCAAAGTCCAAAACAGAACGTTACAGGAAAAGCCCTGTCCCATATCTCACCAGGTTACTGAACAATGCATAAATTCCCTTGATTCCTGCCCGATTCCATAACCCTTATTCAAATTGTATGCCTTTTCTTGCTTTAGTGGTACTGCTCTACTGTATACTTATCAATTTATAAAGATTAGTGCAAGTAATCCACATTTTAATGAATGGAAAAACCTGAGTTTTTAACTGACTTACTAGTGAATCTCTCTCTTACAGTTACGCACTTTCCCATGTACATTCTATCTCTTTACATATTTAAAGTTTTTGCGCATAATTCTGTTATAATCTTAATCATGTATAATTGGTAAATTGTACTGTTTTTCTTTGTAAAGGAAACTTTGTAATTTACTCTGAAATTTCTAACCGCTTTTGTTTTGTCGTCTTACTTTCATCATCATTCTTCTTCTCCATGTCTTCGCAGTTCTATCTGTTTCATTCTTCTCATACCACTCCCTCTATATCTCTCTCTCTCTCTCTCTCGTCTGCATTTCCTCCTCCTTCTTTTTTTCTAACTTAACCCTCTCTCTTGAAATGGTTCTCTCCCTAACACTTTCTCTCTCTTTCAGTATCGTTTAATTATGTTTCTATGATAAATCCTCGTATATTTTGGTTGACTATGTTGAATTACATTATCGAGTAGCATTATGAATAGGCATTCAATTTGCAGTTTATTATGGTTCGAAGTATATAAAAAAAATCTTCAGTATTTACTTATCATAAACTCATTTAATCAGCCTCAATTTCTATTTAAAATATGAATATTGCTCACTTAACAATAATTACAAAAATAATAATAATGACGAATCTATTCTATTTGTATCATCAATTTGTTTGCAAATATGGAATATGTAATAAGTTGTGATCTATTTGACTGTGTATTATTTGTATTTGTCTATATCTAAATTTTGTTGAAATGTTTTTTAAAATCTGAGCTTGTAAAACTTGCAATGTAATTTAGCTCTCGGGCTACCATTTTGCAGTTGTTCTAATAAAACCATTCTACTACTACATATAATATTATTCGACATTATCAGTTGATCATTAGAAATCTGATAAATTATGTACCCCTACCAATCAGCCCTCATAATCTGATCTTTTCTTCCATGTGTAGGCTGTGGAACCACTTTCACATCGCATGCTGGGTTTATATCCTCACCAAACTACCCTGAAAAATATGACAACAATGCGGACTGTACTTTCAGCATTACAGGAGAGGCCGACAAGAACGTCACTGTTACCTTCGATCATTTCGACGTCGAGCAGCATACGGGATGTGACTACGACTCATTGAAGGTACGTCTGCTTTTACATACAATTTGTGCTCCTCTGTGGATGCTCGCCAACTGTGTGTTTTTACTCTGAAAACATCCTTTGAAATGTTGTGTTTTCCTGCTTGATTTTCTGCACAATTAGTGTTTCAACTGCACATTTAGTTCATCATAGCAGAGAGTGGACCCAGGAGACTCATCGAAAGTAATGACAATTTTGATTTCCAGTTAGTTTTATGAATTGAACTTTGTGAAGTCTCTCATCTGCTAATGTAGGCTATATTATGCTACATGACAACACATACTGGATGACAGTGCACTGAATCTGTGTGACTGAGCTGATGACAATGGAGATGTTCCGGAAGTCGAGAATATAGGCCTCCCTGGCTTCCTACCCACATTCTTTTCCTTTTTGGATTTGTAGTAGCTGCATGTATTAATTCAGAAGGCCTGTTCATATTGAATAAGACGTTGTTATGAACAGAAAATGCCCACTGAAAATACTTGAAAATTCACATCTCTTATTACAGTAACTAAGCGGCTTCTTTTGATTATTGTGATTATATGTTGTGAAGATGTATTACGTATTATGTGGTCCTAACATGATTTTCTAAGGGTTATACAACACGGTATATGAAATTGCCCTTGACAAAGTTTTTGAGATCGTGTTGTTTATACATGTAATCAGTTGTAAGCTACACAAATTTAATGATGACGCATAATATTATTTGCAATACAATTCGATCTAGATGTGAGCAAAATAGAACAGAATCTTACAAAACACACGCGTTATCATTCTTTACTGTTTTAAATCACTCACATTCATAGAATGTATTGTGCAACCCTATGGCAAGAGGAGGGAAGGGGGTGACAATATGTCTCTTTTATTAGCGGGGAGCATGGATCGAATCACCATGTATGAGCTAGGCATCCCTATATGGTATCCAGCATTTTCCCACATATTTTGTTAAATGTCAGGCCAAGGGGACGCTTTCGGGTTACCGAAAGCATGGGGATGTAAACAGTGCTTAATAAATTACAATTGTCATGTTTAATTTCTTATTATTCTAATTATTTCAGATATATGATGGCGATACGGATCAGGGCTCTCTTCTGGCTACCCTGTGCGGTACAGACATGCCTAATCCAGTCAGTTCAACCATAGGTTCTGGGCTCTTCTTCCGATTCAAGTCTGATGCTAGTGTCACTCGCACCGGCTTCAACGCTATTTTCCGCGTTCAATAAATCTTCTTCTTCTTCTACGGTAATCAGAGGAAAAGTAAACTCGAGGTTTTATCTGTCCAGCTGCTGGACAATTCTGTTTCCCCTCCTACTTGTTCTCCTGCCGGAACTCATTTTGTGCGCTGTTTGAACATAAATCCAATCGTCAGATATTAAGCAAATCAGCCTTGCATATCACCATTTGGTGACGGATATATCATCCCCCCCCCCTCTCTCTCTCTCTCGCTTTCAAAAATGCACCCATTCCAGAAGGAAATTTTAGGGGTTAATAATTGTTTTCTATACCTTGAAACCCGTGTTCCTAACATTAAAAAACTCTATCTTTTTTGCTTGTACATCTCTCGACTTTTTCCAAAACTGTATGTATTCCACGGTCCCACAGTTTCGTGATTCGCTCGCAATGATCTCTGTCTAAAATATTTAGTAAAATTGTAACGAAATTTTTCTATAATCATAAAATCCAAATATTCCGTCGTAATTAATTCGCAGAATGATAATGATATGATACACAGATTGCTAAAAATGGTTACGGAAATTTGTCAAAGTTTGAATCTGGGTGTGAACAAATTGAAGCAACTACATGAATTGCGAATATATAGGCCGCACCTCGTATAATAGTACAAATTAAGTATTTCGAGTAGGATTACGACCTTATCAGAGACCATAATAATCTGTTTCATACCCAAATATTTCAATCGATTCTGTGCTTGTCTACAATTATCACGCTTTATTCATAAAATGTAGGCATACTCCAATATAATAATATAATTATTGTTATAAAGCCATGCTATAGATAAACATCATGCACGGACTTGCAGAAGAACAGCCATTGGCTGAAGCAAGTGATCCGTGTTGAAATAAAATAAAATGAAATGAAATGAATCAAATTGTTTACATTGTCAAATTTTATTCATTGTATATCTCTCTAATTTTTAATTAATGATTTAATAGTTTTAGCAAAAGGGATAAAGATCATTTTCAGAAATTAGCTAACTCATGTTGCAGTTCGCCACTCTGTTTACTAATTGTGAACTGATCATAAGAGTTTCAAAAATCCTTTCGCCCACTAATTTTTGACATGTTTAATTTGATAGTCTTGATTGCTGTCCCAGACTATAGTTGCAGTGAAACAGTTTGATTCAGAGCGAATCATCATAACAATCTTATAGTTCTGGGACTTTGCCTGGGGTCATGGGAGCTGGATGCAACGTCCATGCACGAGAGCCAACAGCCAGGCCTCAAATATTAAAGCAGTCAATATGTCTTTTATATGCCGAATTGAAACAAAAATCTACCAAGAATTCTTACCTTACTCTTTTATTGAGTAAAGATTGGTAAAAACACCACGGAAAATCTGAGACACTGTCTGTTAATTTTCGCTGGAAAAATGACTGAAAGATTCAATCATTTGGGAATCGCAGACAAAAAGCCGCAGTGCATGGTGTCCGCGCTCGAGAAAGACAATAACGTAAACCAATGGGGATCGCAGCATGAGGGCATTTTTTAAAAGACTATCGACCGGTAGGCGGGTATGAGGGCACTTTTTAAAAGACTATTGACTGGTAGGCGGGCATGGCTAAAATCACGACTCCAATTTCGACCAATCAGATGGCTAGATTTCTAAAGTGAGGTAGGCCTATATAATAATTGTTATATACCTCACTTTAGAAATCTAGCCATCTGATTGGTCGAAATTGGAGTCGTGATTTTAGCCATGCCCCGCCTACCAGTCAATAGTCTTTAAAAAGGTGCCCTCATACTGCGATCCCCATTCGGTTTACGTGTTAAAATTGTCTTTGTGCGAGCGCGGACACCATACAGTGCTTTTTGTCTGCGATTCCCAAATGATTGGAACTTTCAGTCATTTTCAGTCCAGCGAAGACTAACAGACAGTGTCTCAGATTTTTTGTGATGTTTGCTCAAGAAAAGGATAAGGTAAGAATTCTTGGTAGATTTTTGTGTCAATTCGGTGTATAAAAGAGATATCGACTGCTTTAATATTCGAGGACTGGCTGTTTCTATACTGGCTCGCGGGAAAGTTGCATCCGCTGCCTTCACCCCTCGGCGCGCCGCCCACACAGGCGCGCCTCGGGGTGATAGCAGCGGGTGCAACTTCCCCTTGAGCGTATAAAAACAGCCAGTCCTCTCGTAGCAGTCGATATCTCTATATTTTATTACATTTGATATTTGTAAGCGGGCATCCTGTAGACTGAACTAATAATAATTATTATCACATTTGTATAGCGCTTAATACTACGTTTCTAAGCGCTTTACATTGTAATTATTACCGGGAATTATTATTAACTCGGTCATTTGATTCAGTAATGTGCTATAATGCGCACATAAAAGTGCACACGCTCCGTTCCCTGGAAAGTCCGGCCATGCGCTAACAATTTGACAAGCGCACCAATCCTATATACCGGGTACACAACCGGGGGGTCACTCCCAACATGACTGGCTATACGCACCCACGTCCAGAAAAGCGTCGAAAGGGTGTTTTTTTTCAGCTATACGGCGTCGTCAACGCTTTCCTTAAAAAGGGGTCTTTTTCAAGCACTGATCGCACAAAAAACAAAAAAAGGGGTACATTTTCAGGTTCAGGGGTTTCGACGTTTTCTTACACTCATACGCCATTAGGGTCCATTTCAGAAAAGGTGCAATACGCCATGAGGTTCCATTTCAGAAAAGGTGTAATTCGCCATTAGGGTCTATTTCAGAGGTTGATGGACACGGGTGGCCAGCACTTGTGTATGAGAGTGACCCCCCCCCCACCCCCGGGGTACCCATTTGACACCTGGGTGCCGGGTGGAGAGTGGCAAATGTAGTTTAATGTTTTGCCAAATAACAGTAGAATATTTGTATATCTAGTGATCTAAAATACGTACAGAGTTAAAACATGATTGTGTCTGTACCCTGGAAATATCATTTACTAAAAATCTATGCTTGAGAGTAAGGATAAGACAAGCAATTCGTTTCCAGTACATATTACGATGACAAACATGCTAGTTCAAAGTGAAAGTAACAAACTTGCAATTTCTCACCAAAATATCAATATCCGTCCTCTTTTGGAAAGTATATGAAAATGGGAAACTGTTACATTGTAGCAAACGGTGACTCCGATCTGTAAGCCCTACAAGACAAAAAAAAAAAACAGAATATGGGGATGAGGTACAATAATGCCTCTCTAGACCCTGGTTGTCCTGCCTACAACCCCAAACAGTTTGCGTATATACGAGAAGTCGAATACTAACGTCAACGTAATATCCCTGGACCGTTCTGCGAGAATACTGGATAATTATTGTTTCAAGTAAACGATTTAACGAATTATAACGACATGTTTCTACTTTGGAGATCTCTGAATAGAGAAAGTGCATAATAGTAGCATTTATTGCTAAGCATTAATTTTGCGTCTGTTGATAACAATTAAGCAGCACGGTTATAGCAAATCATACCAGGGGGTGTTTCATAAAGCTGTTCGGAAAGTTACGCATGACATTACGAACGACTTGAATATGAAGTGCGAGATAGGATGGGTAACCCGACACATGCACCGACGACGATTACTCCGGTGACAAATGCTCCGCAAAAAGCGATAATTGCTCCGCGACATTTGCTCCGCGACCTCTGCTCCGACGTCGAATGCTTCGCCGACAGTTGCTCCGCCGACAGTTGTTCCGCCGACAATTGCTCCGCCGACAATTGCTCCGCCGACATTTACTCCGCCGACAATTGCTCCGCCGACATTTGCTCCGCCGACATTTGCTCCGCCGACATTTGCTCCGCCGACAATATTTCTTTCATGAGTTATTTTTTGTTTTTGTTTTGTGTGATTTGTTTTGTTGTTTTTCAGGGCCGTAGCCAGAATTTTGAGAAGGGGGATGCGTTTTAATTCCCCGATCAGGAGACACTGATCGAAAAAAAAGGTGATAAACCTTGCGAAAGACGCAATCCTTTTTTTTTCGGGAGGAGCAGGTGCAGAAGCTTTTAAGTAATAGATAAACTTTTCTCAACCTCGAGTCGACCTTCTTTCAACAAATAGTGATTATTTTTTTCTTGGTAATATTCTTCAAGGTAATATTTATTCCATTTTGGTAAGCGAGAGAGAGAGAGAGAGAGAGATAAAAATGTAGACTTATCCTTTATATTGAATAGCATCTTCCTGCTTAATTTTCCTCCTTAATTAAATGAGCATGTTTATACCATAAACTGGCGAGCGACCGTTTTAAACCAAAGAATTATTCCTAGTTAAGGCGATGTCAATTTCATTTTTAGCGAGCGGGCGGTTAATAAGCTTATTTTAATATTGAATAGCATCTACCTGCCTTCCGCCCTTCTTCGTCAAATGAATATGTTTAAAATTATAATCGCGAGTTAGCGTAGCAAGTGAACGATTTTTTAACACTTCTCTTTTGATAATAATTATAGGCATATTTTTATCCATAAAGTAACTGTGTATTCTTGCCCCGTGAAAGGGAGGGCACAAACACATTTAAGGGGACATTTTTTGTTTGTTTTTATTTTTTTTTATTTGGCGAACAAGGAAGGTAAAAATCATAGGTTATAATCTTGAATAGAATCTTTCTACCTTACGCCCCTTTTGAATCAAATGGGCAAGTATTATTTCAGGCTTTTTGTTTATTCCTTGTTGGCGAGCGAGCTTAGCGAATGGTCGAAATTCTTTGGCTTGCCATTTCATATTGAAGAGCATCTGCGTGCCTAGCATCGCTTTTTAATCACTGATGTGCAAAATGTATTACGAACATAAGCTAGCGTAGCGAGCAAGCGAATTTTCATCCTCTTCATATAATAACTGAAAACCATCTGCCTGCCTACCACCCCTTTTCTTAATCAATGATTATTTCACGAGCATGTAGGCCTATATATTTCATACTCCATTTTTTTTCTCATTTTACCCGACGTGTCGCGACGCCGCGCCGGCAGGATTTACCGTCATTAATTATACCGACACCGTTCCGACACAAAGTTATAGGCCAATGCAAAAATATAGAAATTAAATCTTCCTACATTCTATTTTGTTTCCCTTTTCCCTTGTCTTTAGCCTTTTCTTTTCTCTTTTCTTGACCTTTTCTTTTCCATGTTTTCTTGTCCTTTTCTTTTCTTTTCTTTTCCTTTCTTCGTATCTTTTTTTCGCTGCAAAAGGGAGCATTTGTCTTTTCCGGGGCACTCCTACGTCGGCGGGGCATTTGTCTTCAACGGGGTACTTTGGGGAAGGAGCAATGTTGGAGCATTTGAATTTTACAGGGCACTTTTTGGGCGGAGCTGGTGGAGGAGCAATTGTCGGCGGAGCAATTGTCAGCAGAGCACCTGTCGGCGGAGCAATTGTCGGCGGAGCATTTGACGTCGGAGCAAATGGCGCGGAGCATTTGTCGCTTTTTGCGGAGCATTTGTCGGCGGAGCAATCGTCGGCGGAGCATGTGTCATGGATTCATAGGATGCCCAAAGTTTTTCATGATGTTTCCAATAACCTCAATTAAATTATGGCAAAAAATATACTTTGCATTAAAATTGTTTGTTATAATAAGGATGTTAATCTACATCTGCACAATTCAACTTTAGTTGATGCAGTTTTTTCTTCTTCTCTCTTTACCTCTTCAGAGGGACTTTATTTAATCCATTTCAAAATACATATAGACTATTTACAAAACAAGTAAAATGAAACATATGAATTATATACAAGATCAACATAATTTCTTAAAATGATCATTATAACATTTCTATTACTTTCTTAACTTCTTCATTATCAAAGTATCTTATATTTTCTTTGTATTTCAAATAAAATTTCAATGATGAAATAAAATTATTTATTAACCTCTTTGGATTAGTTGGTACTTCCCCAAAGTTCCGCTTTACGTAATCTTTGTATATTACTAGTTGTGCATAATTTTCTGTTATTTATTTTATATCCAATCAATAACATTTTCATATCAATTTCTATTTCTATTTTAAAGATGAAATACATAATTCTCGAGATAATTTTCCAGAAAACTCTTAACTTCTTGCAACGAAATATAAAATGCTCAATAGTTTCTTTTTCACGACAAATTTCACATTCGTTAGACTGTACTATTTTCCATGTAAAGAGATTGTCTTTAGAGGGCAATATCCTATGAATTAATTTGAAATTATATTGTTTAATATTATTGTCTCTTATCTTATTAAATTTGAACTGAAATATATCTTTCCAAACAAATGTTTCTGGTAGGCCTAAAATACTTTGCCAAAAATGGAAACCAACTTTATCTTTTTTCTTTTCTAGCATTAAATTATAGTAACTTTTCGCTTTAGTACATTCAAGGTTTATAACATCTAAAGTTGTCTCAATGTTTTAGCAGCTTAAGTTGATGCAGTTAAAAATGATTGAACATTCCATTTGGCTTTTCATATTTAAGTCATTCGTAAAATCACCTCCTAGAAGAATAACACATTTTATTTGTTTATATTCGAGGGGTTTGTTCCGGTGATTTTTTTAAATATTTATAAGGTGTTTTATTTTATCAATACCAGAGGCAGTACATATAATATAATCGAAATCATGCAATTTACATCATACTCAAAATAATTAAAATACCACTCAGAATAATCAAAATACAATTCAAAAGTATAATTCTTAACATCAATTGCTAAACAAAACAACTCTTTCATACATTTCCTTATTCGTTTAAAACAATCATAGTAATAATAATAATGATAAAATACTTAGTCATTTCATGTTCATTTTGTGCTTCTTTAAACAAAAACAAAAAAACAAAAAACTTTATCTGTTGAATTAAAAAAAAATGTTAAAAATAAATAAATAAATGCTTGTACATGAAAAATTATAGTCTGTCAAAATATTGTTTAAAAAAAAAAAGTGATGAACTGATTTTGATTGATATGTCTATCGACGAAGGCCATCGCATCCACTATAAACCTATACCGATGCACATAGCTACCTCACTTTCCAATCATTCTCTTTCCACCCCACCCCCTTTAGTTTACTCGGCATAAGAGATGTGGTAATTAGGAGGGGGTGTATTTGAGGTCCTTTTTATTGAAATGTCGTTTTTCATCGATCCTGGAAACCCTACCCATAACGTCGAATGCTCAAAAAGAACGCTGAACCGTTATCCGACATGAAGCTTTGAAAGTAGAAACGGTCATTCATCTCGTGTCCCTCTCTTCCTCACTTGCAATACTATAAATCAACGGATCTCTACTGCATGTATCGTCAGACACCCCCTCCCCTCACAGCATTCAGAAAAGATCCTTGTCTACTGCCAGTGTAGTAACCAATTTGATGTCAATGGTGCGGATTCACTCCTTGGCCTTGCCTATATTATACGCCCAAGATGAAAGACGTGCTCTCACATGCGCGCATCCGGGGGGAGGGGGCAAGCGGGCCTTGCCCCTCAAAAAAAAGAGAGAGAGAGAGAGGAGAGAGAGAGAGAGAGAGAGAGGAGAGAGAGAGAAGGAAAAGAAGGGAAAGGGAAAGAGGAGAGAAAAGGAAAGAAAGAAGAGGAAGAAGAAGAAGAAAAAAAGGGGAAAAAAGAAGGAGATCGGGGGCGAAAGGGTATTGCCTCCCTCACAGCATTCAGAAAAGATCCTTGTCTACTGCCAGTGTAGTAACCAATTTGATGTCAATGGTGCGGATTCACTCCTTGGCCTTGCCTATATTATACGCCCAAGATGAAAGACGTGCTCTCACATGCGCATCCGGGGAGGCAGCGGGCCTTGCCCCCGCAAAAAAGAGAGAGAGAGAGAGAGGGAGAGAGAGAGAGAGAGAGAGAGAGGAGAGAGAGAGAAGGAAAAGAAGGGAAAGGGAAAGAGGAGAGAAAAGGAAAGAAAGAAGAGGAAGAAGAAGAAGAAAAAAAGGGGAAAAAAGAAGGAGATCGGGGGGGGGGCGAAAGGGTATTGCCTCCCCCATTAAAAAAATAAGAGAGAAGGAAGGAAAGGGAAAGACGAGAGCTAAAAGGGAACAAAAAGAGAAAGAAGAAAAGAAAAGGGTAAAAAGAATATGGGATATCAATTGCAATTAATCCCGCCAACAACGTGTGGATCGGGGGCCGAATGGCCCTTGCCTTCCCCTCCCCCAGCAAACCTAAAAGAGAGAGAAGAAAGGGAAAGGAAAGAGGAGAGAAAGGGAAAGAAAAAAAAAGAAGAAAGGTAGGGGAGATCAGTTGCGATTTTTCCCTCCAACAAGGTGTAGATCGGGGGGGGGCAGTTCAATAAAATTCAAAACGTGGTTTATTTCTAAATTTCGAATGTAGCTGAAATGAAATAATTTTCCGAGATTTTTCCTCACTTTTTAGTTAATTATACTTTTTTATGCGTTTGTTGGAAGATGACAAATTCCTAAATTGACGGTCAGGCAAGAAATATGTGTCACAAATAACGTATCAAAATATGCTCATCTGACAGTGATTAAATGCCTAAAACCCATGAGCTTCCGGGGGTTCTGCCCCCTGGATTTTACCTAAGGGCTCTAAGGCGGGCCCCTAGATGCTCATCTGACGGTAATTTATGCATAAAAGCCCTGAACTTCTGGGGGCGGCTCCGCCCCCTGGACCCCGCGCCAATTAGTGTCCTGCCAGTGTCACAATAGGGGTATCAAAATATGTTCATCTGACCGTAATTAAATGCCTAAAACCCCTGAGCTTCCGGGGGATCCGCCCCCTCGACCCCACCAGGGGGCCTAAAGCGGCCCCTGAATGCCTCAATAAAATGCCTCAAATCCCTAAGTTTCAGGGGGCTCAGCCCCTGGACCCCACGCCAATTAGTGACCTGCCAGTGTCATGAATAAGGTATCAAAATGTGCTCATTTGACCATAATAAAATGCCCATATCCCCTGAGCTTCCGGGGGCTTCGCCCCTGGACCCCCGCCGGGGCTTTGCCCCTAGACCCCACACCAATTTACCCTACGCTCTACCTGATCGTAAATACTTAAGCCTCCCCCACCCACTTTGAAAAACGTTCAGAGGGGCCTGCATATGTAAGAACGGGGTGATGCGGATTTTTTTGTCTGCCCCCAGCCCCCCCTCAAACGTTTTGTAGCCAGAGAGGAGTGGTGGGGGCGGTCACCCCCCGAGTACGGTATACAACGAATCGTCTTCTTTCTCTAATAATTTAAAGAAACGTCAAAGCTTCCGCGCTTCGCGCAGGAGGGGGACTGAATTCAGACAAAGATTAAGGGTCGAAAACGGTACAACGAATCGTCTTCTTTTTCCATCAATTATTATTTAATGAAGCGTCAAAGCTTCTTCGCGGAGGGGGACTGAATACAGACAAGGAGTAAGGGTCGAGAACGGTACAACGAATCGTCTTCTTTCTCTAATAATTTAATAAAACGTCAACGCTTCCGCGCTTCGCGCTTGAGGGGGAACTGTGAATTCAGACAAGGATTAAGAGCCGAGAACGATACAACGAATCGGTTTCCTTCTCTAATAATTTAATGAAACGTCAAAGCTTCCGCGCTTCGCGGAGGGGGGGGGCTGAATTCAGACAAGGATTAAGGGTCGAGAACGGTACAACGAATCGTCTTCTTTCTCTACTAATTTAATGAAACATCAAAGCTTCCGCGCTTCGCGGGGAAACTCCCCCTCCCTGCACCTACCCCTTTTTTTTTCTCCTTGTACGTTCCCCACTTTCATTGATTTCTTTCTTTCCTTCACTTTGCTTTTACATCGTCTCTCTTCTCCCTCGTAATAATTTTCTCTCTACTCCTTTCTCTTTTCCTCTCTCTCTTTTACCTTTTCCCTAGCTTCTTGGTTCTTAGTTTTTCTTTCTCTCTCCTTTTCTTCTTTAATTGCTCTCACTTTCACCCTTCTCTTGTTTTCTGTTTTTATCTCTTTTCTGTTACCTCTCTATCCCCTTCTTCTCTCTTCTAGGATACTAGCTCTCTGTTGCGCTAGTATCCTTACCGCATTGCACTTACGCACTGCTATGTTAGTGATGATTATCTAATAAAATGATTTCATGATGAAGACGTGTCACAGAATTATTTATTTATTTATTTCCAACTCATTTGATATCATATATACATATAAATATATATATATATATTAACATGCGTATTCTGTACTTTTATATATAAAAAAAACAAGAAATAATACTACTAACAATAGTAATGATGATGATAATAATAATGACAATAATAACAAGAATCATAATAATCATAATGACATAAGAGCTAAAGACAATTTCCAATAGTGCCTCAATAGTGATTCAGTTGAATGCAAACTTGATCTTCTCTGTTTCATCGCTATATTCCCTTCAATGTTGCATTCCCCTGGCTTTTCCTACCCCTCTGAAAGAAAGTGACTTGCCTTGCTAGCAACAGAAGCCCATCGGAGCCCCGTGACACTGCCGATTCGGCCAATTCGAAGTGCTCATACGTACAGTGATAAAAACTTTCAACAATTCAAAACTTTCTTACATTTTGTCTGATTTAATTCAAATTCTCGCACTTCTGCTTCTCCAACTATTCTGCTTTCTTTGAGAGTAGTTGTCTATTAAGGTAAGTTGTTCCTTTAACCACTATTCTACGGAGACGGGCCAGTAGTTTTGATGAGACCCGATTCATTTGACAAAACTTTTGACAAAACTTCAACCTTTATTCTTTCTCACAACCTTATTTTCAAGAGATTCGCCAAATTAGTTTGCATTTGTCAAATTTCTTTCAGTATACAGTATTGTAAATAAATATTCTGACTGTATGTAATCAAGCTCAAAGCTATGATCCAACAGAGGCACAGGGTTTGTCTCTGTTCAAAACTCATCTACCCCGACAAAGAAATGATAAAGGCTGAAGATTTGTCAGGAACCCGGGTTTGATTCCCGGCGGAGACAATTTTTCAACCTTTGCAAATATCTAATAAGGAAGGACAGCAATGGGGAACTTTGATAAAATTCGCACCATATGTATATATATATAGTATATTATATGTAAAACTTTTGAATGCTTGTGATATATACATGGATTGGATGACTTTCCTTTTGTTGTACTCTTAAATGTAGTAACATCCATTTTTCTCCTATATCTTTCCTCAGAACAATTCTTCCAAAAAAGGGGGAAAAATTACCAAGTTCAAGGATTGATATTTTAGTCGCTTTGTGTTTTGGAGCAAGTAGGAGAGATGTCCGACTACATCACAAAGATACCAATTTCATCAAATTTGAAATTCACATGATGAATAGTGGGTACAACTTTCAAAATATTTGTAAAAGTATCTTATTATTTGATCAATCTCGTTGAAACTTTTACCATTCTGCTTCTCTGATTTTCCTGCTTCTGTCATAGTAACTTGCCCTTAAAGTTTAAGATCAATGAACTTTTCAATTTAAAAGTAATAATCTTGTAGGTCAAATAAGCAGTAAAAAGATGCTATTCATATGTGTCAGTATTTATGCACGAATATGGTAAAGACAACCATAATGTACAGATTAAAAACAAATCAGATCAATGCAAGTCCTAATACATGAGAGTAATTTGAAGAAAAAAAGACAACTGGATTGTTATACGTGAGTGATTATCAACATCCGTCCGGTCATGATTATGACTATTCTTAATTCCATGCCAAATTCAATGAAATGAATAACATAAACGGGTTAAAAAATTGTTGTCAGGAAGATAAAATGCAAAAGCAAAAGCCGCATAGATCTTTAAGATGTTCATGCATGTTTGAATGTCGAATTCAGGATGTGATATGCACTATGTGAGCAAATTTGAAAGAAATTAGTTTCATAGAAAGGGTTCACAAAAGATATTTAAAATTTCAAAAGTAAACGTCACGGTTGAAACAATTTTGGACACAAACAAACTATAAGTAACAGATTATGATGGGGCCTACATAGATCTCATTAAATCATCGGGAGAGTTCCTGAAACCTTAAAGACCCTGTCCGAAGTGAAAAATGAAATAGATGAATTATATATCAAAGGAAAGCTGACAAGCCATAGATTACAACAATACCAATTATATGCTACTTTAGTGCCTGTCTGACGAGTAACAGCTCTCTGAAAACTCGAAATCTAAAGCTGTGAAAATCGGGAGTTGTTGACCTAAAATTGATGACATTGATGACATCACCATATGTGGAGTACTCATATTCACAATGACTTTGCATTAATTAAGCACGGCTCATCGCCTCAGCTATATAGGCGAGCACCTATGGTGTCGTCACTGTAACTGTGGCAAATTTGACCCCTGTTGACCTGTAATTTGGAGAGGAGCGGGAAAAAATGTTTTAATTCGCTCTTGGGCAATACTGAAAAGGTAAATATTTTGAATTCCTTTATATTTGTATTCTATGTTCATTCAGCTTTCCACTGATATAAAGTTGTATTTTCTTCGGATAGGGTCTTCAACAATAGTTTAGTACTTTAGTAATTAAGGAATTAGTTGACACTGCTGTACATTCTCTATGGAAGCCGGAAGAAACCTTGCCTTATCACCTTCCCCAAGATCGTATGTGCGCATGTGCTGACCTGCAGTGTGGAAGGAAAATCGCCATCTACTGTTGAACATCGTATTTGACACAATTATAGTTTACATAAAACATATATATATCATGGGAGCCATCAAGACATTGCCTTGAATCAGCCCAATGCTGGACCTTTTTCTGCCTGTCCAATCATGTTTTATAAATCACATTCCCTTGCAAAGCTTGAACACTAGGCTTTATCACATGCTGTATGGATATTTATTAAAACAACACTTTCTGTCAAATAAGTGGTATTTGCATTGCCCATTATCAAAAGAGGTGACCTAATAACCAACACTCTATACAAAAACAGTGAATCATTCCTCTCCCCTACATCAGTAAACAGATCATCATATACATGTAAATATGCCTTACACTGATGAAACTTTGTGGATTTTGATATTTTGCAGTATGACATCAGGAACTTGATCACTGAGATGATGAGTGCAAGGTGGTGGTTCTAGGGTTAATGGTTCCATTGCATCTTCAACATCATTGCTTGCATTTACGCCATAGCCTTGCTTCACTTTGTGCGCTTCCTCTTTTTCTTGTTCTAGCTTATCGCTCTTAGATTTTATCATCTTCTTGTTGCGGTAGTTCTTCATTAAGTACACAGCAAGGAACTTGCCACAGGCTACCAGCCACAGAAAACTGAAGAAGTAGTTGGCCATCTTGTAAGAACCGGTGAGATCGAAACTCAAACCTATGAAAAATGCAATTTAAAATAAGACATCTGAAATAGTTTGGAAATAGAAGCTATTTTTCGTCCTCTAAACATTCGCAATCGATTATACTGTGTATTCAACCCATCGTTCACATGTATAAGTTCCATGCTAAAAAATTTGCCCTTTAGTAAAATCTTCCTATTTTATTTATTTTTTAATGGGGGGACAAATACTGCCAAAAAGAATATATGAGTGGTACCATACTGGGAAATATGCATATATGACTGGATCCTTTTAATAAAGAGAATATATGAGTGATACAAGTATTAACCTAGAGGGATGTTTGCAGGTAAAACTAGGGCCATAAAGGGAGATTTGGGGGAAACCAGTGGTACCAGTGGTGCCATATAAAAGAAACTTGCCCAATATTAATGGTGCCATTAAAATGAAATTATAAGCTTGTATGCTACTAATTCAGTTAAACACGACCCTGGGTCTAAGATCAGGAAAATTTGGACCTCATACTAATTTCCTGTCTTATACCCAACTTTGAACAATGAGTTTGGGTATGAGACTACGAGTGGTACTATATACCGGTAATGAAATTCACCCATAAAAGGGAAACCCGGGGATAGTGTGGTACAAAGGAAAGCTTGGAGGTACAAGTGGTGCCATAAAGGTAACTTGGGGGACATGAGTGGTACCATAAAGAAAACTATTACCAGGTACGAGTGGCGCCAAAAGACAGCCTACACCGGTCATCAACAGCAAGATGGCAAAGGACTCTTGATGGACAGCATGACCAAAGGTCTCCACAGATGAAGCATACATGATGGAGTAGAGGATGGCACGTGCTATACCAACCACTGAAACAAAATTTTAAAAAACACAAATTTTTAAAAATATATCCTACATGAATTCAAATTTAGACTTCAATAAGCTGCTATGGTAACACCCATGAAAAGGACTACCCGGTATTGACACACCCGAAGATGGTGGCATGCCTTTGGCCTTTTTGTTTGTTTACCTTTGTCAAATTTTGGTGACAACATTTCATTGTTACAGAATTGAACGGAATTCAGCATTTTGCATATTGGTTTGTGCAAAATCTATGAACGCAATTCCTAATTGGTTCTAAATCACTGCCAATTGTCTTTAGGCTTTGATCTTGAACATACTAAAATTCATTGAAATAAACAGCTAAAATAAATAAAAATACAAAGTAATATATAAGAAAACTATAGATTACATACGAAATTCACAAAAACAGTAAAATCAAAAACAGATTTGAAACTTCTTAACTATTTCAATGTGCTAGTGTCGATAAGGTTTCTCAGAAATTGTTGCAAAAGATTGTTGTATTCCTCATGTTTTGGTGAGTATCATTCACCCTAAAAGGGCCGGGGGCAGAATCCACCCCCCTTGCCGTGCACAACTATACCTTCAAGGATTTTTTGTTGTTTTGTGCCTGGAGCTTTCATGCTTTTGTCGCCAGCTCTTGAGTCTTACACATCTTTTGATACCAAATTTATAAAATTTCTACCAGAGGGTACTGCGCAGCATCAAAAATCTCGGCCAAAATGAACATTTCCCTCTATGTATTTTACACAAAGCAGAATTATCACCTTGTGGATATATGTGAATAGCAAATTAGCAATAATTCAAAAACCATTTGAGATATAGATATGAAACTTTAGGGGCTTATTCTTTAGGAAATGCTCTATTTATATGCAAAGTTTCAGAATTGTCCGTCATTCCATGGCTGAGATTCCAAGGGGGTGGGGGTGGAATCCATCCCCTCGGCTGAGAGAGCACTAAAATAACCTGGTTTTGAGGGGGGTGGTAAAGTTTGTGATAATAGGCATAATTTGCATAAAACATGTTAAAGTAATGAATAAGCGAACAAACAAAATTGTGCAGTATTACTCTTTTGTAAAACTCAATTTGAATTCCTGTCGGTTGAGATCTTGAGGTGTGAGTCATATCGACCCCCTTAAATAAGTTAGAATAGGGTTAAACAAGCCATTTAGGAACATATTGGGCATATGAATTAAGAATTGAGCCATGGCAGATCCACAGGGAGGGGGCGCATGAGGCCCCTTCCCTTATCAAAACTAGCCCGTATAATATCCTGGTACAGCTTTGCTCCCACCCCTCTCTGTAAGATATATTGAACATCCCATCTTTCAATAAGTCCTTGATACACATGTTCTTAGTCAATGACAACTTGTTAATGGTAACGCAATTAAGTGTTAAAAGTATGAATCATCTCACCAGTAACATAAGTAATTATTGCAGCAGTCTGATTTGTAATGGTCAATAAGAATGTGACTGCCCCAGTCAGTAAACATACAACAGGCATAACAAGAATACGGGAGCATGGAAGTTTATCACCAAAGAAAGCAATGATAAGACGTCCTCCTGTGTCTACAAACCCAAGGATGGACATAAAGAATGCTGATCTTTCATCGCTGTAACCAGCTAAGGAAATCAACTCCACCTTAAATGAGAGGAGAGAAGCAAAGACAAAAAAGGCTGCCATCAACATCTTAAAACGGTGACAAGATACAACTGCTTGTAAAATAATTATATCATAATAAATGAATTCCAAACAAAATCAATGTTTAGTAAATGTTTTTGTAAACAAGATGAAGTTGTCTAATGCTTACATTCTTGTAAAAAAAAAACTAATTACGTAAACAATTACATAGACTTTAAAAATTGATGCTTAGGAGACCGAAAGTCTGTCTATTTCAATATCATTTCTCATTTTGTATCATGACCTACCACTTGTTGCCTTATATGTTAGTACATTACATCTCAGTATATATATTTCTGTATATTATACAGTAAATGTATAATATTGTATTATATTACCCATGCACAATATTTAATCAATGGAGCATGTAGGGAAATGATAAATAACAATATCTTATTCTTTTTGGTTTGTTCAAATCAAACTCGCCATTCAGCATTAAATTCATATAACACATACAGCATCATGAAATGTAACATAAAACAATTATTGTTAGATGGCCAGTCTGCTGATGTGTGGTTGACATATATATATTCTGAAAATCACCATCATTATAAAGTACTAATAATAGTGGAAACTTCATATTCATTTGTAATTGGTTGTAAAGACATGTGCAAGAACATTATAAAGACAGAAAAGCATAAATCCTTGTAAACTATCAAACAATTTGTTACTTTCACAGCAATACCCAATGTATATTCTATGATGTGATATACAAGAAATTTCCCATTTTGAGGCAGGTATACATCATTTGTTGTTTCTGTTTGTATTTCTTGCATGTCATTGTTTCATTTCCTTTATACTAAACTATACAGTACTATATCATCTCATAAGATGTACATGTACATCAACTGCAATCAACTACAGTATATCAGGTTAGTGTTACCAAGCATGAGATCCTATTGGAATCATAACAAGAATAACATGTTTAACATGCATGCACAAAAGGCAAGATGATTATTTTAGTGAAGTATTGGACATAACCCCAAACCAATATTAATAAAATTCCACAATATTTAAAGACGGTTAACACAATATCATAGGACTTTGCAGAGTTGGCACGTCTGAAAAAACGATTTCAGTAATTTATTTTCCATTCTTTCTTTTATGAGAGTCCCCACACTAATAATACTTCCATACTCTGCACTGACATGTGGCATTTAAAACATACAAACAATAAGAAGAAAAGGACAACCCTGATCTTATAAGCATACAAATAACAATATTCTTCAGATGAGAGAGCAAGAGATTGAGAGAGGGGGAAGTGAGAGAGAGAAAGCTGGAGAGAGGGAAGGAGAAAGAGAGAGAAAGGGAGAGAGAGAGAGAGAAAGGGAGAGAGAGAGAAATCGATGCTTGCATGACCAATAGTAGGTAGAGGGTTCAAGATTGTGACGTCACTGGTGATGAATAAAACAAAATTGTTGTAAGTCAGTGGAGAGTCCCGATGAAGCTGACTAATCAAAGCCCTTGCAATTTGTTTGCGTGATTTCGAAGGCAATAAAGGGCTTGATTTGGAGGGTCTGTTATTTATTGTGCCTATTATTTGAAATGGTCGAAGCATTTTGCTCAAGTTTTGCTGACTTTTTTTATTATAATTTTTAAAAATTTTGATGATGATAAAATTAGTAAAGGTGCATAAATGAAACATATCCAACAACCAATCAAGAAAGGGAACCGAGATCAGTTACAGGTACTACTCGCCTGGGAAGAAATTTGAAGAAGCAACAAAGTAAGCAGTTTAACATTATTACATGCACATGTTTACGACAGATAAATTCTCTAATAAAAATAAATATCTCTTTATTCAATCTTCTCTAGAGCATGCGTAGCATCAGAGATGCAATGAGGCCTGTTTTATAAAAGAACACACTAAAATCATACCAAATATATTTGGGAATTCAAATTGATGGCAAGGGCCAGAAAGAGTTCTTCAAATTTCTTGTACATGACGATTAGTAACTTATGCTGTTCAAATAATGAAATGCAATCCCAACAACTGCATTAGACATATCAAGCTCTCACTATCACTTCAAATATATGTATTAAATAAAAATAAATTATCAAAAAATTGAAAAGACTCAATATCGAGATAAAGTCAATATTATATCAAGCGTTGGTAATCTAAAAGCTATACCAACACAACTAAAAACACAACTTAGAAAAATCAAATGTTAACAGAGGAGCAACCACTAGCATAGGCAAATGTGGGCAAGGGGCAATTCCGTCCCACAATAATGCTTTCAGGAGTTTCATCTGTAGATATGAGCTGTTAACATCACATGAAGACAAAATATGTGATTTTTTTTTTAAATTTGCTCTCTTCATTCGCTCAACTAGAAACGTAACGTCACTAACCTAATTCCAAAAGATTCTCTGGGCCATTTAAATGGTATTTCCTGACTATTTTATAACCAAAAGCATCATGCCTACAAATTATATGATGAAATCCATTACTCCATTACACTTTGTACCGGGTCAGTAGCTTCAGATTCTTTAAAAGGAAATGTCAGTTGTAATATACGACGTGATACACGACTGACTATAAATAAGTTCAGATAAACCATTCATTTCAATGCCGTGAGTGTTGACATTTATGAAACTCACCCGCTTCGTTCTCTCAAACGAAATATCCAATTGATTTAAAAAACATACTATCATCATTTTGTTTGAGATAATTCCAAAGAATCAATGGAATTACTGATTTTACTGACAAAACATCTAGGCCCGTATTCAATAAACGTCTTAAGCATGAAATTTAACAACTTTTTCTTATCTTATTGCTGAGAGATAAGTCTTAGCAAAAATGTGTATTCTATAAAAGCAATGGGGGCTAAGAATTTTGCCCCAAGTGTAAGTACATATTCTTAGATTTAATCAAAGAGAAAGTGCTTTAATAAATAGCTTGTAGTATTCTAATACAATTGTGATATCTCAGATACGTAAGAATTCTACCCTATATTTAAGCATACTACTGGGATGATTAAATAGGGCCCATCTCAGCAGTGCTGCATGTGCATGCAGTCTAGCTCCTCGGGTTGCATTCATATGGAATGACAAAACATGTGAATGCAGCGCAGATTATCAGTTAAGCTTAGCATATGTGTACAGCATCCACGGCACAGTATCCACGGCACAGCGTGCAGGAACACCATAGGTACTTTTTGTTGTTTGGTTGTACTGTATGCCAGGCATGTATAGCACAGGCCCGCCTGCATAGCACTACTTGTAATTTAAACTACGGTATCGCAAATAAATTATCTCTCAGTCCAGGCTTGGAATATAAATATACAGGGAGTGATGTGTCATCAGTATAATGTTAGGTGAGGGGACAAAATTTGTTTATATCATGAGTCTCATAAAGGTTAAATTTAGCTATTTGATTAAGTTTAGGCTAGCAGTAGATGAGGTAAACGGTTACCCTAATGCTAGCGCTGGCTGGCCGTCTAGAGATGGCTAACTTCATGGACCCTAGCCGCGGCATAAGATTTATCATGTGATGATCAAAATAAGAAAGGAAAAAAGTGTGCAGTGCTTACTCCCCACAATTGCAGCATATTCCCTTGGTTATATGTTTATTCACACACTTACCGGTACACTTTGGAGAAATGTTAATCAAAATGAACCACAAATAGCAATAAAAATAAATGATATAGGTGAAGCGATACTGAGAGCTTGGTATTGGCACACTACTTACCACAGAGACCCTAAAGATAAACGTGTCAGCAAGAGAGGACAAACTCAATCATAGCGTAGAGGCAGCACCAGTCACCATCAAACAACAATTTAGAGATTTATGGTTTCTTTCTTCACCTCTTCCTATTTATTTATTTCTGTGTCTTAATTTATCATTTTCTAAGAACTTACAGCAAAACCCCGGACATACAGCAAAGCTTTCAATTCGATTCAAGTTAATCCAACAAACTGATTTAGTTTGCACACACAGAACAAAATTATTATGGATTTGTTTTTTATTCAATTTATCCCTATGTGAATAAATATAGGGCAAGAACGTGGGTGGCTGAATTCATATCGAATTCATACTAGACAGTTTAGGCCTAATTGACATTTCTTACCTAAAAAGGAAAATGGGTTGAAAGTATCTTAACTTCTATTGCAAAGTAGTACAGTTTGAAATTAATATTTCCATAATTTACTTATTATGCATTTTCGATTGATACTTCCAGAATTTATTAATAAAATGTTGTCTGCCTTTTTTGGAAAAATAAGCACCAACAGGAAGGAGATCTATGATTTTGTGTTGTACCACACTGCGATGCTGTTCCTTTCAGACTGAATGAATAATGACAGAGGAAAGACTGGCGCTGCCTGCACGGGGTTATAGAACTTACGGGCTGGTACATTCCAAAGGCCAACAACTATCAAAAGTTGTCAGGGTTATTCCTGATGACTTTCGATTTCTTGTTGGACCATCATTTTCCCTGCCTTCATCACGCGACTTGCTCGACCAACAAACGAAGGGAAGAATTGAAGAATAAATCGATGTGCAGATGGAGGAACGACGCTAGGCACTATCCCCTGTACCAGACTGGCGAACTTACTACTATCCAGTATTCCTATATCTCTATGACAAGTGCATCATGTTGCGTATGCCCCCAACTCTATGGTATGGAATAGTGGAGTTTTGGGATAATAATAACACTTTCATACCCATAAGGTGTTTTTTAAATCTAGAACTAAAGGCTTGAATAGATAACCTTCTATGATGTGGGAGAGCCTAGCAGCCACATGAGTGTCTTTATAAATCTCTGTCTCTCTCTGTGATGATTATAAACCAGGAGCATTCAGTTGCTCACTTTAGTATACCCAAAGAGATCCTGTCCATTGTTAAATACAGACATTAAAAGGAGCAAAGTAGTACTCAATTATACAGTACATATTTTTATCACCCCGAGCCACTTCAAATCTTCTGAAAATTTGAACTACATCAAACATTTTCTCACTCAATAAAACAGAATCCATTATCTTATCTCGTTTTCA
Source organism: Mesocentrotus franciscanus (assembly GCA_037976565.1). Classification (NCBI taxonomy): domain Eukaryota; kingdom Metazoa; phylum Echinodermata; class Echinoidea; order Camarodonta; family Strongylocentrotidae; genus Mesocentrotus; species Mesocentrotus franciscanus. The sequence goes on from CP137668.1 coordinate 22,372,077, forward strand.
TTTTACTTAAGCTAGTATCTCTTGCAAAGATATAATATGGAGATATCAGCAATGATTTATTTAAAAAATATCAGGGATAACATGGGAAGTACTACACAAAATATGTATTTCATTTTGGTGAAAAATTGGCAAGGCAGAGGCAACAATTTTTGTCCTTGTTAAATAGATATAGAAATAACTTAAATATATAGAGGAAGTTCGTTCAAGCATGATTTACGTGGAGGGAGTCATCATCTTCTTTAAAGTCCATCGGAGACCATCCCTGAGCTCAGCTCAATATCCCACATCATAGCCACATCTCCTGAAGACTGAGATGATGTCAACCTCAGGAAAAGACCCAACTCAGAAGTAAATGCAAGGGTTGGTGCCTCTTGCGGAGAGTTTTCAGATGAAGAACAGTATGAACACACATCATCAGATCACACGCTTATGGCGAAGACTCTTAGTGGCTGTATGTATAAGAAAGAGGCATGGCTAGGCATATGCTGGGACAGGTGGAAGAAATCTTTTATCTATGTCCTTGGGCCAAAAGGCTACACATTTTTATTGTAAAACATAGATTGTTATTTCAAACACAATTATTTTCAAATGTTGACATAACTGGTTATAAGATGATGATAAGATCATAAGTCTAGAATTGTCCAATGAAAGATTCGTTTTATTTCTAGAACGTAAAAACACAAAATAATTTCTTCTGAATGTTGTTGTTTTGACCACAAAAAAATTAAAACAATACATTGTTAGCATTATAATAACAATAACATTTTAGCATTGTTAACATCGGCAACCCTTTCAAAATTATATGGGTGTTCAAAACCATACACTTGTGTCAACATGTGGATCAAAATTGTTTCACAAAGAATGTACAAAATGAAGTGACATTGAAATAAATATAAGGATAGATCTTTCATTCAAGTTATTGGATTTTGAATACAAATCTATTTGAATATTCATATTAATCTTCCTGACTATTCAATTTATATTAGATTTCTATTTCTTCATTTTTCTAAATATGTTGAAATGGCAAGTTAGCTTAACTTACCAAATTTATTACGCTGCAGAGCAGTGCCATACTAGAAATGAGCGTGGCAACTCCGAAAACCCAATGCATAGGATCTTTCAGTAACTGCTTGTAGTTGTCTCTTGATTTGTTTGCCCTTTCTCTTGTCTCTTTCATTCGGAGTGCCTTCAGTTGAAACTTCTCCAGTTCTTCTTGTTCGTCCTTACCACATCCTATCTCAGGAGTCGGGGGTAACCGGAAGAGCAGGCATCCAGCAAGACCAGTGACTAGGATAATAGCAGCAATAACGCGAAGGGACATCCTCCAACCATAGCTGGTGAAGACAATCTCCAGAACAGGGCAGAAGACCAGCATACCTGTCAAGGACATTGACATGACCCAGAAACGATTATTACAACTTATCTTTAATCTTTACATTATAAAAAATATGAGATCACATTCATAGGTCAGTTCTTTAATATATTGTGCACCCGTTTGGAATGCTGGCTTCTCTGAAGTACAAAATGAGCAAATGAAAAGAATTCAAAAGCAAGCATGTAGCCTCATTAGGTCCCTGCTATGCTTTGTAATAAAATGCTCTTTAACTAGGCCTACAAAACATCAACCTCCTTGTTACAACCTCTTTGAGCAAAAGCAAGAAATGCTTGAACTAGAGTCAAAATTCAAACACTGGCTGTCCCAAATACATTGAAACTCATTACAGGAATCTTAAGAATGAAAGCAAATGCACTGAAGTGCCAGTCAAACTGACTTGGTATACATGTAGGACTATGCCTTAGCAATTTTAGACAGATTGCTCACACTGTATAATGTATTGACACATAACCAATTTTTAATTCCCCTATTTCCTTTCCCCCTTTCTTTCAACACCCCAATATCTATATACTCCCTACTTCTGCCACTCCATCTTGCCTCTCCTATTCTCTCTCCCTCTCTTATCCTCTATCTTTCTCCTTTGGTCTTCTCTATCTCTCTCTCTCTCTCTCTCTCGTGCTCAATTTCTTTCTTTCCCTTTCTCTATCTTTCAGCTCTTTGATGAGGTCATTGATGAAGAGCATATTGCAATACAAGAAAGTGATGGGGGAAAACACCAAAAGGATAAGTAATCTGATTTCCGGGATTTGAACCCGCCATTTACTGCTTGCTGGGCAGCGACTCTACCACCAGGCCATCACTGGTCCATGGCACAGTCTATATGAACTGGAAACAAATACCTCAGCTCTCCTGACTTATTCATCAGTCGCAATTAGGACAATGGCTCCAGGGGTGATAGTGAGCACTGAAAAAAAATAGGTTTTTTGTTTTTTTCCCAACCACCCACCCTCTTGACTAAAAAAAAAAAAGCATTCTGGGAAAAAAAATGGCATCTAACAACATTCCCCCCTTTTTTAGTAAGAAAATTGGGGAAAATTGTGAAAAATCAGGAACAATCGAGAAAATAGGGGAACAATCGAGAAAATAGGGGTAAAATCGGGAAAATTCAGAAGAAAAAATTGGAAGAAAAAAAATATCAGAAAAAAAAAAAAAAATTTTTTTTTTTTTTTTTTAATCGGAAAAAAAAAAAATCAGGAAAAAAATCGGGGAAAAATCGGGAAAAAATTTTAAGAAAATCGGGAAACCGATTTAAATCGGGTAATTATCAGGCCTGGGCTCTGAATGTAAGACTTTCTGAGGATAATTTGTTATTTTTTTTGTTTTTTGTTAAGAAATTTTTGGCTTCACCCAGTAAAAGAAAATGAATATTAATAAGTCAGAATAAGTCAGATGAGCCAAAGTGTTTGTTTCCAGTTCATCATGACTGTGCCATGGACAAGTGATGGCCTGGTGGTAGAGACGTGGAGTTGCTGCCTGGTAAGCAGTAGATGGCTGTTTGAAATCATGCTGGTTCCAAGATTTTTTCTGACTCGTTTTCAATTACAAGATCAAGCACGCGATCTTTATTCACTGGGTGCAAGCCAAAAATTTCTTTACAAAAATTGAAATTACTCTCAGGAAGCCTAACATTCACAGTAGCATGTTTTATGTATTCCCACTCCTTCATTTAATGAATATGATCAGATAGACAGGTTAAACTGCATCCATGTTGTTGCCTCACCGATTTAACTGTTTATGCCAAGCTTGGTAGCAATCAGCACCAATCGACACTTAAAAGACTGAATTCTTTCAGAGTTTTGAAAGGTTAGGGGTGCATCCAGCCCATCCCCCACCAAGATTTCGGCAATAGAATTTATAAATATACTGCAAAATGTAAATCTCCTTTTTCTGGGAGAAAGATGATGGGGAATGGATTTACCCTCAGAAACTCTTCTCTGCTTAGCTGTGCTTCCCCCCTCCTTCCCCGATCATGACAGCATATCGTCGCCCCTGTAGATACATAAGTCCACGGCCGTAATGTGTATATATTTATATATATATGTGGTAAGGTTTGAACAATTGTCAGTACCAAGTCTGTTATTCAACCTCATCAGGAAAATGGAGTGTAATTAATTTCATAAGATTTAATAAAAGCTTTTACCAGCCATAGCACCGACTCCGGGTAGAACCGTGGGCATGGTACATTCATGACTATCGAAGTACGATGTTATCAGGTTGATAGAGCTCACAAAGAAAAAGTTGACACCGACTCCGAATATCATGCCAAAAGTGAGGTAAAGTGTCCAGATGTTCTGAGCGAATGTTGAGGCGAAGAGGCCGATGGAGCACAGTATGATGCCAAGGCTAGAGATAAGGCGGGGACCCAAACGTTGATAAAGGGCTGTGATGAGAGGAGAGAGCAGACACAGAGACCATGCCAGTGATGCTACCCAACCTGCACAAAAAAAAAAATTATACAGACATAATGGTTGCAGACTCAGCATAGAATATAGACGGTTTCTTTTCAAAATGTTATGATAACTCGACAAAGCATCACATTTCAAGATTTTTTTTTCAGGCAAGCATTTGAAACTACTAATTAGTCCATGTGGAAAGTTTGGGCTCACCAATAAAGAAAAACAGCAACACAATTTAGATGCATCGTTTTGCCATTTTGACAACTGAGAGCACTCAAGCCGCTAGAAGTACGTTGGGTATTTGAATCAAATGGGCAGTTAATGAGATGCAAATTGGTGATTTTTTTCAGACACGCATTTGAAACTACTAATCAGTTCATGTGGAAAGTTTGGGCTCATAAATCCCCCAAAACAGCGGCACAATTTAGATGCATTGTTTTGCCATTTTGACGACTGAGAGCACTCAGGCCGCTAGAAGTCTGTTGGATATTTGAAGCAAATGTGCAGTTAATGATATGCAAATTGGTGGGCTGCACCTTGCCTGTATAGATCAAGGAAATAAAATAGATGGTGAATATCCAGGTTGAAAGAAACATTCACATAATTCCCCCAAAAGTAACTGTCATACATGTATCTCTTACAAACCCACAGCCGGAAAATCATATTAATGTAGTGTCATTGCTTCGTCTCGATGAAGCCAACCTTGTATCTGTTTGCTCTAACTAAAAACAAAAAACAAACAAACAAAACAAAACATAACATGCACTTGTCAAGAGACCAACCGGTTTCTGTTGCAGATGATTGTAGATCTCTCCGAAGACAAATGTACAAGGTACCAAAGCTGCTGAAGAACCCAAGAACACAGGCAAAGATAAGAGAGATAACGATTGTCAAGATCCATCTGTAGTGCCTCGGATTCTTTAAACAACAGGTCACCAGTGACGTCAATCCAAAGAAACCCTGTAGGTTCTTCTTGGTCTCGATGAAGCCAATGCTGTGTTGCAGGGTAGCAGAGGGCGCAAGACTCAGTTGAGAGGTTTGAATGGCTGGTCGATTTGGTAGATCATCAGTCCATATCACAGAAATGTCCCGTTGAGAAACACATTCATACACGATCTTACCCCTCACTGAATTCATGCTTCCTACAGTTGCAGACGATCAGCGCTAATGAACTGCGACAGATGAAAAATATGGTGAAACTGCATAAGGAAAAAGGGAAATGGAGAGAAATAAAATGTTGTCAATGAGATGCATAAGAAGTGTTTTCAAGATTTTTCTTCACACAAACTCTGTTCACTATGAAAGTAAAACCATATTCCTATTCTATATCCGACTCATGTAGCCGACGCAATATCAAACCTACTATTCATCTTATACATAGACAATTTCCTCATTTTATAATTTACATTAATATTATTATAATTATCGTCTTCATCATTACCATTATTATCATTACTACTAACTAGAAAAGTCAACACAAAGCGTAGCATCCCCGGGTACAAATGGCCTACATATACGTCAGAACAAGTTACCTCCATTAGACTATACTATTATATTACTAGGCAAGGAAGTTAACCACATTTTCACATATATAATTAGGTGCTTTTGCATATTTAATGAGCTATGACCTTTCACCTTTGACCTACATACTCCGAAATCGAACTTAGGCTGTGTTTTGATACCATGTACCTTCATAGCAAATTTCATTAAAATCCGTCAAACATTAATAAAGTTATCGATCGGAAACCAGATTCGCATATTTAATGAGCTATGACCTTTCACCTACATACACCAAAATCAAACTTAGGCTGTGTTTTGATACCATGTACCTTCATATCAAATTTGATTAAAATCCTTCAAACATTATTAAAGTTATCGAACGGAAACCAGATTCGCATATTTAATGAGCTATGACCTTTCACCTTTGACCTACATACTCCGAAATCTAACTTAGGCTGTGTTTTGATACCATGTACCTTCATATCAAATTTCATTAAAATCCGTCAAACATTAATAAAGTTATCGATCGGAAACCAGATTCGCATATTTAATGAGCTATGACCTTTCACCTACATACTCCGAAATCAAACTTAGGCTGTGTTTTGATACCATGTACCTTCATATCAAATTTGATTAAAATCCGTCAAAGGGCAGGTCCAAGCTATTTGGATTGTGACGTACGGGACATTCAGAGACTTTAAACAAGAAATAACAACAGATGAAATTATTTATCTGGCTATCTTTTGGTATGAGTCTGTGGCTATTATGGGCTAGTTCATTTGTGGAAAGTTTTAGTTCTGACCAATTCTTTAATTAATTTTTAATGTAATTAATGTGCTGCATGACGTACGGCATGCAGCGTCCCGTACGTCACGTCCCGAAATCAAACTTAGGCTGTGTTTTGATACCATGAATCTTCATATCAAAATTCATTAAAATCTATCAATTATTACTAAATTTATCGATCGAAAACCAGATGTGTATTTTTTCGCATATCAAATGAGCTATGACCTTTGACCTACATACTCCGAAATTGAACTTAGGCTGTGTTTTTGATACCATGTACCTTCATATCAAATTTGATTAAAATCCGTCAAACATTATTAAAGTTATCGAACGGAAACCAGATTCACATATTTAATGAGCTATGACCTTTTTACCTACATACTCCAAAATCGAACTTAGGCTGTGTTTAGATACCATGAACCTTCATATCAAAATTCATTAAAATCCGTCAAACAGTACTAAAGTTATCGATCGAAAACCAGATGGGTATTTTTACGCATATTAAATGAGCTATGACCTTTGACCTACATACTCCAAAATTGAATTTAGGCTGTGTTTTGATACCATGTACCTTCATATCAAAATTGATTAAAATCCTTCAAACATTACTAAAGTTATCGATCGGAAACCAGATGTGTATTTTTTCGCATATTTAATGAGCTATGACCTTTGACCTACATACTCCAAAATCGAACTTGGCCTGTATTTTGATACCATGTACCATCATATCAAATTTCATGAAAATCCATCAAACATTACTAAAGTTATTGATCGGAAACCAGATTCGCATATTTAATGAGCTATGACCTTTGACCTTTGACCTACATACTCCGAAATCGAACTTAGCCTGTATTTTGATACCATGTACCTTCATATCAAACTTCATTAAAATCCATCAAACATTACTGAAGTTATCGATCGGAAACCAAATTTGTTACGAACGGACGGAAGGAAGGACGGAAGGACGGACAGCAGCGTTTCTATATCCCCTCCGACTTCGTCGGCGAGGGGATAATAAATACTGCTATTTTCATCATCATCATCATCATCGTCATCGTCTTTTAGATAAACGAGAACTGAACTTCATCATAAAATATAAGGTCATCTGGTGTTTGTTTGTTTGGCGTTTTTTTTTTTTTGGGGGTCACAGTGTACCAACTTTTTCAAGTATCCCAAAATTTTCCCTCTTTACATAGAAAAGGTGCCCCTTTTTTTACATCAGATTAGTACCCCTTTTTCTTTCTAATAGGTGCCCATTTCACATTCTTATAAGTGCCCTTTACCATCTCTGATATTTGGCCCTATTCAAGTCTGATAAGTGCCCCTTCCCATTCTAATAAGTGCCCCTTTTCATCTCTGATATGTGCCCCTTTTATCATTGCACATTCCCTTTTCCTTTCTCATAGGTGCACCTACACATTGTGATACGTGGCTCAGTGGCTCTTCTCATATAAGAGCCCCTTCCCTTTTCATAAATGGCTCTTTTCACCTCTGATAAATGCGCCTATTTAAATTTGATAGGTGCCCCTTTTGCTTCGACAAGAGCCCTCTTTCCTTTGCAATAATAGTCCCCTTTAGCTTCTCATATGTGCCCTTTTTCATTTCTGGTGGGTGCCCCTTCTCAGGTACAAGACGTGCCCTTACCACCTCTGATAATTGCCCCTATTCAAATTAAGTGCCCCTTTTCCTTTGCAATAAGTGCCCCTTCCCTTTTTTGATAAGTGCCCCCTTTTCCTTCTAATAAGTACCCCTTTTCCTTTTTAATAAGTGCCCTTTTCCCTATCTTCTAATGTTGCATCTGCTAGTACAGTGGTACGAGACAGAGCAACCAACTGAAAATTCAGGACTGTTAAATCAAGCAGGTAGAAAAGTAGGGGAAAACTTAAGTCTAGATGAGATCTGTTCTTCAAGAATTAGAGTATATCATGAATGATCCTCAGCACCTACTCTATCAATGTTATTTTTGGATGTGATCGGGTAAACAACTCAAATTCGCAAAATGTAGACAAAACCGCCATGATATCTGAAATCCTTCATTCCCATTTCAATAAGGGCGTTTAACAGCTCCCATTGAATTAACAAAATAATTGCACATAATATGAGTGCAATGATTGTCCATAATTATGTGAATGCTCATATTTTGTACAAGGCTTGTACTGAAAACCGACAATGCATTGTAATGCGAAAAACAGTCTTGATAATTAAGTATTAATTAACAGGTGAAATGTTTAATGTTTATACATATCCATCTTCCATAATTTGGTGTAAAATTTTGAGTTTGTGGTAAAAAGCTTTGATATTGAATAGGCAAATAGCAACAATTTCTAAAATTGTCAGAGATACTACTGTCTACATAATTATATTTTTAAAAGGCCCTATTCATGAATGCTGTTCAGTACTTCAGTCTCAATTTCCTTTTCTTTTCCTTTTTACTATCCCAGTTCTTTTCTTATAACATTATATTTTTCTTTTTTCTTCATTGTCTTTCTATTGCACTTTAATGTCAATATATGAAAGTGTTAATCAATTTGATAGGGGGTTTTCATAATCTTTGTGAGTGCCAAACATGATTGTAATCTTTAAAATTAATGTTAACTACAGCAGTAATGAACCTGAATAATTATTGATCCTTCGATTGCATAACATGTACTTTTCCTCCCTCTTCTAATCTTTTTCATTGAACCTTCCTTGTCTCAACTCGTCTTAAAACATTTGTTTAGTATTGTAGCAGTAAATATGTTTATGTAGACTATTGCCTATACACACATAGCCCTACATGAATGCATGCAAGCTCTTCTTCAATACTTTTATCACGTTTATGATATTCTCTTTGTTCATACAAAAATCCCTACTTCTCCGTTCTTTACTTCACATCAGCTCTCTTTCTCTTGTTTTCTTTCTCTTTTTCCTTCCCCTTCTTCTGACTCATTCCCTTCTTTCCCCACCTCTTCTGTCCTTCTTCCTCTATCCCCCTGTCTCCTTTAACTCTCTCTTAGTGCTTTTCAAATTGTGTGCATGCCCCTCATCCTTTAATATGGTATAAATGTCATTAATCATGCTATGTGTAATTTTCCTCCAAGTCTATTTCTGCAAGTCTATGTAGGTATATTTATCACTTATCAATTTCGACTAGTACTGTTTTACTTGTTTATATCACTTGTGCTAACTTCTGGTACCCCCTTTAACAACAAAAGTGTACACATAATCTTTTCAAATTCAGAAATTGACCTCTGTGACCTTAGACCTGTGACTTACTAACCCCAAATCTACTGAGACCGTCTTCCTGTGGTGATACACATTATCAACAAGTTTGAGCCTCATATCTCCTAGTGGTTCTTGAAATATCACGATAAGGAGACTAATACCTTAAAATTTATTAAGTTGACCTCTATGACCTTTGACACTTTGACCTAGTTACTCGAAAATCTAATCAGATTGTCTTCCTATGGTGATACAAACTATCATCAAGTTTAAAGGTATAGAACAGTTTTGGAAATGCTCCACTCTCAAAAAATGAAATGGAAGCTCTCGTTACCAATCATGTGAAAGAATATGTTTTGACTAATACGTGATGATACAAATTTTGCCGGGAAACCGTCTGCTAATTGATATATTTGGTAAATTATTATATCTATTTGGACCAAATAGATATCGCGCACGTGTCGCGTAGTCCCATATACATCTTTCTGTGTACAGTGCTTGTAACTTTACCAAGACTGGGCCAAATTTCTTATCATTTTGATGATTTCAGAACCTTGCAGTATATACACACCAATACTTATATGCTAGATGATCAACCTTTTCTGATCGATTCCACAACGTTTCTTTCACAATGCAATCGCATGATCAGAACTGGACTTTATCTTTAAAGTTCACATCTCAAGTGGTCCTTGAAATATCACGATAACCAGAAAGCGGGACAGACGGACGGACCAACCAAAAGCATAATGCCTCCGGCACCACCTTCAGTGAGCGGAGGCATCAAAAGCTCTTCATGTTTAACACGATTTAGGGCTTTTGCATAGTCAATGAAACAGAAATACAATTTTTTTTGCATTTCAATGCTTCATTCAGCCATCATTGATAGTCTACAAAATGTGATAGGGGGGGGGGGGGCACCAACAAAAAAAGGCAAATTTCTGGGGAAAAAGGGGGCACCTACAAGTAGTGCTGTAGCCGAACCGCCGAACCGAACGGAAGTTCGCCGAACATGGCACTTCCAAACCGAGCCGAACCGAACCGAACACAAAGGCCTGGTTCGGATGTTCGGCAGAAAAATTTTAAACGTTTTTGCAGGCTAATTAACTTGTCATTTTATACCTAATTTTCATGTCATGATTGCTCATTCTATATTTACTTTTTTCCCATTTTCCTCCTTTGTTTATTTTTTTTATTTATTGGTATACATGTATAATGATCGACCAGCAGCACAAGGCTGAAAGGGTCAATTTACAAAGGTACAGTAATGTATATAAATATACATGTACAATAGTATTTCAAAACATAGTAACAGTAACATATTGATAATACAACAGAATTATATTGCATTCGATTATGTACATTAAATGAAAGGATGTACTGGCAAGAGATATAAAAGCAGGGGAAGGTATATGGCTCATGAAAGTGAGAGTGATATAGAGTGAAAGGGGTAGAGAGAGAGAGAGAGAGAGGATGAGAGAAAAGGGGAGGTACAGGGAGAGAAAGGAAGAGAGAGAGAGAGAGAGAGAGAGAGAGCAGGGAATGGAATGAACATAAGTAAAACATATTATTCCTAATTACATGTAATGCATTTATGAAAATTAAGAGAAGTCAACTTTCGAGACAACAATCATCATCACACAAGTACATGCAAGAAGAGATAAAAGGGAAGGTTAAAAGAAGGAAGACAAAAAGGAGAGAAATTTGAAGAGAGAGAAACAGAGATAGAGAGAGAGGGAGATGGAGAAAGAGGGAGGGAGAGGGGAAAAACTGCAAGTAAATATAACAATAACTGAAATACAAAGAAAATCATATACATACAACCGTAGAATTAAGACATGCAGGCTGATATAGTGACATTTATTTATTGACTCAAAATTTAGATAAAGATCTGCAAGAAAGTGTAAGGGGGGGGGGGTGAGAGTTACTTCAAGATTCTGGCAAGGTAAGGGATGGTGGATTTACGATATCTTTCAGTATTACATTTAATTGTCGGAAAACTTTGTGATTCATGCCTCTCCAGTCATGGGCGCGACTTCACTGACGCCATTTAAATCCCAAATCCTGACCTCCGCAACGTCGCGATCGCAAGCTATAAACAAGCTAGAATACACGTGCCTATTAGGCACTGATCAAAACAAGTTCGGCTCAAACCCCAAAAATTAAAAAAATTAAAAAAATTAATTGCAATAATATCGGACAAATTTTACCATCTAAATAACGAAATAAATACATATTATAGTATTCTAATTTCTTTATTCAGGAAAATTAGGAATTTTATTATTTACCCCATTAAAAATAAACATTTATAATAACGGTAATCGAACGAGCCTGGGCTGCTTTCTCTGTGTATTATAACGTATACATCGGTAAATTCAAGATGGCAGCTTTCATGACTCGTAACATCAGACAACCGTCTCGGCAAATCTTTAAAAAATATCATTTATTTTCAAATTGAAAACATGATTCTTGTAAAACTGCAAGTAAAACACGATTAAAAACGGAAATATGAATGTAAGTACTAAAATAGTTACGTTTAAAGCAGTTTTTTATGTGAAATACGTGCCAGTCGGAAGCAGTGTTTTTCATCAGGGGTGGGGCAGAAGTCCTCCGTGTTGGTCGGGCCCACCCGGCCGACCACCGTAGCTATTAGGCTGCTTGCTATTATATTACCGAACCCCGAACCGAACCAAGTTCGGGTAAAAAATTGCCGAACTCTGCCGAACCGAACCGAACCCGAACATGGCGCCTGACTTACAGCACTACCTACAAGGGGAAACCTCAAAGTGGAAATATACTATTTTTAGACATTGATGTATATACCTGTACATTGTAAATATACCTGTACATTGTAATTACATTGGGGATGATTTCAATATTTGTGTCTCTCTTTACATGGCCTAAGATACTGCTTAAGCATCGTACTTTGCAGACTTTGGGTGTGATGGTCTTAAAATCCGTTCTTGCGAGCAAATGAAACGAGCAAGCAAACATTCTGACATTTGTGAGGTCGCAATGCAAAAATTACATCTTACAATCTCATCACGAAAGACTTAAAAAAAATTAATAAGTTACACAATAATATCAACTATAAATGCGACGGACCATAGAGAGCGATCTAGGGAGAAATTGAATAAAAAGTTGCTCTTGGTCATTTTCAATTAAGAGCATATGTTATTGAGAAAGAAAATGGGGCACTTATCCGCAGGGTAAAGACACTTATTAGAAACGAAAAGGAGCATGTGTCAAAGTAACAAGGGAAATTATCAAAGGTGAAAAGGGGCACTCACCAGAGATGAAAAATGGCACTAATGAGAATGGAAAAGCGGCATTTATTATAAAGGAATAGGGTCGTTTGTAGAAGGAAAAGGGGAAGGGGCTCTTATAAAAAAAGGAAAGGGGAAATGGGCACCTCTCAGATTTGAATAGAGTCAATTATCAAAGGTGAAGGTGGCCCTTTTCAGAGTAAAAAGGGGCACTTCTTGTACATGAAAAGGGGCACTCACCAGAGATGAAAATGGGCAATCATGAGAATGGAAAAGGGGCATTTGTTGCAAAGGAAAAGAGGGTATGTATTGTTACGATATATATGCGATATCCGAATATCGGGTATCCGTAGTAGTTAAATAAATAACATGGCTACCATAACGAACTCTCTATTATCCTGAGTTATCTACCATTACCAAGGCCCTCAAAGTCATCATGGTGGCAAGCGGTGGGGACCTTGAAATCAACTATGACCTTTGAGGCCATATAGCACAACTTGATCTAGTTCACGACAGTTGAGAAGTATAATTAGAAGACAAATTTTCGAAAGCAAAATTGTGCCGTTCTGTCACATGTACATGACACATGTATGCAGTCGCATAATGTGTGCACCGTACAGCACAGGGTACCGTACCGAGATAGTGATGCTGCATTTTCCCGATTATTCGCACTGAATTGTGTTGTGTGTATGAGCATATAGGCATAGCTAAGCAGCCTGCTGAGAGATCAGCCTAACCAAGTTATAACTGTGCTCAATCACTGGCACAGGGGTCTGCATAATAACTAAACTAAAGTAAAATTAAATTAAACTAAATCAGAAGTGTGAACATTAAACCTGCTTTCAGATAACAAATATCTGATGTGTGAGGCAGTGGCGGATCTAGGGTGGGGGCCAGGGGGGCATGGGGCCACACACCCTAGCAAAAAAAAGAGAAGTAAACTAGATGGAACTTTGACTGCACGCAGTCGAAAATGATGCCTCTGCCATAGAGTGATTATACAAACCAAAATGGAAGCAATTTTAATATTCAAGTTTGATAGTAATCCATTAACAGGTTCTCAGAATATCGTGAATACAAGACATTTTTCATATATATATGGCTCTGCAAAATAAATTCCTGTCCTGAGTCTGATAGTAATCCATCTGTCGGTTCTAATTATAATGTGTTCACAAGCTATTTATATGCATACACAATGAGCCCCATGACCTTTGACCTCATGACCCCAAAATCTAATCAGTTCATTGGCTCTGCAAGATATCGTACATAAACATGTCTTGAGTTTGATGGTAATCTGTCTATCGGTTCTCGAGATAATGCGGTCACAACCTTTTTTTTAATACCTAATAAGCCCCACGACTTTTGACCTTTGACCTCATGACCCTAAAATTTAATCAGTTCATTGGCTTTGCAAGATACGTACATGTCTAGAGTTTGATGGTAATCCGTCCACTGGTTCTAATGATAGTGTGATCACAAGCTATTTTTGCATACATAATAAGCCCTGTGACCTTTGACCTCCGACCTCGTGACCCCAAAACCTAATCAGTTCATTGGCTTTGCAAGATACATACATGACCCAAGTTTGGCGGGTATCCATCAATCGGTTCTTGAGATAACGCGATCACGAGCTATTTTTGCATACATAATGAGCCGTGACCTTTGACCTTCGACCACATGACCCCAAAATCTAATAAGCTCATTAGCTCTGCAAGATACATACATGACTCAAGTTTGGCGATAATCCATCAATCGGTTCTTGACATACGGACGGACGGACAACCAGAAAACATAATGCTACTTTGTAGCGGAGGCATAAAAACAAAGATGGTAACCACAATTTTACCTCTTTTTTTTTTTGCTCAAGGGTGGGGGTAGGGGTTATTGAGAAAAAAATATCACTACCCCCTTGAGCAAAAATAGTTTTCACTCGAAAATCAGACAGTCGTTCAAAAGCAGTACGATACAGTTATTGCATCAAATCAATTCATTGAAACTTATTTATTTAAGTAGATAAATGCTTTCTTTTTGAATGGGTAATTAATGGGTAAATATGAAGCAGGAAGCCTGAAACCTTAATCAATGATATATAAGCCAGTAAGCCTACTAAATAAACTCAACAAATTGTATACTTTTATGAATTAATGAAAAAGAAGCCCCTGAAAAGAGTAGCCCCCGAAATGGAAAAAGGAGCCCCCGAAATGGAAAAAGGAGCTCCCGAAAAAATTTCCAAAAAATTTAATATGGAGCCCCCGAAATAAAATTTAAAAAATTGTTCACTGGTCTGCCGACTCTCTATTATCCTGAGTTATCTACCATTACCAAGACCCTCAAATAAAAAGGACTTATCAGAGGTGAAAAGGGGCACTTCTCATATCTGAAAAGGGGCACTCATGAGAATGGAAAAGGGGCGCCTGTCGAAGGAAAATGGAAAGGGGCCCTTATTAAAAAGGAAAAGGGGCACTTAACAGAAGGAAAAGGGGTCACATATCAAAATTTAAAAAGGCATTTATCAGAGGTGAAAAGGGGCAATTATTCAAAAGGGAAAGGGGCACTTCTTACAAAGGAAAAGGGACACTTGTCAAAGTAAAAGGGGCACCTCTTAGATTTGAATATGGGCAATTATCAGAGATAAAGGGTTGAATGAATGAATTTGGTTCAAATGAACATATTATTGGAAGCATATGCGATTTTATAATATGCAATAATCGTTGTCGCGGTTGATGTAAAGTAAAGTGATGAAATTGTAAATAATAAACTCTTTATGTTGTATAGAGCCCTCTCAAGACTGATATTTCTTTAGCTTTAAAACAATGTTTCTTGACTACAATCTACCGATTTGCTATTCCCGTTTGGAAATTATATATCAGAACTGCATATTCTAGGATTTTCATGGTCGCAGCTACCATGGAATGGCCTTTGGTGCTATTTGAAATATTTGAAATTTACCAGGAGCATCGGCCGGTAAATTTTGATTATCAATTTGCTCAAAAAGCAGAAGTGTTTTAGGAGTTAAATTTTACAGTGCTTATAGTACATCAACAGGCCACAGGGGCATCCAAATATATCAACATTTTAAAGAATTAGTCTAGATCTACTATCCATCCAATTTTCAAAATTTCCCAAAACTTTGCATTACCTTTAGGCTATTTAAGGGAGATACATTTTTGAAATTGCTGAATCTTGGCAATTTTCCTCAAAAAATAAAAACATGACAGAATCAATTAATTTTGAATCTTTATTAATATATGGCCTCTGACCTGAAATGTGCCGTGAATTATCATTGGTAGGTACTCCATGCCACTTATAATCTCACTTATCATCGGTACATGTAGGTCTAGTAGACTAGAAATAGGCTTAGTTATAGCAATTAAAAAAATAATAATTATAATTAAAAACATTACGACTGTCGAACATCTGAAAGGATTCTAGACTATAGAACACGGAGAATGAGCTTGAATATAAATGTGAACTATAGAGTATAGCTTTGGTATATTATGACTCTTTAGGAGCGCTGGAACCATCTGACATCATTCATGAATCATAAGGGAGAATAATATAGTTCGACGTACGTATGTATTCATTACCATAGGCTAAATGTACAAGACATATTCGCACTTGTAGTTGTAAAACGACAAAGAGAATCCGCAATCCAATGATTGCCGCGCCATAAAATGACAATGATTTGTTTTGCTTACTTTTCCTGGTATTCTGTGTATACAGATCGATGAAAGATCTGGAGGATTCAAAGTCGCAAAGAGTTGAAATAACAGGTACACAGCTCAGCAATTCCGTCTTGTGGAGGTTGTTGTCGAACAGCCTACGTGAGAAAACCCAATGGCATCTATCTCAACTAACTAGCTATAGCTAGCAGCCGACGCACACACTAGATTAAACCGCATCTAGGAAAACACCATCTGCACCGTACCACCAGAGACAAATAGTCTTATAAAGAATACCCAATCCATCCATCGTCAAATTATAACTTGTTTTTTTTCATTCGTATAGATCTCTTTATATAATTATAAGTAATATACTTTTTTTGTTTTAATCCGTAAAAAAATTGATTTTTTAGAGCTGTGGAGACATGTGACTATTGATTAATTGAAACGGTACAAAATGTAAGGTGTTTATTTTTACAGACCATTAACATTTGGCTCTCGATCTTGCGCGCGCCTGCTCGGAGCCGGAGAAAGGGAAAATCAACATAATTCGCACGCATGCGTGGTAGCGCTCTGGTACATGGTGATGGATAATCGGTAACCTTTTCCCTTTAGAGGGTGATAGCAGGCGCGAATCCAGGATTTCTTAGGGGGTGGCCCAAATTTGAAATCATACGAGCCAAATATTGGTACGTAATGGTGACCATGCAGTGGCGTATCTGGCGCTTGGTCTCGTTGGGGGTGCAGGGGAAGATCCAGCCGGCGGCGAGGGGCGGGGGCAATTCGTGAGAAAATATTTAGCGGCGCGTTAGCGCCGCGTTCCGCGTTTGCGCGGACAGGGGTAATCCGAGGGGGGATGTGCCCCCCTTTGAAGCTGAAGAAAAATCGAATTTTCAAACTCAATTTGTACGATTCGGTGTATACATTTTTGCCAGGATATCATTTAAAATTTGTGAATTTTTCCAGCATAAATTTATGATAAGCCTTGGATTTCTTGGAGGTTCTCCTGGGGAAAAGACTGTAAACACAAGAAGTGGGACTATGTGTGCAGCCCGCATGGTTATAGCACGTCGGTGTAAGAAACAGTTTAGGAGGCTGGTATTCATGACCCGGGTACCTCTAGGTGTAAGTGTTTACTATTGATACTGTAATGATACATGTATAACTAAACACAGCAATGATTCCCTCAACTCAAGATCAAGAGTCTAACGTTAATTCTCTTTATTTCATTTCTAAATAAGATCTTCAATTGCAACAATGTTGACAACCAAAATAATAATTGAGAAGGCACAGTTTCCTAGTAGTCTACCTCAGGTATCACTGATTGTCAAAATCAGTCATGCAGTACAAGACTAGAACAGCAGTTGGGTTGGGCCGACAGCAATCACTGGCGTCGGGCTTCAGTTTAATTCAACAGCTTTAAACACCTTACATCAGGCCCCGCGGAACGTTTTTCAACTTGGGGGCTAAAGTATTTACGATCAGGTAGAGCGGAGTGTAAATTGGCGTGGGGTCCATGGGCATAGGGGCTTTAGCAGGCAAGGGGCAGCGGAGCGTCATTCAAAGTGGGAAGGGGGAGCACCCCCCAAAATGGCACTTCCCAGGAAAAGGGGGCACCTACAAAGGGAAACCTCAAAGCGAAAATATACAATTTTTTAGACATTGGTATATACCCCTTCATTGTGATTATATTATCAGGCATGATTTCAATGTTTGTTCCTCTCTTTACATGGTCCAAGATATTATTATAAAGCATCATAAATGTACTTTGCAGTTGGGTTTGATGGTATGAATATAAAAAAATTGAGATTTGTGAGGTTGCAGTGCAAAAATTTACATTTTATAAAGGGGAAAAACCAATCTTGATGGGGTTTTAAGAACAATCTAATCATGAAAGACTGAATATATCTTTAATAAGAAACATAATTATATCAACTTTAATTACGTGCGAGCGTAGCGAGCTAGATTTGGGTGAAATTAAAGAAAAAGTTGCTCTTAATCACTTTAAATTAGGAGCACTCTTTATAGGGAAAGGAAAAGGGGCACACATCCAAAGGGAAAAGGACAATTATTAGAAAAGAAAAAGGGCACATGTCAAAGTAAAAAGGGGAATTACCAGAGTTGAAAATGGGACACTCCTTGCAACGGAAAAGGGGCACTTATTACAAAGGAAAGGTGCCATTATCAGAAGAAAAATGGCACTAATAAAAAAGATAAGGGGCACGTGTCAAAATAAAAGGGGTACTTATCAGAGATGAAAAGGGGCACTTATTACAGAGTTAAAGGGGACACCTCTCAAATTTGAATAAGGGCACTCATCGGAGATGAAAAGAGGAAACACTTTGAAAAGAGGCACTTGTCAAAATATAAGGGACACTTCTCAGATTTGAAAAGAGGCAATTATAAGAGATGAAGGGGCATTTATCCGAGATGGTAAGTGGCAATAACCTGAGATGAATAGGGGCACTCGTGAGAATAGAAAGGGGCACTTATTACAAAGGAAAATGGGCACGTGTCGAAGGAAAATGGGCATCTATGAGATTTAATTAGAGGGATTTATCATAGCATAGGTGTCAGAAGTGGCATTTTTGAGAAGGGGGAAGTGGCTCCTATTAATAAAGAAAAGAGGCATTTATCAGAAGGAAAAATGGCACTTATTACAAAGGAAAATGGGCACGCGTCGAAGGAAAATGGGCATCTATGAGATTTAATAAGATGGATCTATCATAGGTGTCAGAAGTAGCATTTATCAGAGATGAAAAGAGGGCATACACTTTGAAAAGTGGCACTTGTCAAAATATAAGGGACACTTCTCAGATTTGAAAAGAGGCAATTATAAGAGGTGAAGGGGCACATATCAGAGATGGTAAGGGGCAATAACCTGAGATGAATAGGGGCACTCGTGAGAATAGAAAGGGGCACTTATTACAAAGGAAAATGGGCACGTTTCGAAGGAAAATGGGCATCTATGAGATTTAATTAGAGGGAACTATCATAGGTGTCAGAAGTGGCATTTATGAGAAGGGGGAAGTGGCTCTTATTAAAAAAGAAAAGGGGCATTTATCAGAAGGAAAAATGGCACTTATTAGAAAGAAAAAGGGGGCACGTGTCAAAATAAAAAAGAGGCACTTAATTGACACTTATTACAAAAGAAAAGGGCACTTGTTAAAGTAAATTGAGCACCTCTCATATTTGAATAGGGGCAATTTTCATAGGTGCAGGCGGTACTTAATTATCAGAGGTGGTAAGGGGCACTTATAAGAATGTGGAACGGACAACTATTAGAAATAAAAAAAGGGGTACTTATCTGAAGGGGGAAATTTTCCTATGTAAAAAAAGGGGCACTTTAGGGATACCTGAAAAAGTGTGGGGGCACTGTGCCCCCCTGCCCCCGGCTCCGCCGCCTCTGGGTTTTAAGCATTTAATTACGGTCAGATGAGCATATTTTGATATCTTATTTGTGACACTGGCAGATCACTTTAATTTTTGTCGTGACGTAAATCATGGTCTGAAGCAATATTTCATTCAAATGAGACACTTGCAAAAGATTAGAAAAATTAACGTTCACACTTTTATTTTTATGAGTACATTTTATATGTGAAAAATTAATTTCTGTTTAAAATATAATACAAGCGAGTACCGTGTCATCTCTTCCTATCATATAGGCCTATTTCTAAAGTTTGTGGCAGATTTGTTTTGTAGAGCAATATTATAATAGGCAAGGGTCGCGCTAAGTTGCGTTTTTGCGTCCCGTCCTCGTCTTTTTTTCCGTACCGCTGATCCGTCGCCGAGGTTATTTCGACGACTTGAATAGAGGCGACATATGACCAGGGGCGGCCGAGCAACTTCTAAAGTGGGGGGGGGGCACCAAGAAAAAAGGGCACCTACAAAGGGAAATCTCAAAGCGAAAATATACAACTTTGTAGACATTGGTATATACGGTATACCTTACATTGTGATTACATTATCAGGGATGATTTCAATATTTGTTTCACTTTATAAACCATAAAAAAAATTGCGAGCGAGCGAAGCGAAAATTTTTAAGATTTGTGAGGTCGCAACGCGAAAAATTACATCTTATAAAGAGGAAAAAACAACCCTGATGGGGTTATAAGCACATTCTCATAACGGAAGACTGAAAAGACCTTGGATAAGTAACATAACTATATCATCTATAGATGCGTGCGAGCGTAGCGAGCGAGCTTTGGGGGAAATTGCTCTTAGTCGCTTGAAATTAGGGCGCAGCGAGCGAGGAAAAATTTTAAGATTTATGAGGTCGCAGCGCGAAAAATTACATCTTATAAAGAAGAAAAAAAAAAACAATCCTGATGGGGTTATAAGCACATTCTCATAACGGAAGCCTGAAATGACCTTTGATAAGTAACATAACTATATCATCTATAGATGCGCGCGAGCGTAGCGAGCGAGCTTTGGGGGAAATTGCTCTTAGTCGCTGAAAAATTAGGGCGCGTTTACTGATGAGAGGAAAAGGGGACACTTATCAGAAAAAAGGAGCATGTGTCAAAGTACAAAGAATAATTATCAGAGGTGAAAATGGGGCACTTCTTACACCCTCAAAAAGAGGCACTCACCAGGGATGAAAAAAGTCAGTCATGAGAACAGGAAATGGGCATTTTTCGACGGAAAAGGGGCCTCCATCAGATTTTGATAGGGGCATTTATAAGAGGTGAAAAGGGGCATTTATGAAAAGGGGATAGGTCCCTTATTAGAAAGGAAAAGGGGCACGTATCATTGTTAAAAGGAAAATTATCATAGGTGAAAAGAGGCACCTATCGCACCTGAAAAGGGGCAATGACCAGATATGAAAAGGGGCACTTATAATAAAGGAAAATGTGCATTAGTTGAAAGAAAATGGGCACGGATCAGATTTCAAAGGGGAATTTATCGGAGGTGAAGGGGGCACTTATCTGAAGTAAAAAGCAGTAACTTCTCGCACCTGAAAAGGGTCATTTACCAGAGAAGGGGCACTTATGAGAAGGGGAAGGGGCTCTTTTTTAATGGGGCACTTATCATTAGGTAAAAGGGCACTTATTAGAAAGGAAAAGGGGCACATGTGAACATATAAGGTGCGCTTATCCGAGTTAAAATGGGAGGAGTTATTAAAAGGGGAAGGGGCACTTCTTACAAAGGAAAAGGGGCACTTGTCAATGTAAAAGAGGCACCTTTCAGATTAAAATAGGGCAGTTAACAAAAGTGAAAAGAGGAACTTCTCGTACCTAAAAAGGGGCACTTACTAGAGATTAAAAAGGGCACTTATGAGAATGGAAAATGGACACTTATTGCAAAGGAAAATGGGAACTTGTCGAAGTAAAAGGGGCACGTGTCCAAATAAAAGGGGCACTTATCAGAGTTGAAAAGGGGAAGGAGCACTTTTACAAATGAATAGGGGCACTTGTCAAAGTTAAAGGGGCACTTTTCCTATGTAAAAATGGGCACTTTTCGGGTGCTTGAAAAAGTGGGGGCACTGTGCCCCCCCCGGAGGGCCGCCTCTGCATCTGACTCGTAAACCGAATCGCGCCACACTGATCTTGTTTTCAGATCATAAGCCGAGAGCTGGGAGGCAAGACCCTTTCGCCCCCCGATCTCCTTCTTCCCCCCCCCTTTTTTTTTCTTCTTTTCTTCTTCCTCTTCTTTTTCCCCTTTCTCTCCTCTTTCTCTTTCCCTTTCCCTTCTTTTCCTTCTCTCTCTCTCTCTCTCTTTCCCCTCTTTTTTAAATACTTTCTTTTTTGCCAGGGGTGGGGGCGGGGGAGGGGTACAGAGGGGGCTAATGCCCCCAACAACTCAAGAGGGGCTTCTGTGTTTAAAACATGTTCAAGTAAGCTAAATTTCATAAAATTGTCACAGAATCACATGAAAGCTACACTGAATATTTATTGACAAATAACTGATGATTTCCAAAACTACTTTGGTGTAAAATAAAAAATAGCTTACTCAAGCATGAGAGTATGGGGCTTTCCGTCGATCAGTGTTACCGTTAGTTTGTGTACTGCTGGTCCTGATTCAGATTCAGATTCAACTTCATTGTCCATATAATTATAATACAGTAATTGTTTTTTCCATTGGTGTTATATTACATGAACAAAATGTGGTACATGACTGTGTATCGTGTGCTGAGAGCCAGAATGGCGGTAACACTGTGTGAGAGTATAATGATTAAACACCATCTCAGGATTCTCAGCAGACAGTTACATGAAAGATTACTGTTACATTAAGAATGCATTTATACATACATGTAGTAGCTATAGCTGGCATCTAGCTGTATCAGATTCTCAAGATGGAGTAAATAAGAGTCGGACTGGGTGTGCGAATGGAATAACAACAGATACATGTTATACAATATGTCAACACCGCTATTCCCTCCAATAGATAAAGAGCAAGCGAGAGTATGAAAGGAAAGGGAAGGGAGAAACTTTGGGAGGAGAAAGAGAGAGAGGGAGGGAGAGAGAGAGAGAGAGAGAGAGAGAGAGAGAGATACAGACAGACAGGGACAGAGACAGAGACATAGACAGAGACAGAGAGAGAGACAGAGAGAGAGAGAGAGAGATATATATCAATACATTTTGCTGTGAATACTGATGTACATTAATTAGCATATTTCCCAAGTAGAATGACTAAGTGTGAGGTGTATGGGAAAGCGAGAGATTAAAGGGAGATTGAATTATTCCTACTGTTCTCGGTCCCGCCCTTTTCTGTTATATACATCAACGACCAGCCGGCAGGGGCGGCGGAGCGTCTTCCAACGTATATAGGGGGAGGCACCAACAAAAAAGGGCACTTTCTGGAGATAAAAAAGGGGGAGGGCACCTACAAAGGGAAACCTCAAAGCGAAAATATACAATTATTAGACATAATATATACCCTACATTGTGATTACATTATCATGGATGATTTTTTTTCTCTCTTTACATGGTCTAAGATACTGCTTAAAGGTACTATGTCCCATTTGCAGGCCAAAAAAATAAAAAGGTTAAACTCCAACGGCATTTGAAAGAAAATACTAATTTAGAACTTCCCTTAAAAAAAGGGGGGCTTGAAAATGTCTTTAAGTGGGAAATAACGACTATTAGTTGACGAATCGACTTAGGAGCTATAGAGCCAGTAAGTAATAGTCTGATTTTCAGACCATTGTACCGAATGGTCGTACGTTTTATGCTGCGCAAAGATTCAATCAGTTTAATTTTGGCCATTACAAGAAGTGGGTTATTGATGTAGACAAATGCTCACGTACCCTTTACAGCTCATTTTATGTATGTTATTACCAAAGATGAAAAAATTCAGTCAGTCACTCAAGTAATGTCTGACAGTGAAGTCTAGCAAGTAAACGGGTTTCCTTGCATAATTTGAATATTAGAACACTGCTAACGTTTAAATTTCACAGATAGGACATACATGACATATTCATAATTCCTGCAAAGTTCTACAGAATTTGATGTTGGCTATTCTAAATATGACATGTAACAGCTTAAAAATGAGGACCATATTTTTACGCCACATGTTTGTGTAGTCCCATATAGATCTCTCTGTGTACAGCAGGCGCGGATCCAGGGGGGCGAGCGGGCCTTGGCCCCCGCCAAAAAAAAAGAGAGAGAGAGAGAAGGAAAATAAGGGAAAGGGAAAGAGGAGAGAAAGGGAAAGAAAGAAGAGGAAGAAGAAAAGAAAGGGGCCGAAAGGGCCTTGCCTCCCAGGCTGTTGCCTCCCCCCCCCCCATCAAAAAATTAAGAGAGAAGAAAGGAAAGGGCAAGAAAAAAGCAAAAGAGGGGATAAAGGGAAGGAAAAAAAGAGGAAGAAGAAAAGGAAAGAAGGGGATATCAGTTGCAATTTTCCCGCCAACAAATTGTGGATCGGGGGCAAAGGCCTTGCCTCTCCCCTCTCCCCCCCCCAAAAAAAAAAAAGAGAGAAGGAAGGGAAAGGGAAAGAGGAGAGCTAAAAGGGAACAAAAAAGAGGAAGAAGAAAAGAAAAGGGTGAAAATAAGGGGAGATCATTTGCGATTAATCCCATCAACAACGTATGGATCGGGGGGGCCAAAGGCCCTTGCCCCCCTCCCCCCCAGCAAACCTAAAAGAGAGAGAAGGAAGGGAGGGGAAAGGGAAAGAAAAAAAAAGATAAAGAAGAAAGGTAGGGGAAATCAGGTCCGAATTTTCCCGCCAACAAGGTGTAGTTGGGGGGGGGGGTGAGGCCAATGCACTTACGTACTGATGGAAGGGGGTAGTTACCCCCCAAAAAAAAAAACAAAACAAAAAACAAAAAAAAACAAAAAACAAAAAACAAAAAAATCAAACGTAATTCGATACCGGTGATTTACAAATGTTGCTGAAATGATTTAATTTTCCGAGATTTTTCCTCACTTTTTAGTAAATTATAAATAATAAATAATAATAAATAAGTAAATAACAAATTCCTAAATTTACAGTCAGGCAAAAAATATGCTTATTTAGAGGCGTGCATGTCAGGGTCCGCGGAACGTCGGGGCTCGGGGGCCCTCGAGCCTCACCCCCACTTTAAAGAAAGAAATAATAGTGACCTGCCAGTGTCACAAAATAATAAAGTATCAAAATATGCTCATCTGACCGTGATTAAATGCCTAAAACCCCTGAGCTTCCGGGAGCTCTGCCCCCTGGATTCCACCTAGGGCCCTAAGGCGGGCCCCTGGATGCCCATCTGACGGTAATTTAATACCTAAAACCCCTAAGTTTCTGGGGCTACGCCCCCTGGACCCCACGCCAATAAGTGACCTGCCAGTGTCACAAATAATGTATCAAAATATGAGCATCTGACCGTAATTAAATGCCTAAAACCCGTAAGCTTCCGGGGGCTCTGCCCCCAGGAATCCACCTAGGGCCCTAAGGCAGGCCCCTATATGCTCATCTGACGGTAATTAAATGCCTAAAATCCCTGAGCTTCCGGGGGCTTTGCCCCCTGTACCCCATCTAGGGCCCTAAGGCGGGTCCCTAGATGCTCATCTGACGTTAATTTAATGCCTAAAAACCCTGAGCTTCTGGGGGCTCCGCCCCCTGTACCCCACACCAATTAGTGTCCTGCCAGTGTCACAAATAAGGTATCAAAATATGCTCATCTGACCGTAATTTATTGCCTGAAATCCTTGAGCTTCCGGGGGCTCCGGCCCCTAGAACCCACGCCATTTAGTGACCAGCCCGTGTCACAAATAATGTATCAAAATATGCTCATCTGACCGTTATTAAGTGCCTAAAACCCCTGGGCATCCGGGGGCTCTGCCCCCTGAACCCCACCTAGGGCCCTAAGGCGCGCCCCTGGATGCTCATCTGACGGTAAATAAATGCCTAAAACCCTTGAGCTTCCGGGGGCTCCGCCCCCTGGACCCCACGCCAATTAGTGACCTGTCAGTGTCAGAAATAAGGTTTCAAAATATGCTCATCTGACCGTTATTAAATGTCTAAAAACCCTGAGCTTCCGGGGGCTCTGCCCCCTGGACCTCACCTAGGGCCCTAAGGCGGGTGTCTACATGCTCATCTGACGTTAATTTAACGCCTAAAAAACCCTGAGCTTCTGGGGGCTCTGCCCCCTGGACCCCACGTCAATTAGTGACCTGTCAGTGTCACAAATAAGGTATTAAAATGTGCTCATCTGGCCATAATTAAATGCCTAAAACCCCTGAGCTTCCGGGGCTCTGCCCCCTGGACCCCACCAAGTGCCCTAAGGCGGGCCCCTAGATGCTCATATGACCGTAATTAAATGCCTAAAACCCCTGAGCTTCCGGGGGCTCCACCCCCTCGACCCCACCAGGGGGCCGTAGGAGGGTCCCTGAATGCTTATCTGACCGTTGAAAATGCCTCAAATCCCTGAGTTTCAGGGGGCGCAGCTCCTTGACCCCACGCCAATAAGTGACCTGCCAGTGTCATGAATAAGGTATCAAAATATGCTCATATGACTGTAATTAAATGCCCATACCCCCTGCGCTTCCAGGGGCTCCGCCCCTTGACCCCCTGCCGGGGCTTTGCCCCTAGATCTCACGCCAATTTACGCTACGCTCTACCTGATCGTAAATTAAATACGCCTCCCCCACCCACTTTGAAAAACGTTCTGCGGGGCCTGCATGAAAGAGTGGGGTAATGCGGATTTTTTTTGTTGGTCTCCCCTAAACGTTTAGTTCATTACGTCACTGCTGGTCACCATTACGTACCAATATTTGGCTCGCATTATTTCAAATTTGGGCCCCCTAAGAAATCCTGGATCCGCGCCTGGTGTACAGTGCTTGTTACTTTTACCAAGACTGGGCCAAATTTCTTATCCTTTTGATGAATCCAGAACCTTGCAGTACACACCAAGTGTGGTGGTCTGAATATTGATTTGCGAGTTAGCGAAGCGAGCAAGGAACAAATTTTAAGATTTGTGAGGTTGAATTGCGACCAATTACATCTTATAAAGAGAAAAAAACAATCATGATGGGGTTTTAAGCACAATCTAATCATTGAAGACTGAAAAGACCTTTAAGAAGTTTCATAATCTCGTTTTGGAAGATATTAAAGAAAATGTTGCTCTTATAGTAAATTTATATTAGGGGCACATGTTATAGAGAAAGTAAAAGGAACTATTTTATTAGAAAAGAAAAGGAACACGTGTCAAAGTAAAAAGGGCAATTATCAGAGGTGAATAGAGGTATTTCT
Source organism: Mesocentrotus franciscanus (assembly GCA_037976565.1). NCBI lineage: Eukaryota > Metazoa > Echinodermata > Echinoidea > Camarodonta > Strongylocentrotidae > Mesocentrotus > Mesocentrotus franciscanus. The sequence continues at coordinate 22,398,946 of CP137668.1, forward strand.
CGCACCTGCAAAAAAGAGAACTCACCAGAGATGAAAATTATGAGAATGGAAATGGGGCATTCATTATAAGGAAAAGGGGGAATTTGTCGAAGTGAAAAGGGGGAAGGGGATCTTATTAAAAAGGAATAGAGGCACTTATCAGAAGGAAAAAATGGCACTTATTAAAAAGGAAAAGAGGTCATGTGTCTCAATAATAGGGGAACTTATCAGAGGTGAAAAGAGGCATTTATGAGAAGGGGAAGAGGCTCTTATTAAAAGGGCAAGGATCACTTATCAGAAGGAAAAGGCGCTTATTGAAAGAGAAAAGGGGCACGTATCATAATAAAAGGGACACATATTATATCAGAGGTGAAAAGTGGAACTTCTCATACCTGATAACGGCCGCCCACCAGAGATGATAAGGAGCAATTATTGCAAAGGAAAAGTGACACTTGTCGAAGAAAAAGGGGCACTCATCAGATTTTAATAGGGGCGTTTATCAGAGGTAAAAACGGGCATTTATGAGAAGGGGAAGGGGCACTTGTCAAATAGGTGCAATTATTAGAGGTAAAGAGAGCTCGGCACCTATTATAAAGAAATATGGACACTTATCTAAGGTAAAATGAGGCACTTTTCCCATGTAAAAAGGGGCACTTTGGGGGTACTTGAAAGAGTGGGGACACCCCCAAGAGCGCCGCACGCACTCAAACGTATATTATATTTAAAACGACCAGAATCTGGTCTAACATTTTTCTGCGAACTCTACGGCCGTGTTCTCTCTCCATTTATCCCGGGGTGTTCACTCTGTAATAGAAGGATTAACATGTAAATCATTTTTTCAAAGATTTCAAAATGACCCCCATATATATCGCCCCAAAAAAAGAAAGATATTTAGACTCCAAATGAAATAGAATGATTTTGAAATGATTCGTCAACTATGTGTTTTTAGAAAGGTATAATTATTTAATTGATTTATATTATGAAAATTATGATTATATTATATGTATTCTAACTTGTGTTAAAGCTAATCTTGAGCTCTGGTATGGGCATCGTATGTCGAGAGGACATGGCTATAATTCATTCTGGATTATTAATCCTGCAGAAGATTGATTGTTTGATCCAGTAAAATAAAAGCAACCTCACAAAACTTGCTGGAAATCATCTTCATTAAAGACAAAGACCAGTTCTGGTCATGCGATTGCATTGTGAAAGAAACGTTGTGAAATCGATCAGAAAAGGTTGATCATCTAGCATATAAGTATTGGTGTGTACTGCAAGGTTCTGGAATCATCAAAATGATAAGAAATTTGGCCCAGTCTTGGTAAAGTTACAAGCACTGTACACAGAAAGATGTACATGGGACTACGCGACCACGTGCGCGATATCTATTTGGTCCCAATAGATATAATAATTTACCAAATATATCACTTAGTAGGCGGTTTCCCGGCAAAATTTGTATCATCACGTATTAGTCAAAACATATTCTTTCACATGATTGGTAATGAGAGCTTCCATTTCATTTTTTGAGAGAGGGTCGTTTCCAAAACTGGTCTTTACCTTTAATAAAATTTAAAAAAAAACTCTCATTTGCACATAGAGACCTGCGTTAAGCAAGTGGTGTCGGGCCTACTTACCTTGACTTCCTTATCTTTCTATGCTCATTACTCAGCCCCTATACATTTTGTACCAAAATCGTTTGGACCATGTCATTTATCTGTAATCTTGAACATTCAGTGTAAGTTTTGTTGGAGTCTGTGAAAATTTATTTTCTATCATTACGAGAACTCAAGCTTATATGTATCTTGTTTGTATATTACTTTCTATTTATGTTGATTATTTATTATGAAGAAATAAAATCGAAAAAAATAAACAAATCATTTTACTTTTAAATGTCATTTAAGGAGGTCCATAGTAGGTTTCAAGATCATGCATGCTTCCACAATGCAGCCCTATTTTTTTTTTTTTTTACCTCTCGGGGATATGTTGTTTTAAAACTAAAAAGGTAATCGTTTTTTTGGAGTATTCACCAAATATTCTTTTGTCTAGATTATCGTAGATCGCGAAATAAATGTGGAGTAGCCTCCACGGACCATAGGTAAACATCTGTGTCATTGATGTGCCACGTACCCCCACCCATCCACCCCATGATACCGGTGCCTGTCTCAAGTGGCTTGACTCACGCTCCTCCAATTTGTAAGTTCAAAATAACTAAATACTTAATCACAAATCTACTAAATGTCTCCCTACGATTTTGTGCGAATCATGATAAGAAGGAGGTTGTAATTTATCCCTAGTGTGTCAAAGCAAATTGAAACATTTCTATACATAAATTTCTCACCCGATCGCTACCTTTGCTCCCAACTTTAGAAGTTCTACTATGAGGTATGCGTTATCTTATGACGTAATCTGTGATTTTCCTAAATTATGTGAAATTGCTCTTACATTATAGTATTTCAATGATACAAAAAAGCATACATTTTCGGTGGATGCAAATCTACACCCCAATTACATACCCTTATTTCTTAGTGTATAATAGGCTGATACTTTGAGATTTCAAGCAGGTTATAATTTGCCTCGATCTTTATTAATAAAAAATGCTCTTGAAAGCTAAGCTTAACGCTAAATCACCCTGGACTGTACATGTATCCTTAAAGGGAGTGTAGCATGACGAGACTATGTGTCTTTCCCGTGGCCCTACTCGGGGCCAATCGGGTATAATACGAGTACGGACGACGGACGCGACAGCAGCATGCACGTGAAACCGAAGCGTGAGGAGAACTTCGGTCTGTTTCGCGAACGCTAGCGCGCGCTGAGCAAGTAGAAGTCGCTGACTACCGTTAATCAAGTCCATTCGTTTACGTGCAGCTGTCCAAAAGAAGACGTAGATGGCGTTAACCAGTATTTGCCATGCTACACTCCCTTTAATCTCTAACCGTCCCTGGCCTTATTTAGTTGATTCAATATGTCTCTCATTAATTTTTAATCCTCCCCAAAACACAGCCCCAATGCAGGCATGATAAGGCGGAGGGGGTGGAATGCTTGCCTGCCCCAAAAGGGTTTCAAGGGTTCTGGCTCTCCTGCCTTTGGTAGTTTAACATTTTTCATAAGTATTTGAAGCCAATATGTCAACACTCTATATGCCGACAAATACACAACAGAAATATTAACAGCACTAACAACCCCATCGACCGTCTACACACTTTATTCATTTAAACTCTTCTTTCTTTCCCGACGGAACTCAATTAATCAATATGTATATCGATTTTTATTGTAAAGTTTAGTCTTCGACATTTACGATCACCATTTGTGAGGCCCTTCATCTATGAGAACTAAGGAGTACAATGTCCATGCACCACTCCATTTGGTTACCAAAATCGTTTTCTTCTTACGGCGCAACCGCAGCCTGGTCACCGAATCTGACGATCATTTTCCATACAAACTTTTAAACTGCTGCAATTTACCCTCAGTGATCTTGTATTGAAATAGGGCCATACTCTTTTTCTGTATTATATTCTGCTACAAATTGGAAACCACTTCAAGAAGGGTACTGCACCACATGTTACACCTCCATCGGTGACGTGACATGAACGTCATCCCCATTGTCCATGTTGGGTTGAGCACTCCATTTTGTTAGTCGGTGTTCTGGTAGCTAGAGGGGTGCAGTGAGACCCCCTTCCTCCAACTGGAAGACGCTTTGGTTTTACTATTCATATCAGTATGAGAATTCCAATTTGAGGTCCGACGCAAGACAGTTAATGAACATCGATTGAACACTTTGGAATAATAGTCTTAGCTGAGTGATAACAAGGTAAGATATAAATGTCGGATGAAATCAAGAAATATACATATTTTATCGTTTTTCGTTTACCTGTTGAATGACCTTCTTTATACCATTAGTACAAACGATAACTTGATGTGATTTCAAAGTTTCAACGTAGTATTTTCTATGATAAGGAGTTTTCTTTTTTCAATACATTTATATATTCATTATTTTACAGTATTATCACTGTCAGTTATGCCATTTTATATCTTATGTTTGTTTCGTTTTTTGTTTTTTAATTCCAAGTATCGTTTACAAAAATATGTCTCAATTTAATCATGTTAATGCTCCACTCCTGTTTAGATCTCAATTATAGTAAATGCATATCTTATTTTCTTTTTAATGAACATCTGAATGAGTATTTAACCTAACACAGAGGAACCACGCGATGTTTTTTAAAAGATATTTTCAGACAAATTCCAATGTTGTAGTTTCAGTTTGGAAAGCTCTCCCCCCCCCCCATTTCAAAATATTTTTCACAAAGAGATTTAAATATATCATGAAGAATGCATGTGGTAATCCATGACACTAAACTTGTAACTGCGTAATTTCCTTATATAGAGTGAAAAGGGTACTACTGTTACGGTTAAAAAAGAATGATGAGATCTACAAACAAAACGAGCAAATATAAAGAAAACAGGGAAGACGATAATTATGATCATGCTCTATTTTCTTTTCCATTTTGTAAGCCCTCCGCAGGCTATTTTGCTGAGTAAAGTCAGAATTATATATTTCTAAATAAATCATACATGTCATACAGATGCAGCAAACTTTGACTGTTAGTAACATAGTACTTTAACTCTCGAAGCGACTGCCACTGTACGTATGATATATGTTATAAATGTATCTGTTATCCTCGAATTATTCATCTTTTTCACTTTAATAAATACAGAAGTTGGTTGCTCAGCCTTTCGAAGAATATTTGTTCAATGAATGTTGAAATGTAATTTAGTGCATCATTTCTCTTCTACTTTCTAGTGTCAACTCCATTCGTACCTTTATTCGTACTTTGCCGTGATGATAATGGCGACGAAGTTGTTGATGACGGACTAATGAGAAGAAGAAGAAAAAATGATAATTTTGTTAATGAGGGTAAAAAGAAATTAAAAACAATATGATCGGTAGATAACACAGATGTTATGCTGGTAAATTATGAAAATCCCACATACTTAAAGGAAAAAAATAGCTAAAGAATGTGGCGTTAAAAACGCCAGGATATCTAAACAAAATAATTAAAATAAGAAAACAACGGTCTGTATAGCTTTGTCTAAGCTGTTTCTAAAACGAGATGCTGGAAAATCAATATTAAAATCGATTAACTTCTCCAAAAGAATGTGTATTCATGGAGGGCTACAAAGACATATTATACATGTGGTGTGTTTGGTTCTTAGTATTGATTAATACAACCTTCCCACCATATTACAAGTACGACCGCACTCAACACTGCTCAACACAAAATACATTAGTTTCTTGATTATAAAGAACAATCCACTAGGTACTACCCAAACCGCCTTTTCTACTGACCCCAAACGAAATGCATACTTGAAAAAGTTAATACTCATCATGGCATTCAGGCATTTACTTAGTTAATGATAATTATTTCAGTACATAAAACAGCATAATTTCTATCAAGTCGAATATTACAATACATAAGTTCTATCATTCAAATTACATTAGCAACAAAATATAATGACGTGCAGTAATTCAACTTTAGACAAAAGTGATAAAGCACAACCATTATACTAATTATACAAATTGATACGATATATAATTGTATAAGAGTAATCATTTTTCAAATTCAATGACTTCAAGTTAACATTTACTTCCAATTTTTTCGCTTGACAATTACTGAATTCTTTATTTATCTATTTTTTTAAGTTTTACTTATGCAGGATAGCATTGTCAGTTACTACGGCATATGTATCTACAGACACTAGAGCCCCTGGTTGTTTGTTTCTATCTATCTACCTATCTATCAAAGTTTGAATTCATGTGATGAAAGTAGAAGGATTCCTGATAAAATTTAGAAGGGAAATCAGTTGTTTGAATGAATTCCTATACGTGTTGGGTAGGTTATGATATCAACATGCTTAACACTATCTGCTTTGATAAGACGTCTTCACGTAAAATTATTGGGTGAAATACCCAACATGAAGTTAACATGTGTCCAACCAACAGTTTTATGCGCACTTTCGATAATGTTTTGCCCAATCAAGGTAATCTTTTACTACAAATCGAGTAAAAGTTGCCTGGGTTAGGCATGTTAATGTTCAGGAATTATCGGCTGGTGCATTAGACACAAAATTATCCTTATGTTGTGCAATTTTTACCTCAAATTTATCAATTTTTGTTTAAACAGTTTAATAGGATAGTGAGTATTTAACTACTTTGAATGGGTAAGAATTCGGGGTCAATTTGCCGATAAGACAGCCCAAACAATACAATAAAACGGGTGTATTTTCGGGGGTCGAGCGATCTGTGTGGGATGCGTGTAGATGATTGAAGAGCAAAAAATATATACAAACAGACAGAATCTGGACTAGTATGTAGGGATATACACAAAGTCTAAAGATGGTAGTTTTTCGCTTTGAGGTTACCCTTTGTAGGTGCCCTTTTTCTATTGCTGGTGAATCTCCACTTTGAAAGACGCTCCGCCGACCCTTCTTCCGATTTTACCCAATGGAACGTCATCAACTACGTTATGACAGGTTTTTACAAATATCATGCTCACGATGAAGCGGGACCTATAAACATTCTGATTCCTTTGTTCAGGTTTCCCATCAATTTCGATTGAGTCATGAATCCTTATCATATTGACATTTCTCTTCTTTTTTTCTTCAGAACATTAAGAATGACGATCTTGCAAGGTCTCGTTGTGATTGGCCTTCTTCAGTTGGTAGCCGTGCCAACACTTACCACACCTCTGCCTCAGGACCGAGGTAAGATATTGCAATAAAATGTTCATTTTATAACTCATCAATCGATTGAAATGAACTTATCAATAACTGCAATATAAATACATTCACACATGGAAACTCATGCATTATTATATTAAGTAGATAATAATTTTTTTTTCCTGTTGTAGATGAATTCGCCAATCAGCTTACGGCGTTGAAGGATGCTATTGAAAAGGTTCCGAATGATGAACTCCAACTAGAATCCGAAGCAAACGTTGATGATCTCATCAAAAATCTCATGGACCTCACAGACGAGAGCGAGACAAATAAGGCTTCATCATTAGAAGGGGTCGACAAGGGTGTTGTTAAGGCTATTGATCAATTTAAAGAACTCGGGGACGAGCTATTTGATGAATTAAACATGGAGGATGAGCTTAACAACCTTAGTGACATCACCAAGGTTCTACCCACAGATGTTCCAGATGAAATAGATGAATTAATTAACGACTTGATGAATTTGGGTGATTTAAACAAAACAGTCTCCTCGAACGACGACATGACTATAGATTCCACTGAAAGTACACCAATCAATGCTGGTAGTACTGCAAGCAAAATTGCAGGCGATGATCTCGTCAAAGACTTGATGGATGTTCAGATTGGAGAAGAAATTGTTTCTGAAGTCATCACAGAGTTGGTACTGGACACAGAACCTGCCAATGAAGGTACGTCAGTAGCACAAGGAGACATCGATTATGAAATGATCACTGAACTGACCATGGTTACAGAAGTCGTCTATGACATCGTTCCCAATGAGGTCAATAGCGATGAGCTGGAGCCAACTTCAGCTACAGCTGCAGTTACCTTGATTGACGATATGCAACCAACATCTACCGATGCATCACTTCAACAAAATGAAGGTGACCTTCCGGAAGATTTGACTACAATTCAAAATAGTGAGGATCAATCTGACAGTACCATGATCGTCACGGAGGTCATCACTGAGCTTGAAACAGATACTGACCTTTTGCACACCAAGGTTAGCGGGTTATTAGGCGATATGGATGGTGAGGCTGATGATGAAACTGAAATGTATCCGACGGATTTTCCTGATGACGAAGATTTAGCAATGGAGCTCTGGGATTTAAAAGCAGCTACAGATGATGTGGTAGACGATGACGGTAGGTATTTTATTGTTGTGAACACCAATGTAGGCCTATCAATACCCCCTCCCTTCTATCTCTCTCCTCTCTCTCTCTCTCTCTCCATCAGTCTCTCTTCTTTCTCTCTCCTATTACCTTCTCTCACAATCTCAATCTCTCTCTCTTTCTCTGTCCCCCTCTTCTTCTCATGTCACTAGACTAGTTCTATTACGATACTCTCTTTCTCTCTCTCTCTCTTTCTTTCTCTCTCTCTTTCTCTCTCTCTCTCTCTCTATCTCCACCCATTTTATTGATTTTCACATTCCTCTGTTTGTGTAAAAATGCTTAAACTAGACTCCGTCGAGTCGGTGTATTTTATGAATTATGTCAATATTATAAGTGTTTCTTATATCAATTGTTTTTTAATCGTACATAATTTGTTTAAATAATTTTATATTTTTGGATACTGAATAGGCTACTCTGGTTAAATATGTGAAATAAATGAATAAGTAAATAAATGAATAAGTAATTTTTGTTACAGAACCAACATTTGTCTTCACGACCCCCTACCCATCTATTCTGAGTTCGGATGAACCGATTGACCTCGGCCCTGATCTAGGGGTCATCACTGCTCAACCAGGTAAACATTATATTCTCTTAGTATAATTTATGTTGTTATTTTGTTCTGAAAAAAAGACTACAGTAACTACTTTTTGTGGGATTAATTTCCATAGTATTAGATTATTTGAGAGGGTATGTAAAGTGATGAAGTGTTCATTCATTTTCTTTATAAGTTTATAAGTACTAGGAACAATGTGTCATTAAGCGTTTCATTATTATTATTATCATTAATATTATTATCATCAGAATTTGTATTATTGTTGTTATTATTATTGTTATTATTATTATTATTATAAATGTTATTATTATCATTACTATCATTTCTATCATTATTATTATCATCATGTTTTATTGTTATTGTTATTGTTATTATAATAATTATTAATATAATTAGCATTATTATCATTATCATTATTATCATTATCGTTATTATTATCATTATTATTATTATTACTACTACTATAGTTATTATTATCATTATCATTTTTATTTTTATTGTCATTATTATCATTATATCATCATTATCATAACTGTTATTATTACTATTATTATTATTATCATCATCATCATAATTTTGTTATTACTCATGCCTTGGTACCTCACTCAACAACAACAAAATGTTGATGAAAGAAGTAGGATTGTTATGCTTACTAAAGTCAACAAATCAGAAATGAAACAGTTACATGTATTCATTTATGAAAATACTGCAGATTTGTTAATTACTAACTTCTTTGTCTGGCGAATGACTTTGTTTTTAAATAACTTGACAGGTTTGAATTGTGCTGAGGGTCGTTTTGCATGCGCAGACGGTAGGCAATGCGTACTACAGGATACCGTATGTGACATCATGTTTGACTGTACAGACGGATCAGACGAAAGTCCTAATATCTGCAGTGAGTGTCAACATACAGTTGTTGAGGAATATAGGATAAGGACGAAAATGATGAAGATGACAAGGATGATACAGAGGAGGAGGAGCATTGTGATGACGAGGATGATGATAAGCCATATAAGGATAATGATGAGGAAAGATGATGATAAAGAGAAAGAGGAGCTAGGAAGAGGAGGAGTATTAAGATGATGGTGGTGAATGGTGATCATGAGAATAATGTGAGGATGGTGATCATGGTGATGGTATTGATGATGATGGTGGTGATGATGATGATTAGGATAATGAAGATGATAAGGATGCATCATAAATGATTTTGATGTCGTTAATTCATCTGTCATTGTAACAGGAAGTTGGCTTCCAAGATGATGATGATGGTGATGATGATAATGATTAGGATAATGAAGATGATAAGGATCGATGCATCACAAATGATTTTGATTTTGTTTATTCATCTGTCATTGTAACAGGAAGTTGGTTTCCAAGATTATGATGATGGTGATGATGATAATGATTAGGATAATGAAGATGATAAGGATGCATCACAAATGATTTTGATTTTGTTTATTCATCTGTCATTGTAACAGGAAGTTGGCTTCCAAGATAATGATGATGGTGATGATGATAATGATTAGGATAATGAAGATGATAAGGATCGATGCATCACAAATGATTTTGATTTTGTTAATTCATCTGTCATTGTAACAGGAAGTTGGCTTCCAAGATGATGATGATGGTGATGATGATGATGATGATGATGGTTTTGTTGGTATGATTGGTCAACGTGGTGGTGATGTAGGCGGTTCGTAGTGGTAATGAGGGTTGAGGCGATATTCCTTCCACGGTTGATAATACTGTTGATGATGATGGTGTACACACGGTGATAGTTATATACATCAGTGGTTACTGCGGTAGAAGTGGATCTGAAATTGCCAAGAATAATACTTAATGTGACCGTGGTGATGGTGGCTGTGATGCAAATCATGACAGGAATACTCCCCGGGGAGGGAAGATGGTATACACTTGAGTGGAGGCTGGAAATCTACAATGGTAAATAATAACATCTTAAACTATAGCGAGTTAATGCACTGTATAAACGCTAGCATTATCTTTATCACAATCATAAAACAGTAAAGTTAAGCACTATCACGCTCATGTTTTGTCGTGTTTACAATGGACTCTGTTCTATACCGTGACACGTTCCAAACTATAGTGGAGGTTTCAGGTAAGCTATATATCTATGATAATTCTCTTTGAAACTTGAACAAGAAATTAAATAAATAGTCTGCTAATTTTCTAGACACGAAACAAAGTTTCATGCTCATTTAAAAAGTGACGAGTCAAGATCGAATAAAATTCTAAACTTACATGATAATTATTGAATGCTTGTTCTTCAGACCTTGATCGAGAGTGTCCTACTGGCTTTACTAAGTGCAACAGGTCACCACAGTGTATTAATGACAAAGATTGGTGCGATGGCGTCTACCATTGTTACAATGGGGCCGATGAGAAGTACTGCAGTAAGTTCATATTCCACATTGTTAGATGTTCTCTAGCTAGTTTTCTACCATGTTAATTAGAAGGAAAATAAACATCTTCACTTGTACTTGTACGCATGTTGGAAATTGTCACTTTCGAAAACAAAAGGGCATCCATGTAGTGATATAGGCCTACACGATTATTTTAGTGTTACCAAACCAATATATGCCCATGTTAATCATTAAAGAATAGGATTTGTTTTAGCGGAGTGGGGCAGACAATAAAAAGGCAAAATCAAAACAATACAAAAAAGAAATTAAATATAACAGAAAGGAAGTTGACCGTAGCCTGGCATTGGCGTTTTGGTACAATTTCCCCTGGAGAGTTTGTAACTCTTGCCCGTATATTAACTTTTCAGTTTCAAGAATATTTGCGAGTGAGCGAGCAATAATTTGTACAGTTTATTAAGATAAAGAACCTCTAATGGTGGTTCATCGTGTATTTATTTCTTGATCTGATAGTTCCTTGTGTATACAATAATTATATACGTACTTATAGTACCCATTACCGCTTGTCTCACATGTCGTATCTACCTCTCTCTCTCTCTCTCTCTCTCCTTATATTGCCCAGTGTCCTGTGTTGGACCTACGGGTGGTGAGAAAAAATTGATGATTGAGGATTTCTGTGATGGTGTTCAGGACTGTGATGACAACTATGATGAAACATCAGAACGGTTAGCTTTGCTTAATTTCTTTCTTTTCTTTCATTATCAGATATTTCCTATATTGTATTAACAAAGAAATTAGTTTTCACTGGAACCCAAATCAATAGTTGACAGGAAAAAAATAAGCAGGGTTTTTAAAGATCAAAGTTGAATGAAAAGTAGTGGGGCACCATAGCAATTCAATTGTGCATTTCTGTGATAAAAGCACAAAATTTGGCACACAGGTAGATTAATATTTTCTTTACAAAACTTGATATTGAGCCACCTCAAATTCGCCCCTTGAGGCCCGTTGTGCCCCCTTTAAATGCCCCCTCTTGGTACTTTTTTCCTATATGCTTTTGACAAAATTGATATGTTGTTAGCACACATAGGTTAAATCAAATAATTCTAAAGTCATATTTTTAATTTCCAATCCTCAGAATTATGTAAATAAAGTCCAGGTGCCCATTTGTTCAAATAAACGCCCATGTATAAAGTATTATAAAGATATTTTGTTGTAGAATATGTGTGAAATGTTTCTAGTTAGGCCTGTATGATGTATATTTAACAAAAAAAGATGGTATAGGCAGTGGCGGATCCAAAAACATGTAAAAACACCCTTTTTTGAGAGAAAAAAAGAAGATGGGCCCCTCCCCTGGCGCTCAAGGGGGGGGTGGTGGTTAATTTTTTTTTTTTTTCAATTTTCGAAGGCAAAAAAAAAAAATTGTGCTCACAACCCCCACTGAGCGGAAAATCGGCCGGCACGGTTTTCAAATTTTCGCACGAAGTGGGCCCCTTTTTTGGCCCCCTCCCTTGCCGCCGGCTGGATCCGCCCCTGGGTATAGGTGCCCATTTTGAAGAACAAGCCCTAAAATACAATTATGTGTAATGTAAGATTTTCGAACCTTGTTACATTAATCTTGATTATGCATTTTTGGCACAAAGCTAAATGAACATGTCATAAAGGAAATAGAATATTGAGCCATTTCAAATTCTGCCTCTGGGGCCAGTGCCAGGGATCTTTCAAAACGGTTGCCATACTCTTTTATGCACAACTAGTCGTAGATTAATTGAAGTTTTGTAAGAACTATCAAATGAAGTTCGGGTGCAATGTATCATATCAAATTAATTTGGAAACTTGCCCTTGCATGGCCACCTACATCGTAAAAAGTGGCGTAGGTGCCCTTTTTGATGTAAGGGCTCACGTGATGATACAATCAAATTCTTTATACGCTATTATGTGAAATGTGTATTGCATGTAGGTGTGATGTAATATAATTATAATACATGACAAAACTTTGGACGTTAATCTCACAAAAAGTGGATTAGGTACCCGGTCCTTTCAGAGTGGGCCCTTTTTATTATTCAGGTAAGACATAGATATTGGGTTGTCAATTGCTGTGAACTATTTGTAGAGGTGTTAACTTTGGTCTAGTGGATAAGTCACCAGACAGTGTACCACAAGGTACGGGTTTAAAATCCCTGCCACAGCTCTAAATAATCGTCCATACTCAATCCCGGTGAGGTAAATGGGAACCTGGCAGGAATTAATTCATTGACATGCTAGAGCACCATAATGGCAGCTATGGTAAAGCCGGGGTAATAATTGTGGAGCACAAGGAGTGTCAAGTTTGATAGACATGGGCACTATACGAGAATCCATGATTGCAAAAATGACTATAATTTGTAATGGATTCTACACCTATTTCATTACAATACTTGATCATTTATATATATATATATATATATATATCTTCTTTTTTTTGGGGGGGGGTATAATATTTGTTTTTTCCTGATCTGAGTGAAGTTTAAAGGGCAAGTCCACTCCAAAAATAACTTACTTTTAATAAAAGCAGAAAAATCTGACAAACCAATCAAAAAAAGTTTGAGCAAAATCGGATAACTAATAAGAAAGTTATGAATTTTTGAAAAAGTATGTAAAACTATGGAACGATGAGAATCACAACACAAATTGCCAAGATGGTTTCAGTTTGTGACGTCATGTCCTCACAACTTATCAATTGCTTTATATAGTTTAATCCCATTAATTTCCCTTTTTATCCCCCAAAACTTGATTTCCCCATGCCTTTGCCCAGGTTATATGATTTGTATCATATTGCGTGCATGACATTTCCCAAAAACCTTTATGAATTTTGAAGAATTGATACTATTTTCTGAATATTGTATTTCATAATTATTGATTTTTATATAAATAGTTTATCAAAATTCAATTTTTTATGATTTAACTGGACAAAAATTACTCTTTATTTGTGCATCCACACAAAAAAACATATAACTAACAATTTAACTTGGATGCTGATGTGAAGAAATAAGATTCTTAAGGTGAAATTAGGAAATTTATATTATCAATATAAAGAAAATAATTATTGGATAGTGAGGACCATACGTCACAGACTCATGAGTGAGTTGCCAATTTGTGTAGTGATTTTCAAAGTTTTTCATGTCATTAAAAATTCATAACTTTCTTATTAGTTATCCGATTTTGCTCAAACTTTCTTTGATTGGTTTGTCTGATTTTTCTGGTTCTATTGAAAGTAAGTTATTTTTGGAGTGGACTTGGGTTTTAACACCTGTTACTTAATATTTCATTGCAGTTGTAATCATCCATGCCCACTTGGCTCGAGTAAGTGTGCTGATGGACTTCAATGCATCAAGGATGATTTATTCTGTAACGGATTCAAGAATTGCAGGGACGGATCCGATGAAAGTAAAGACTGTGGTAAGTAAAAAAACTATGACCAATGACAATATATTTACTGGATTCCGTTTTACCTATATATAGTGATGTATTGCATTTGATATCTATATTTTGTTGAACATCCGGGATGTCGTTTGAATTTTTAAAATTAAAATCAGACCAAGTTTTCCAACATCCAAAATAACATCTTTTAATTTATTATAAAACACAGTCTATTTCGTTCGGGGATATGTTCGCTGAGACCTACGTCTATAGCGTCACCGAATCGCTCTCCTACTAGTCGGGTCAATTTATGGAAAAAATACCCCAACCCCCAAACAAATTGCAACCAAAGGTTTTTCAACGGTTTCCGGCAGTGTTTGGAATCAGCAATAACATAATAAAAATCTAAGAAAATCGGATCCCCGGAAAGCGATTTTTTTTTGCTCATAGGGGTGCTATTTTTTCAACCACCACCCCTTGAGCGCCAGGAGGGGCCCATCTTCTTTTTTTAAAAAAAGGGTGTTTTTACCTGTTTTTTCTAGGGGCGGGGACCCCCTGAATCCGCCACTGCTATGACCACCCAAACATCTGGGAAAATGGCCGCCAATCTCCTATAAATGACCGAAGGTGAGCTACTCTTGGTAATAAAGCTGTAATTAGCAAGATTAGCAAAAAGATACAATATGTATTTAAAAAACTCCTCCAATCAGAGGGATTTTTAGGTCAAGTCTAGTCTAGCGACGGTCTTATCGAACATTCGTCGATGATATTATCGACTCGTGGTTTCCTGTTTTGTTTTTTGTTTATTCATCTATTTATTTATTTGTTTTTTTTTTGGTTTTTTTATACGTGTATTTAAAAAAAAAACCTTTCCCTGTTTTCCGCTGTAGCTCGCAGCATGGAAGAATGTGAACGTTTTGAAATGTTCTCTTGTGACGGTATCTGTATGATCAAGTCCGCCCTCTGCGATGGAATGGCAGACTGCAAGGATGGTGTTGACGAAAGAGGATGCTCAAACGGTTGGATATTTGGTTGTTTGAATATTTCATAAACATCTAAATCCATAATTATGAACCGTGATAAATAGAGATATATTTAAACTACTAGTAGATTTAAATAAAATAAGGTTTCAATTCATTAATCTTACAGTAAAGAGTAAGAATTTTTCATTTCCTTCTTTGCATGAATATAGAATATATTATTGTAGGCCCCTATTGTTTTTTTTAATAATCATTTCTATTATTATCATTATTATTATATAGTTTACATGCACATGAATCTTTTTATAATGATAATGATACTAATGATAATCATAATAATAATAACAATAATAATAATAATAATAATAATAATGATAATAATAATAATAATAATAATAGTAATAATAAAAATAATAATAATAATAATAATGATAATAATAATAATAATAATGATAATGATAATAATAATAATATGACAATGAAAATGTATATCTTCTGTTTTTAGACATCTTCTCATGTCCTGATGGCTTCATTCGGAGGAAGCAAGATCACGCCTGTGTATTCCAGATTATTTCGGTAAAGCTTAATTTCTAAATATCTTTTATTCTATTCAGGTTCTTGATTAATTTAATTATTATATATAAATACAGGCGCGGATCCAGGGGCCAGGGGCCTTGTCCCCCCGCCGCCAAAAAAAAAAGAGAGAGAGAGAGAAGGAAAAGAAGGGAAAGGGAAAGAGGAGAGAAAGGGAGAGAAAGGGAAAGAAAGAAGAGGAAGCAGAAAAGAAAAGGGAGAAAAGGGGGAAAGAAGGAGAGCGGGAGGGGGGGGGCCGAAGGAGCCTTGCCCCCCAGCAAAAAATAAGAGAGAAGGAAGGAAAGGGAAAGAAAAAAGGAAAAGAGGAGATAAAGGGAAGGAAATAAAGAGGAAGGAGAAAAGAAAAGCAGGAGGATATCAGTTGCAATTTTCCCGCCATAAGTTGTGGATCGGGGGAGGGGGTCAAAAGGCCCTTGCCCCCGCCAAAAAAAGGGGGGAAGGGAAAGGAGAGCTAAAAGGGAACAAAAAGAGGAAGAAGAAAAGAAAAGGATGAAAAGAAGGGGAGATCAGTTGCGATTAATTCGGCCAACAACGTCCGGATCGGGGGACCGAAAGGCCCTTGCCCCCAGAAAACTTAAAAGAGAGAGAAGGAAGGGAAGGGAAAGGGGAGCCCACGCCAATTAGTGACCTGCCAGTGTCACAAATAAGGTATCAATATAAGCTCATCTGACGGTAATTAAATGCCTAAAACCCCTGAGCCGGGGCTCTGCCCCTTGGACCCAACCTAGAGCCCTAAGGCGGGCCCCTGGATGCTCATCTGACCGTAATTTAATGCTTAAAAACCCTGAGCTTCCGGGGACTCCGCCCCCTGGGCCCCATGCCAATTAGTGACCTGCCAGTGTCACAAATAAGGTATCAAAATATGCTCATCTGACCGTAATTAAATGTCTAAAACCCCTGAGCTTCCGGGGGCTCTGCCCCCTGGACTCCACCTAGGGCCCTAAGGCGGGCCCCTGGATGGTCATCTGACGATAATTTAATGCCTAAAACTCCTGAGCTTCTGGGGGCTCCGCCCCCTGGACCCACGCCAATTAGTGTCCTTCCAGTGTCACAAATAAGGTATAAATATATGCTCATCTGACCGTAATTAAATGCCCATACGCCCTGAGCTTCAGGGGCTCCGCCCCTTGACCCCCGCCGGGGCTTTTCCCATAGACCCTACGCCAATTTACGCTACGCTCTACCTGATCGTACATACTTTAGCCTCCCCCCACCCACTTTGAAAAACGTTCAGCAGGGCCTCCATGTAAGAGTGGTGGTGATGGGGATTTTTTTCTGCCCCAAAAAAACGATTTTGCTCATTACGCCACTGTTTTAGTGGTCACCATTACGTACCAATATTTGGCTCGCACAATTTCAAATTTGGCCCCCCTCCTAAGAAATCCTGGATCCGCACCTGTATAAATATAATTATTAAATTAATAATCGACTCGTGGTTTCCTGTTTTGTTTTATGTTTATTCATCTATTTATTTATTTGTTTGTTTATAAATATATATGATATATCCGACTATCAGAGCACATTGGGAGAGCTGCCTAAATCGTGACTATCAACAAATTCATCTGAATTCATATGAGTCTGTTTTCAATGCCATTTAAAATGCATCCCAGAGAAAACGAAACCTGAAAACAAACAGATATTGTGAACAAACTGTGAGCTGTATAAATACGATTTCTAACTTTTCATAAAGTAGAAGTAAAATGCTTTCAAATTATACATTGATTCAATTAATCCATACACACTTCACTGAGCAACGTTGTTTTGAAATTGGTACGTCAAATTCGCAAAATCTGGCACAAATGATATGGATATTGACAAGCCATTTTTTAAATACTGTTATTTTTTCAAGTGTGTATGGATTAATGCAATCAAGTATTATTTGTTACCATACTACTTCTCCTTAATGATAAGCAAGAAATTAATTTTATACAGCTTATAGTTTCCTAGTTTGTTTTGGGGTTCCGTATATTCTGGGACGCACTGTTTAGCCTGAATGTTCCCTTTTTCCGAACACAAACAGAAATCTTTTCATTTAGGATCAACAAATTCCGATGTATTTTTACAGCGGCATTTTCACAAGAAACCATTTGTCCAGATCCAGTATTTACAATAATAATGCGATCGCAAAGATTTTCAAGAAATCAATTTAAGGGCAATTTCATTATCCCATTGTATTGCCTATGACAGTAGTTATGTTCGGAGTATGTATATCGTTGTAATGTGTGCACTTTCTACACGTTAATCACAATGCTATTTAAATTTAAATTTTTAAAGACAATTGCAGTGCTCTTTTGCAAATTCTCCCATGGGTAAAGTGCTTTTTTTTTTTTAAACAAGCGTTTTAAGGGTTAAAAAAATATTCAAAAAAATGATAACAGTAGGCAATATTATTTTCCCTCTAAATGAAATATCTTAGTCTAAGAAATTTGACAAACATGGTGTTTGGGTGTGTTTGGGGAGGGGGGAGGGGTATCTTGAAATGCTACAAAATAATTATTTTTCTATTAAATACTTTTCTCAATCATTACTCGTACTTGTTTCTCATTTCCTCTTCATTTTCTCTCCACAGAGCAGAGACCCATGAGGACAAGAAAGGCGAATGCAAAATGCTCATTCCACGGTTTCCACCCGTGTGAAAAATAACAATGTAAATAACATAATTGGTTGACTGTAGAAAACGTAGAATGAATAAATAGTGCCTTTGTGAAGATGATTCATAAAGCATATAAACACAATTATAATTGTTGATTGAACATCAATACAGTTGAGGGTATTTTATTAAGCAATTTCTATCCCGCACAATCCCGCGTGTTTTTAAAACCTATATTACGAATTATGATGTTCTTCGAAAAATATATGATTTTTTTTTTAATTCTCTTTCTCTCCCCCATCCCAATCCTTTTTCTATTCGTTCGGTGTTATTATTCCCTATTTTGCTTCCCCGTCTCAGAAAGAGTAGATACGGAATTACTAAAAAATGTGAATTATTCCTAATGGAGATCCCAAGCTGTCATAGCCAGACCCTTATATGAAAATATAAGGGTGCATGTCATCGCGGCTGAGAATCGTAATGACGTCATACTCGTTACCTGACTGGCCATCGACTGGAAGCCGATTTGGCCTTTTCTCCGACTGGTACAAATTAATAATCATTAAGTCATTCGTCAGTCGGACGTAATTATTATGTATTTTAATTGAATCGCTAAAATGCATGCAGTCGAAGTCGGGTTGTAGGCGTGCAGTGACCCCGTCTTTTCCTCTATCTTTGAGCCCCAATACAATATCAATCTGGTCTTAGACGCCAAAATATTTATTTTAAACGAGTGAAAATAAACAAATTTAAAGGAATTCACATACAAAACGTACCAGGAGTTTTCAGATCGAAATATATAAAAGATATCCGATTACCATTGGGAAATTCGTCAGAGGGCCCGTAATTTCGTGGCACCTTTTATAAAGAAAAGGAGAAATAACTGCAAAACTCGAGAATTATAGAAAAAGGCGCTGAGGAAAAAATGAGAGGGTGAAACGAATAGTAAGAGGAGAGCGAGCAAGCGTGCGAGCGAGTGAGAGAGAAATTGAGTGTGTGTGTGTGTGTGTGTGTGAGAGAGAGAGAGAGAGAGAGAGAGAGAGAGAGGGAGGGGCGTGGATAAGACAATTAAAATCAAGTATTCTTCTGAGGAAATTTCATAAAACACTCCTATACCAGGTGGGTCACTGTGATCTTCATGAGCTATAAGATATATTCTCGTTGACATGATCACCCCCGAGAGCAGCAATCAGAACATGAACATTGTGGTACCCTAGGGATTACTTTTGAACAGAACATAATATGTAGGCCTATTGTTCTATGACACTTGGTTTGGTTTGGTTTGGTTTTTATTTACGATAAAAAAATATGAAATACAAACATCATAACACATGCATAAAGAAACAAAACACTAAGTTATTTTACAAGGACTATTCTAGAAAAATAAATTATTAAAATTGAAATAATGACCGAGGGATCACACTTAGATTAATCTTTCCTCTAACTTCTTAAATACCTGTTTAAATATCAACAGAATAAATAAATAAATTAAGATCATCAGAACATGTGATTTTATGTGATATTTGGATTATATTTTCCCCCATTCTTCCATTTGGTTTAGTTTATCGACAAAACAACAGAGAAGTTATCTCCCGCGTGCCTCATATTGTATTTTTCTTTTGGTGTTTTATATCTGTTAACATAATATTGTATTATAGTCGTATCAATTATCTGTGCATATTTTGTATTTCCCCTGTCCTATAAGGCCAAAAAAAAAAAGTTGTTTGGTTGTCCTCGATTGCTTTTCTGGAGTAGGGGCGGGCGGGCGGATTTTTTTTTTTTTTTTTTTTTTTTTCTCCATTTGTTTTCTTCTTCATATGGACTCATTACTTCCTATTTATTTTCATTTTCTGTTCAAATCATGAAACCAATATTATTATTATTTAAACACAAAAGAATCCCGGCCAATAATCATAAATTGCCATGTCAATATTCATTTTTATTTTCGCTGTTTCGGAGGTAGTTTTGGCTATAGCGAGGCAGTTTTCGTCTGCATGTAAAACGTACGTACGTCTATAGGGAGCGCGCACGCGCGTTGTTCGTTCGCCCGCGCGTCGTTTGTTCCTGCGGCCGGAGCAGGTATCCCACGCCAGAGCTCGCGGCGCCAAAAACTATCCCTGTGGTGATCCGGCTGCAATGATTTAATACGTGCGGGGAGATTGATCTTGCGATACACGAAAAATAGTGATCTAAATCTGAAAAATACTTGAAATACAGCTCAGGTTTTGGTACCCATCTTCCTTACAGACACGCGTAAGATATTCGATTTTTCAGATTCAGGTAGCGGGACTGCCGATTACATCGCTAAAATGTGATATTTAAGGATACATTTTCTATTGCAAATGTGGTTCTCCTGTGACTCTGATATGTTTTGTATGTGCGTGATATGTGTATTATGCTACCACGCATAGTACAACGGACCCACCGAAAACTGCCACCCGGCCGAAAACTCCCTCCTCTTCTCTATTAAAGACATAATTGCGTACTAAAAGGACCAAATTGGAGACGGGACACATTTTGATCCTTGCAACATGCATCAAATGGTATGTTTGGCGTTTAAAATTGCTCCAAAATAAATGTATATTCTTTAAAAAAAAAAAAAAAAATCTAAAAAAAAAAAAATACGAGCGGGCCGAAAATGAGGAGCGGGCGGTCGAGGACAACCAAATGATTTTTTTTTTTTGGCCTAACTGTTAACATTATATTTTATTTTCGTCATATACATTGTCTGTACAAAAAAAAAAGAAAGAACAAATTTCCATGTATGATTTATGGATAATAAAGTATTAGTTTAATTAAATTGAATATTCAGCGTGATTCCCTCATTAATGTGTGAAATCATAATCTCTCCTCTTCTCCACTTTCGTTTATTCCATCATCTTTGTCATCAGCATCAATTCCTAATAAAAATGATACTTCGAATGTACTGAACTTCTCATTCCAGTTCACACACACACACACCCACACACACACAATCACCTTAGTTAACATATTCACCACCATCACCACCATTCACACGTGTCACATTCATCACTATCATCACTTTTATCACTATCATCACTTTTCATACATTCATCACTATCATCACTGTTCATACATTCATCACTATCATCACTGTTCATACATTTATCACTATCATCATAGCTCACATAAATAACCCTTTATCACAGTTCTCACAACCACCATCATGCCATAATCAGATAATAACAACCAGCTACTAACGAAAATTATTTATTACCAATAACCATAACTTGACTTGATTGTAATAAAATCCTGCTTAGTAAATTCCTTCACTCCTGTTAACATCTATTAGGGCTCTTGACCATCCAAGTCACAGACATTCATGCCAGAAATTTCACATACAAACAATTGATTATCTCATATATGAAACATCTGATAGGCTTAGAAGTGTTTTATTATACAAATCTTAGGGACATAATACATATATAAACAGTATTCAGTAAATATTTGCACAGGGAAACGAGTCTATTTCACCAATTAACAACAAATATTATAACAAAACACAGAAAAGCAACAGCCAACAGCTTCAATAAACAATTAAATATTGTTCGGTTATTTACTCATACTAAAATTGTATGACTTGAAGTGAAAAGGATATTGTAATGTACAGAATCAAACCCCTGAAATCAGGCATTTAATTTCTGTAAATTGCATTCCACTAACATAAGATTTAAATTGTCTAAATCAGCAACGTACCTACACTGCCCTCCAAAAGTTTGGGTACACATGAAATCAGAACTGAATGATGATGTTTTGGAGGGTATGTTGCCCTTTTTCATGTATGACTGCTTCCTGAAACGCTTTAGACTTGTTAAACTGGTGTCAACTTGAACATTGATGTCTACTCTTCAGTTTGATACCAAATTGGTGCAGTAAAATCTGATGATAACTAAAATTGTGGGCGAAAAATCGTTCTGATTACGGGTGTACCCAAACTTTTGGAGGACAGTGAATGTATAGGGGGAAGTAACCAATCGCCCCTATCACACATATTTGTACGCTAGGTGTTTCATACCACTCTGACGGATATTTCTATTCCTTTGATACAGATACATTGCAAGTTTCACGACACTCACAAAACTGTGAAAGTGACTTATGAGTACATAGGTCAATGCACCTGTATGCACTTAGGTTCTGTAAGCTGGGCCCATTATTATTATTATATTTTAGTCCTTTAAGTTCTTATCCATTAAAAAAAGAACATTGGATAAAGTTATGGGAGATTATTTCTTGGCTACCAGCTGCCCATGGCTTCCTGTTTGGTAGTTGATTCGTCCTCTTTCAAACAAATCAATATTTGAAGGTACTTTTTATTTGCTAACCTGTTATGATGCTCTGAAAATAAAGGTTGAAAAGTCACAAAATTTTGTTTCATAACTCTGATACATACAGATATCAATTTGTAAATATAAATATATTTCCCTCTTCATATATTACTTAGTTATCTTGCAGTTCATAAAACGTTGGAATGACTTTCAGCCTATAATTTTAACAGCTCAAGTGCATAATAGTACCTTCAAAAGGGACCATTCAAAAGATATATTGCATCCAGCTAGTATGTACGAATTCAACTTTACAAAGAAACTACCAGGCATTCACTGTTGAACAATATTAAGAATATCAAGAAAAAAAGGACAACATAAAGATTCTGTGCAAGAAACCCAAGTCAGATTTAGATTCCATATGCACTCTTTTTTAAGTGAATGGACTTAGAAAATAGCATATACTGACCAAAAGATAAACTTGAGTTCTGGCCACTGGGTTTTTATGTTTGCCTTCTTCTTCATACTCCTTATCTCTCAACTGATATGAGTAAAATTTCAGGAAATTAAACTATTTAGCAATTAGCATCTAAGGCAAGAGAGTACTTCCTTGAAATCATGAAAACAGAAATTAGATACATACATGTATGGCAGAGTGCTTTACTATCATAAAATCATAAAACTATCTCTGTCTGCAACTACTTTCACATAATATTTCCAATGTGTTTGCCAAAAGCACTGGTTTATGCTAATACTTGCTCCAAGTTCACATAATGGTTGTAACTAAATACGATGCAAAGTTGATGATAACTTGCGGGCTCATATTTCAAAGTGATATCGGCAAGGCAACACACAATTCAAAGCATGTACAAAATATTTTCATACAGGTGACTTTTAATAACACTAAAGTGTTGGCAGATAACTGATACACTGTAAAAGCACATTTTGTGTAATAGCCTATCATCATTTTTGTATTTAAATCTGGAAAGAAATCAAAATGATTAACATCAAACTATGACAGAACACAAAACTATCAAAAATAAGGAAACCTCATCATGTGTACAAGTACATGGAAGTCTAATGTAACAACAAATTGTGAAAATGTGTACCGGTAGTTGTAAACTCTTGAAAGTCAGATCTATCCAATAGGAGACCCTCATTGCTCCATTTTCTTGTAGTACTGTCCATTTTCCAGAGGTATGTTGCACCAGGATCAGCCCTGATTTAGTTTTTGAAATGTGAACACAAACAAGTAGAATACTAATAACACCCAGCCTTCCTAATACACAAAAAAATGAGATAGATACCTCAGTCACACCCCCAAACCAACTCCAAACCCACTCTTGGTCATGTGTCATTTTGTGTTTGGTCTGTTGTCGGTCTTCTCTGTGTGACTGGGGTATAAATAAATTCTAAAATCACGGTCTTCTCCGTGTGACTGGGGTATAAATAAATTCTAAAATCACGGTCTTCTCCGTGTGACTGGGGTATAAATAAATTCTAAAATCAAATGCAACTTCACTTTCAAGCAATCTAACCACTCATTGTAATTTTATTAAGGCAGGGGTAGTCGCTACATTGCACTTTGTATGCAATAGCTTTCTATTGTGGTTTTGAAATTAGCTTTAGTATATGTACTGTAATTAAATTATGTTTCCATTATCAGACTCTCAACCCAAGCAATGCCTTTTGTGTTTTACCCCTCATCCCAAATTATAAAGCAATGTCAAATATTGTTAGCAATGCAGGAACACCAAGGGGAATGACATTAAAATCATGACTTCAACAAAAATATCTTCACTTTGAAAATAATGACCCAGGGCTGAAACAAGGGATAAGATAAGCAATATCAACTCTTATGACTCTTTTGACCCAGGTGTAGTACACTACATTTTATATATATATATCTATATGGATACCCATTCAGAGTGTGAGAACTGTAAAAACTTAATCATTTGTAAGCTTTCAAAATGAATCTTATGACATCATGTGTCCTTCCTAAACCTTACACAAAAGAATGCCAATTTCTTTTCCTTTTCTATTTTTTTTTTCATTCATAAAAAAACAAATACATTTAAGCAGAGGACCAAAGTAAAAACAGAGGGGTTTGCTTGCCACTACTTCACAAACTAAGCACACCTTGTTTATTTTAAAGATTTTATCATAATACACAATATTTTAGAGGTGTTTCTTTTTGTAGCGGGCACCCCTAAATCAGAGGGGGGCTCCAAAGAAAGATATTTCCTTGTAAGTGGGCAAATTTCTGGAAAGTTATGAGAAAATAAATCTCTCCGATTTTGATATATGGAAAATAAGGATATAATATTTTTTTACTTAACTTACTTTACTTGTTTTTACTTAAAATTGTGATGTAATTTAATCCCAATTCTGTTTAAATTGGTATCACAATATAGATAATTCAATTCTCTTTGATATGAGACCCAACTCATAGTGGTTCACGGTTTCCCTAACATATTATTTACAAAATACTATTTTCCCTCAAAAGGGATGCCCTCTCCGATTTAGGAGTGACCGCTACAAATTAAAAAGAAAAAGATAAAATATTGTTTTATGACAAACACTTTGAAATAAACAAGGTGTGCTTAGTTTGTGAAGTAGTGGCAACCAACTCAAAAACTAAGCATGATATTTCACTTTGGCCCTCGGCTTAATTGCTTCTAGAAATTAAATAATTAAATCCTAGTCATATCTTTTAACAATTTCAATGCACCAGATTCTAATAAAAGTGTATGCCATACCCAAAGGAGCCTGACCTAACATAACATGCCATTAAATCATAAGTAATTATTTTGTAACAGATTATAAGCTCAGCTTTATTCTAGATTACTACGCAAGTGATATACCTCTATATAATTAAATTAATACATTACGGCAAGCCAGAAACACACAGAAAAATGAAATAAATTTGCAAAGCCACAGGCAAGACACATATGAAAAAGAATATTTACCCTCTTGTTACTAAAATTAATAGCCAACCATTCCTTAGCTTTGATAATTACTGATAATCAATGCTCTTTTAATCTAATAAAAATGGCTCTTCACAGTTTCACTGTTTTCTGAATCATACAAGTGCTCAGTCAGCTAAGAAAATAGATTTAAATAAGTGATAAATATATATGCAAATATGTTTTGTTGGTTCTAATTAGATTATTAACCTGTGAAAAGCAAACTTTGTCAGCAAAGAATGTCATATTTGAGAATAATGTAACTTTGAAATCTGTAAAAAAAAAAAAATTTGAAATCGTAAGAAACTTTAAAGCTCTACACGTGGAGAAAATAACAAATTGATTCCCTTAAGGCAAATGTATATCATACATGTACAAGAGGGAATGATATTGACTGCTATATCCACAGCTACATGTAGCCTGAAACATACTAAAATGCATGACGGACTAGAATCAGGAGACACAAAACCCAAATCACAATTTGAGCATGTACTGCTTAAACTGCAATATTGCATAAACCTGGATAAACTATGATAATTCTTCAATTGTCGAGATTGTTCACTTTTCTCTCCTATTTTTCCACAGAATATTGCATTCTACAATGTGAGCTTGGATTGTTGAATTGATCATTCTATCCCATGTGCAAAGATCATGACCAAACCAGGATCTAATGTGAAATCTTCTCCCATGTGAGCATTATCACATGCCATTACTAGCACTGCTTGTTTACTGGGTATCCTACGACAGACGTATTGTTCATAGGTGTGACGGTTCATCTGACGTGTCTCAAGGGTGCTAAGCCCTGGTGGCCAGTTGCGCTCATGTGCATTCTCCATGAGTTCAGCAACAATGTGTGCTGGACAGTGACTTTCCAGGAGAGAACGCTTGATGACTGTCTGAAGTACAACATCCGGCGTTGATATCATCCCACCCCAGCGAGTAACGCGAGCAAGGGGCATGGAGTTCACCCATCGCACCACTTCATTGTTCTCTATCTCATCCTCGATCGCACGGACTGATGGGCTTGTGTTCGGGTTGGAGATGCGTATGGCACGGATGTACTCCTTCAGCATCTGCATCTCACGACGATGCTCGGACAGTTGGCTGCGGATCTCAGTCAATTCCGTCTCCTGCTCGCTGAGTTTGTTGGTCTGGTTCTGTACCAGGAGTCTCAGCTCCCGGACGCAATTGTGATCCTTGACCTCATCCTTGGGGATGACCATACCGCATCCTTTGTCACAGTGCACAGGACGCTTGGGGTTGTGCTCACACTCTTGGAGGTGCTGCTGCAAGGAGTCTAGACGGACGATGGAGGCACAGCCAAAGCCCTCGTTGTCACAGTGGATCTGGAGGCGGGCAAGGAGGTTGCGCAGGATACGAGGCACTGGTTTGAGCTGCTGAGAAGTTATGTGGTTACGGTCTACCGGGCAGGTCTGCTGACGTGAGAGCCACTCTTGGATGCAGGTAGAACAAAAAGCATGTTCACACTCTGGTGCCTAAAATGACAATTTAAAGAAGACTTTGTAAAAGTCAGACCATCTTGGGTCCTCATGGGGACCTTGACAAGACTCAGGTATTCACCCAATGATATACAACGTGTATGTTCTATATAGATCATCAAATGTATACTTCGTTACTACCAGAAAATGTCTCATGTAATGTTCCTTCTGTCACTTTGCCCCAGTCCTAAGTGGGATATGTCCTGTTAGTAGTTTTTGCTGCTGCTGAGATATGTGCATGTAAAATGAGCAAACAGTGACTTATTGTATATAGGACTTGTGCCATATCTACTTTGAATGTACTAACTATTTTGACCTGAGCATAAAAGCAGTTGAATCGATTTAACCTGTCTTAGAGTGTAAAATAAAGCATCTCTGAAAGTTTTAACAAAAATGACTGAATTTTAGAAAGGGAAAAATTAATGTTAATTTCCAGAGGGAACAATGATTATTCCATCCATGGTCTGAACGACCCTGAAATCAAAGATATAATCACCCATTTAATCTTGCTAGTACCCATCAGCTTTTAGACTGATATTTCTATACAATTTTTTTTTTTTTTAATTATTAAAAATTATAATCAGGAATACACAAGGGATGTATGGACAATGGCTGTACATTTTGAGAAAAGAGTATTTTAATTTTTTTTTCTTTTACCAATCTTCAAGAAATCAGTCCATACAAAATGCAAATTGTTAGCTTTCATAGCCTACATGTAGTACTGCAGACATAAAATAACTAAAAAGTGCAAAAAGTGCCTAACATTGTCAACTTTCAAAGTTAGATCTAAATGAAACTGGCAGGTCATAAAATATACGAATGACCAGTCATGCATAATAGGAAACATAAATGCCAGGTCACACATCCACTCTCAATCTATCATTTTATAAAGACAGATATGTCATCATTTTATAAATACAAGTAACATTCAAACTGTTTCATGAAACTAATACCAGGTATTCAAACAAAAATCTCTGATTTCCATACCTGCTGAGGGTCCTCAAGCACCGCACTACAGATTGGACAGATGAGTTCCTCATCCACCTCACCATCAAAGCGGGCCACCTCATACCCCATCTTTATTGACCACTCCTTGAAATTACTCAGTCAAGATCTGCAAGGAAAAAAAATCAGTGAAAATCGATTGTTGTAAGATGTTCACTACTATGATTGCACATGTACATGTAGATTTACATGTAAATCTATGTGGGGTGTTCAATAAATTCATAGCCCATCTATGAAGGAGCAGGTATTCAGTGACGTAATTATGTCTATTGAATATTTCATCTTTCCCAATACAGGAGACAAGTTTTAAGTTCATCAGCACCCCCACCTACATGTAGGTATAAGAGCAGCTGTTCAAATTGAAGTACCTGGGACTTTTAATTTATGACTATGTCAATGGATTTTGTTCAGCAACATGCAGTCATCAATTTCATGGTGCTCCAGGAGAAGGAGCCAAAGGATCCATGAGAGGCTTGTGGCAACATTAGGGGACAATGCTCTTGTCTACTCCACAGTAAAGAAATGGGCATCTGTCTTCAAGCTGGTCAGGTGAGCATTGATGAAGACCCATGCAGTGATTGCTCATCCACTTCAGTAACAGAAGACAATGTGAGGTTGAGGAGAAATTTGTCTTGAAGGATAGGCACATTCAATAAGTTCATTTACACCCAGGTGTAAATGGGTACCTGATATGCTTGAGTGCTAGTTACTTTGGCAGCTTGGTTGCAACCAGGGTAATATGTACAAGCGCCATGAGCATCAGAGACTGGCGGATACCGGCGCTATATAAATGTCCATATTATTATTATTATTGCCCAACCATAAAGGAGTTGAGGTGAGATATCCTTGATTGTATAAACCACCAGTGGTGGACTTCCTTGAGCAAGGGACACAATCAACAGCGATTAGTATGCATAACTTCTAGGGGAGCTCCACACAGTGGTCATTCAGAAGAGACGAGGAAAGCTGAGGAAAGGTGTGATAAACAAGGGCCTGGTAGCCCTGAATAAAGCCATTGAGTGCAGCATTGAGTGCGGCCTTGAGTTGTAGCCTCGCCTACCCTACTCCCCAGACCTTGCACCGTCAGACTATCATCTCAATTGATTTGATCATCTGTGCATTGCCTGAACTCCAACACCAAACTCCAGAACAGTCCTGTATTTTCAGATTCAAAATCTCGTCACCCTGCCTGGAATGGACATTTATACAAACATTGAAATTAGGTGCCTGATGTCTTATTTAATTATCAATGTAAAACAACAATTACAGATTATCAGGAGGAGTGCAAACTCCCACAAGCTTTGACTACAAGTATACAAGTGGAAAAATAGCAATATCACTAAAATGATTGCAATAAAGCCATTTGTCATTAAAAGACAACAAAGAAAGTTAGTTACCACATAAATCACATAAACAGGACCTACATGTACATGTATAAGGCAATGATATTTTCATATACCCTTTCAAATAAGGGTTGAAAAGGGTCGAGATACACACAAAAATCTGCCATGAGCACAATATACATCAGATAAACTGCACATCAGTTTCTTAACTAGTGACTCAAAGAACCCTTTCTTTTCCACAATCACTGTAAAAAAAATATAATACTGTCACTTACATTTACTTGAACAGTGAGAAGCATTTTTAAGAGCAACCATGCAAACAGGGACTTCACTTCATAATATTTGATGACACACGTTCTTGTGCAACGTGCAAACTAAACAAATTGTATAATGCATGCTACTATTTTTGGAAGGAAGGAAGCTAGAAGTAGAAAATTCAAAGTAGGCAACACAAAACTAGGCCAAACACTCATGTTTGACAGCTACTATGTAGGCATATGCTATGTCGAGTCTACATGAGCATGATGAAGATTACACACCCACACATGAAAACTTACAAGAGAAGAATTTTCTATTTTAATTATTTGTTGGCATGGCTTTAAAAAAAATTTAAAAAAAAAAAAAGAGGAAAAAATATATATCTCTCTATTATATACACACACATGCACCCACACCTGCAACATGCATACCATGTGTGCAAGATGATGTATGTGCATGATGCTCAATTTACACAATACCCTCATTTTGTGATGGACATTAGAGGGACTTTTTGTCTGGGGAAGTTATTATCAACTTGGTTATAATGAAGAAAAATAGTCTGGATTAGTCTAGAGATCCTCATTTTGAGTGGACTACTCATCTACTCATATATAGCAGAGCTAGTAAGAATAATAACAAGTCAACGCAAAGCATAACATCCCCTCGCCGGGTACAAATGGCCTATATTTAGCCATTTTTTAATATTTAATGAGTTGTCACCTTTGACCTTTGATGTACATACTCAACAACATTACTTACGCTATTGAATGAAAACCACACTTTTGTATAAATAATTGGGTATTTTCCCATATTTAATGAGCTATGACATTCGACCTTTGACCTACATACTCCAAAATCAAACTTGGGCTGTGTTTTGGTACCATATGTACCTTCATATAAAATTTCATTAAAATCCGTCAAATATTACTTAAGTTGTCGGAAACCAGAAAACCAGATTTGTTAAGAACGGAAGGACGGAAAGACGGCAGGCAGCGTTACTATATCCCCTCCGACTTCGTCGGCGAGGGGATAATAATATTATAGCTACATGATGTACATATAGACTGCACATGTATCCATCCCAGGGCATGCTCAAGGCACCTACAAAGTACTATCATTGCCCCTGCCTATAGCCTAGTTGCCCTAAGGTGATAAAAGCTTTCAAGGAATAAATTCCTAACAGGTACCCATTTACTACAGCTGCATGGAGAGTGGTAAATATAGATTAATGTCTAGCCAAAAGACATTAGTGGTGAGGCAGGACTTATCTTAGACATGTATGCATCTTTATGCACATTATTTCTATATTTTTGTTTTGCTATATGTAAATGTATGCGACTATGCGTGCATGTGTGAGTGTACGCATAGGTGGATGTGTGGCTGTGTGTGAAACACCAATGGAATACCATTTCAATACCCTGTTTATAGCCATGTTCAGACGGGGCTTCCTAGTCGGCGTAAGTTTTTTCCTGCAGCAATAAATATTCCATAAATATTTGACTTACACCATTAGTTGTCCATACACTCTTACTCGGACCAACTTGCCACGATTAAGTTAACACGACCTTCCACGACCCAGTCTTACTAAGCGTAACTTCCAGAATTGGTGGCGCCCACACTAGTCAACCTCAACCCAGCTTCCGCATCTAAACCGCGCAAATCTAATTTTCATTTTTAATTGTAAACAAACAACCCTTGTGAAAGGTCACAGATACTCGGAGTGCCAAGTGAGAGCATCCACACGGTCAACTTACGCTACCCTCTAGTCATGTTAGCGCGTTACTCCGGGAAAAACCCAGGAGTAAATCAGTCGGCGTAGCTACGACTATCGTTCAGATGGTCACTACGCCAACCTTACCATACTTACCCCAACTAGCTCTAAACACGACCTTTACGCCGACCAAAATTGCCATCATGTGAACACAACTTATATCTACCAAAACACGTGGTAACCTCCAGAGGTTGTGCCATGTTACCCATTGTCCACTGTAGATATAAACAAGAAAATTGCATAGTGTACCTCCACTGCTTTCTTTTCTTCTTCTTCCTCGTTTGGTTCTCTTCCCAAAGGCTTCTTCTAATAACTGTTCAATTCAACCTCCCCCACTCCCCGAAGTCCTCCTTTTGCATGTTTTTTTATTATTTTTATCTATGATCATTTCCTTACTCTCTTCCATATTCTTTTTTTTTCTGATGTTTGTCTTTATTGTTTTATTATATTCTAGTCTTATTCACCAACACCAACAATAATGAAAGATTCTAATCAGCTATATCGAACAATGCATCTTAACAGTTTGAAATTCAACACATGGCTTGAAATCAAGTACTTATAGTGAATTTTAAGTCATAAAACAAAATGTCTGGCTTTTCAACCTGAAATTTTGTATAGTATTAGAGTATAAATGAAGTCTAATTTTGAGACGGATGAGAGTGGATACAAATCTCTGACCATCCCAAAAGACATTTGATCAAAAAGGTTTCCTTCTTGGCATTTGCCAGAATTTTGCATTGAAGGGAGATTCTCAAGGGGATAAGAGAGAGAGAGAAAGGGGAGATAGTCCACAAGCACAGACTCTAATTTGACACTTTACCCACAGTAGACCAGTTTACTAACATGTTCAAATTCATGGATTTTTCTTTCCTAGGGACCTATGTGTAGTGACAAGGTGTTCCATTAAACTGTTATTAATAAATGAACTACAATACTTGGAATCCTGTCTGCATACATTACTTGTTGCTATGTCTGGCAACCCTCCGACAAGCTTTTGTGTTGTCAAGAACAACATTTCTTTAAATAATATGCATACAATTAGAAGATGTTAGTAAACCAGTCTATTCCTGAAGCCTTGAGCAGAGCCCAGATCTGTCAGTTTCTGTCTGGGTGTGTCCTTGTCAGGAGCTGCTAAAGTACAGAGCTAGCTACCAGTATTGAAAATGATTTGTGCCTGCAAACTAGAAGAGAGAGGGAGTGAGAGTGTGGAGATAAGAACAGAGTATGCACCAGGAAGTCTGGAGTCTTATGTGTGGTGCTTTGACAGTGCTTTATTACCGGTACACATTGCTGTCTAGTTTGACTTCGATGGTGTGAATCTAATGTGTTTTGCTTTGAATACAAAGGATAACCAAATATAAGTCTATGGAGATAAATAGGGACTTTTTATCATCGACTTAAAGAGAAGGTTCATTGATTTTGAATGTGACTGAATTTGGTATCATTGCAATCGTAAACTTACACTGAGTAAGAATATCACATTTGTTTAACATGTATATTAGAGAGAAAAATTATAAAAGTTGATTACAATTGATGAAAAATCAACCCGAAAATGATCGTAATACAGCTGAATTTTCAATGACGTCACTGCACGAACAATAGGTCGCTCAGCTGAACTGATTGACGACAGTGCGCGATGTAGTGTACGTGTGTGTGCAAATCACTTGTATTGCATTGAGTGCCGTACCGATTCATAGCCGACGTAGTTTATCTTCATCAAAATCCCCTGGAAATATCGATATGGACCCAAACATACTTGATTTGAGTTTTGAGGAGATAGAAGAAGGAAGTACCTCGGACAGTGACAACTTCAATGGAGATTTGGGAGATCTTGACCTAGAAGTAGAACTAGAAGATTTTGCCGATGTACTATATAACCTGCCTGCAGTGCATGCACGATAGCTGGCTTGCCATATAGCCATAGCCAGCCCGGCAGGCGATCAAGCTAGCCGTGAATCGTGAACCTGACTGATCTTGGTCTTCTCTCGATTTCCCCTTTCCCCATTTAGCTGGTACTACGACTTAATTTATCAAAAATCATAAATCAATCGGCCTAATCATACATTTTCGTACTGAATATCTGGACAATTTTATGTAAATTTGTCACCTATTTTGCTCCAGAAGAGTCGTTAGGTCAGCATGCAAAATGTCCTTCGCACTCCCAGATCAGACACGTACACGCTAACATGCTCTCAAAATATGTGATTATAATTACGATTTTTATGCTCAAAGCCTCAAATGTGATGGAAATAACATAAAAATCAAACAAACATTTGTAGAAAGTATTATTTATTCGGTGTATCTCATTTAAAGTTCCAAAAAAAAGGAAATATCATCACTGGCGGTAAATATACAAACAACATTAAACCCATATCTAAAAATGGCAATGGGCATCCAACATTGTCTTGTAGGGTAGTTCATTTTCAGTGACGTCACACTATCGCATGTGTTTTATCGCCGTCATTTCAATTTGTGAGTGGGTTCTGGAAATTGCATTTAATTTATACCTCACACTAGTGAGGGCTTAAAAAGTACTTTACTCATTTCTTAAGGTTCTCAGCAATCTGTAGAGGTATAATTTACCTATTTTTCAAATTTCAATGAACCTTTTCTTTACGTGATTATTCGAAAAATGCAATTTCAGCTTATGTGGAGTTGACTGTACCACACTTTGAGCAGGTGCAACTCTGAAATACTTTACTTCATCCCTCACTGCACACAATACAAAGCATTCACACATAATGGATCCAAATACCACAGGAGGTTTACAAGATGATTCTATTGAGCTAATGACTGGATTACACAACAAGCAAAACTCTGGTTTCTAAAGGAAAAGACATTCCTTTGGATTTTTTTAACACACTGTCATGTTGGCAGACAGTAGGTTATAAGGTTACAACACAAATGTGACCGTGTCTCCCATATGCCTCCATCTAAATTCAGTTAGGATAATGGCTTGAATTATTCTTGGTATCATGATGAGTACAAAAAGCTTATACTTGACATGTCAGTAGGCCATTTTTGTAATGCAATCAAAATTATGCATATGCCTTTGTGAAGGGCCTAGATATGAATTATTTCATTCACCCGTTATGAATAAATGTATCTCAATAGTCTAACAACACGTAATATATGCAATTTGCATTCTGACTACTGAAATACAATTATTTGTAACAGGTGAATGAAATGATTTGTATTGAAGCACTTAAGTATATATTTGGTTACATTACGAATATGGCCTTCTGATCTTTATCACCTTTGACACAGTGACAATCCCCAAAATTGCCAGACTTGGGATGATGTAAAAGGTTGTTCAGTATCAACATGTTCAGGGGACCTACTTGAATAACTTTGAGGTGGACTACCTCGAAAATATGCTGCTAAAAAAAAATGGCGGCCATTTTCCCCCCAAAATATAAATTGCACCAAAATACATATTTCTCCATATCTGAAGAAAAAAAATCCTCAATAATGACTTAAAACATTCTAGAAAACTGCCCACAAATGTGATTAACATCATATTCAAAGTGCAAGTTCATCGTTTTCTAACAAAAGAGTTATAGCGCTCTACAGTTAACACTTTGATATGAGCGAAAGTGCAAATTTTGGTTGCTAAGGGCTGGCTTCTCCTTAGCAACAGTAACGTAGTGAGATGAAAAATAGAATACATTACTACAAACAGATGAGTTTTTTGATAGAAAGTGTGATGTCAGATGGTGCACTTACATCATATTTAATATGGAAGTCTGCATGAACATTTGCGTGTGTGTGTAATTGGGTTTTTACAGACGTGTATCAATCAGATATGATAATTTACGTCTGGGGACCGACCTTTAACGTCACCATCCGAAAGACGTGACTCAGTTTCGAACCTGCATCCTCGGCTGAATCAGAATGAACATTTGCAGCGTACGTACAATGCATATGCATGCATATGCATGCTCACGATGGACTTTGGGTGCGTTTATGCTTAATTTTGAAGGCAGAATGAGCGTTTTGAAACGCTCATCGTAAACGCAGTTCCACAGGGGTACTGTTTATGCTCCCTTCTCCAGGCGAATTCGGGCTCTGTATCTGAATTCGCATGCTACATTGACCCCGGGAGGGCAGGTCAAGTTTGGGCGCTCGCTTTTTCGAATATGCTGTAGGCACTGCATAGGCAGGAGCACTATATAATTAAGGAGATACACAGCAGATGACGATCAACTCACGTAATGTGGTGTAGCAAATGCATTTCTGCAGGCCAGGCGGCCACTGCGTGTACGTGTATGCGACATGCGTTAAAATAAAAAGAAGAAGTAAAAGAATAAAAGTACACAAACAAGACAAATGAAATTTGAAAAATAGAAGGAAAAAAAAGAACCAAAACAAAAATAATCTCAAAATAGAAAAAAAAGACTAAATATTAAAAATATATCATCTAACATAGAAATTATCTTTTAAAAAATATTTTAAAAATTTTTTTTTATTTCCGTTAGAACATTATATCTATTTACAACCCCCCATCCCGTGGATTTTCCACAGGTCCTGCTAGTTATAGATTTTCATGTGAACCGGAAACACGTTTATGATGACGTCATTTAAATGCGTTTACAAATGATTGTGCATTTATGCTTCCCCAGAAACCGTCTTTTTTGGAGAAACGCCGATCCAAAACGCACCTTTTTGTGAGTTTACGATCGGCGTTTATCAGTGATTATACGAAAATGAGAAAGGACGCAACCGTGTTTTGAACTAAACGCGTAACAAAAGCCTCATTCTAGCCTGAAAAAGTTATGCATAAACGCACCCTCAGAGCCAGAGGTATCAGCGTCAGTAGATCTGCAGCATCGCTGACGAGTGTGCATTTCCAGCAGATGCCTTGCAAATTCTGCGTCACTTCGCTTGCTGCTGCAGGTGCTGGTACTGAAGAAAGTCTTCATCTGCCTCCTCCATTCGTCATGTACATCGTACAGGTCAATTCGATGATGTGGTCCATGTCGATGTTGCTTTTCACCTCTTTTGTCTCCTTCCTCCTCCTCCATTTTGTCTCAGTTTTCTGACAACTTGCTCGTGATTTGACTTCGCTTTTTTAAAACATTTTTCACATGTACAAAGTGAAATTTCATGTACACGTACGTTGCGTGCTCACTAAACGTGATCTAACACGCCCGGATATTGACCATAATACATAATATAATCTTCAAATTCCCATCAAATATCAAATAAAACTTGCAAGACTAAATTGTAAATAAATATATTTTACAGAACTATAATAATGTGCATTTTTAAAATGTATTTAATTAATCGCATATTTAATATATCAATAAATTTGATATTTTAAAACTAAATTACAAACAGTCAATCGAAACTCGGGATAAATCGGGAGCGGCACGACTAGACTCGATCGTTTGTGAAGTAGGTAAGTTGGCGATCACTACATAATACTGAGCCAAAGAGTATTACGCTCCCGTGCGTTAAAAATTCGCAAGATGGTATAGGTATCGCACATCCGTGTGCTGCCCTCTATATACCCACGCATGAACATCTTTAAGAGCTGCGATGTCCACTTTGATCGAAATTCCTTCAATAAATCGCAAACTTACAGACTCCTATCTCTTTGCTACACAGTGGCATCTCTATGGGGGAGGGGGGAACATGCATTTGAAGAGGTCGCAAAAAAAAAAAAATTAATAAAATTAAAATAAAGCGTTTTCCAAACGGTTCAAAATTTGACAACAGAATGTAATTCACATTGTTTTGCTCCTCCTTATGTAGGTTTCATCTGCCTCTTGTTAAATATTGCACTAGAAAGTTTAAAGACATTATTCAAAATAAATTTTTAGATAAGAAGAAATATGTATTTTGGTAGAATTCATGTTTTTGGAAGAAAAAAATCACACATTTCGCTGAAAATAGTTGTCATAATTTTTGAATAATGGAGAAATAGGTATTTAGGGGCAATTCATATTTTCGGGGAAAAATGGTTTTAAAAATTACAACCTGCTTTGCCCCCTGGCCTGGGTAACATGACCTGGCCAGGGTAACATGACCAGGCCTGCTTGATTTGCGGGTTTATGCAACAACAACAACAACAAAACAATAACCAGACCGTCAATGACGTAGCGCTCATCCGCATCTCGCAACAACAAATATCGTAAATTTTATGTGGTACACTTTTGAACTGGTCAAAAAATAAAAATTTGATGCCCTGGAAGGGACATAATTTCATTTAGCTGTACAAGATTAAATAGAAACTAAAGGAAATGGAATGAAAATTGGTTGAAAAAGCAATTTTTGTTATTTTTGGAATAAATTTGCATAAATTACCATAATTAATTAATGGAGAACAATTTTAAAATTCTGTGTAGAAGTTTAGTGTACCAAAGTTAGCTCTACCAGATAAAGCAAACCAAATCAAAATCGGTCAAGAAATAAGGAGAAGAAGCAATTTTTGTTATTTTTGGAATAAATTTGCATAAATTACCATAATTAATTAATGGAGAACAATTTTAAAATTCTGTGTAGAAGTTTAGTGTACCAAAGTTAGCTCTACCAGATAAAGCAAACCGAATCAAAATCGGTCATGAAATGCAGGAGAAGCAGTTTTTGTGATTTCTAATAAATTTGCATAAATTAGCATAGATAATGAATTTCACGATTCTGTGTAGAAGTTTTAAATCCCCCTCCTAGCCCTATCACATGAAACAATCAGAATCAAAATTGGTTAAAAAATAACGAAGAAGAAGCATTTTGAAAACTGTGGATGGACGGACGGACGGACGGACAATGGACGCCATGCCATGGCATAAACTCATCGGGCATAAACTCATCGGGCCCTTCGGGCCGGATGAGCTAAAAACAACAAAAGAACACAAAACAAAACAAAACACAAAACAAACAAAAAATAAAAGAATAAAAAATAATGCCATACACATCACCATGAGTGGAAAAGGCATAAAACAAAACAAAAAAAAAAAAAAAAATGACATGATGAACACTTGGCCACTACTTAGACTGGAAGTACATGCGTCAGCTTTTTATGAGCTAGCCGAGATGTCACTATGCAGGTAGCCTCAAAATAGATTTTTTTTTTTTTTTTTTTTTTTTTTTGGTGCTCATTATTTCAAAACAAAAAAAAAGTATAAAATATTTAGCACCAACCTACTTCTCAAGTTACACTTTGATGATCTGATCCACTGACACAACAATCCTAATGTGGGGCTGTATCCATGACGGCTGCTGTCAACCTCAGGCTTTCAAGTAGACCTAAAGAAAAAGTAGAACAAAAGTAGGATACACAAATTGAGGCTTTCGGCAACACCATGTAGCCCTACTGAAAAGGATGTATATTCTTTCGTCAAAAAAACCTGCTTATGGGGAGTTAGGAGGAATAGAGGAAGAAGTGTAAGGGAAAGAAAGGGAAAGAAAGGAAGAGATGATAATGGAATGGAGTTTTATTAAACACTTACACAATACTTTATTTGTTTTTTGTTTTTGGCATTGTGTACACCAAAAATGAGGAAAGGAAAAGGAAAGAAGGAATAATCGAGATTGAGAAGGTTGTGAACAGATAAAAGTTGAAGAGTGAAAATTTAAGTTCTGAAAAGAACTGTTAGTAATCCTCTGTGGAGAAGTTCTGAAAAGATTTTCTGAACTATAGTAATCTTTCGTGAAAAGGAACAGTGTGCTCTTCATCATCAGGAGAATAACACTAGGAAACAATGCGTTGTTGGTATTTATGCAGCATTGCAGGTTTGCTGCACCAACCAGAATCCTTGGTTCCGGGCTTCTGATTGGTCAATTTAGCGGAAGTGGGTGTGGCTTGTGGTTGTATGCGGTAAGGGTGTGTAATTATAGTTTACCGCGAAAAGTTGCTGTGCTGAGTCTGAGCGCATTTTATGTCATTTCCTGTCAGGTCCGTTAATCTATTTAGAGATTAAGGATTCACAGGAAGTACTGTGTTGTGTTGCGCCTATGTGTGGGGGGATTAATGTTGTGACGTATGTCTGTCATGGACAGGTCGCCAAATGTCATTAATGACTAGTCCGCTGTCTTGTTGTAATGTGTTGTGTTGATGTGTTTCAATAGCTTCTCGAACACGTCTGGTGTGCCAGAGATTGATGGAGGTGATGAGTTTTGTGTTGGGCCAGTCGATAGGGTGATTGAGTTGCTGGGCATGTTTAACAATGGCTGACTTGCCCCATTCATTGGGTGTAAAGCTGGTCTGGTGTTCCTTGATTTGGGTATGGAGGCTGCGTCCTGTTTCGCTAAAATCGCTAATGTAGAGGTTGCCACATAGGCTTCTTTGGATTTCTTGTCTTTGTGAGTGTAGAGTGTTGAGTCAAGTTTGCCAGAGGAACGGTGTCTCACCTCCATGTTGACATTCGTGAGAATGCATTGTATCTTGTGTGATGTGTATCCTAAGTATGGAAGTACAACCCTGGCTGTTGGCGGTTGAGTTGGGGCCCAAGCCAGAGGTAGCTTGGTCTTCACCTTGTAGGTTGGATAGTCATTGATTGTTGTGAGTGCTTTTTGATGTGGTGTAGCTGCTGTTGCAGAAGATCCTCATCACTGATTGCATGTGCCCTCCTGATGAGCGTGCTGAATACTAACTGGAGAATCAAAGAGTGATGGAAAGATTTGCAGTTGAAGTATCTGTCTGTGTGTATAGGTTTGCAATAAACCTGGTGCTACGGGTTTCATGCTGTTGTCTTTGTGATGTCCAGGAATGGATGGCAAATGGTCCTTTTCAATATCCATAGTAAACTTGATGTTTGGATCGCAATGGTTGAGATGTTGAAGAAAGTCTTGAATGTATCAAACGCGAAGCTTGGGTGACAGAGTTGCCGACTCAAGAGGACTCAAGAGGACTCAAGAGGAGACCCTATGGCTGCACCTTCTTGTTGTTTGTAAAAGTAGGATAAACAGTTATTAGAAATAGAAAATATAGGAGAAAAGTAGGTTTTACTACTTTATTGTCCTATAATATATGCCATAAAGGTCTGTTTTTTCTTTGTTAGTTACCATCAGAAATACATACATCCAGAATTACAACAGTAACATATCAAAGTCAATGACAATATGAAAGTGAAGTCTGTTTCAAATGCTCCCAATTTTTGTTCAGCTAATATTCAATCAACTTTTTCATCCTTTATCATTAGAAAATAAATATTGGTTCCTGTATTTCCTTCACATAACCTCAATGTTATTGACAGAGCATGACAACCCACTAAATTTTCAATATGTATAAAAATGATTCAACATGTTAACCACAGGAAATAGTGAAGCAAATATGTAACTACATGTACTTCCAACTGATACAAAATATTTACAATAAACAGTGATGCATATCAACAGTTAATATGTGCAATATTTTGGTGAAAAGTGTGCGATACTTATCTTTTACATAAATTCAAGAATATTTCAGAAATATCTCTTTAAGGCTTAGAACATTTTGTTAAGAATCTAGCAAGTTTCAGAGAGTTTCTAAAGACCTATAGTGTATTCTACGCATGTTCTAACGCACTTTGTTTTAGCTAAGGCAAGATATAGGACAAAGTGGGCACTTGAAGGGGGTGCAAAAATACAAACAAGAGAGAGAAAGTGGGGAGGAAAGGAATGAAACTCATGATCTGTATTGATCATATGCACCCCTAATATGCAGGGTTAAGTGCATTAAAAACTTTTTGATTTTCTTTAAATGTTTCAAAGTAGTCTTAATTAGAATTTTCAATTTCATTTTTTTTTGTTCGGTCACTTTCTTCCTCAGATATGTTGTTCAGGATCTTGTAATCCTGTGCCCCTAAATAGCTTATAGTCATAGGGTTCAATATGTCTTTTTCTTCTCGCTTTTTCTCCCTATTATGTTTTTATGCTTCTTGTTAGATATTGCGCCCCCAATATACTGGAGTGTTCAATAATTTTTAAAGATTCAACGTTTACAAGAAATCTTAAATTTAGGTTACCTTGCTAAATTCTTTGACTATAGTTCTCCTGAGATTTCATTTACTTTGCAAGATTGCATCCCATTTGAAGAAGAAGTGAGTTGAAGACCACATTCTGACGTTCAAAATTCTATTTTTGATTACAGGGGATTCAACCATTTGGACAGCGAGGTGCATTGCATCTTATGTAGCGTACATGTACTTTGATGACGAATTAACATTTTTACCATAATAGAAGTGTCTTGTTTTGTTCGCTTGCTTGTGTAATATATACACAGAATGGTTAATATTCAGTGAAGAGGCCTCTGCCCCTACCCTCCCCTCATGACCAAATGCCTGCCCATACCCCTATCATTGCAGTACTCCCTAGTTCGAATTTTCCTACCCATAATGGGTAAAATGCACAATGAATTATGTGATTCAGAGTTTAAAGAATGCTACAAATCTACTGACTGTTCACTTGGCTCACTCGCTTGTATAATGTAGTTGTTGTGAAGTTTGGGTACATGAAATGAATTTAAGTAGTTGGAATACACTGTTATATGGGCAACAGGATGTGACCAAGTCTCATGATTGGCACAACTACTTAAAACTTAGTTCTCCAGTTAATAAGACATCCTTTTGAACTTGGAGACAGTTAAAAAGACAGCACACTATTGAGTGAAACCTTCAATCATGTGTGATTCTTTACCATTGATAGATAATAATGTTCTCACAGACAGTAACGAGCCAATTCCAATGAAGACAAATGAAGGCAGACCTTTGCACAGAAAGAAAAGCTAACATCTACTATAGACAATGGACTAAAATTTACTCAGAATGACTGTAGTCCTATCCAGACGGAGAAAAGTTATCCTAGGGTAAAGGTGGTGTTGAGAGCTAGTCGGGGTAAGCATAGCTGGCCAAGCATGCCACTATCCGTACAACTATACAACTATTACGACTATATGTCTATCCAGCCGGCCAATCAGAACACAGGAAACTGTACATCTATACAACTATACCAGTGGCGGATTCAGGGGAGGGCACGTGCCCCGGTAAAAAAGGGAAGGGGATTTAGAAAAAGGGAGAAAGGGAGAAAAGGGAGGGGGAAAGAAAAGGAGGGAAAAAGAAAAGAGGGAAAAAGAAAGGAAAGGGAAGAGAGAAAGAAGAAGAAAAGAGGGAGGAGAGAAAAGGGAAGAGGGGAAAGGAAGAAAGGGCAAGAGAGAGGAGATTGAGAAAAGGGAAAAGGAAAATAATGAGAAGGGAAAAGAAAGAAAGGGGATGATATCATAAGAAGGTGTTTTTTTACGGAAAGGGGGCACGTGCCCCTGTAACCCCACCCCTGAATCCGCCACTGGTATAGTTGTATAGATGTACAGTTTCCTGCGTTCTGATGGGCCGGCTGGATAGACGTACAGTCGTATAGTTGTATAGTTGTACGGATAGTGGCATGCTTGGCCCGCCATATACCTCGCCATATTTACCCTGACTAGCTCCTAACACCACCTTTACCCTAGGGTAACTTGCCTCCGTCTGGACAAGACTTGTGTAAGTACAGGACAAATAATATACAAAACTTGACAAAATTCTACACCACTGGAATCACATACTGTAGAAGCCAATATGTTCACGGATCAAGGGTTCAAGGATAAATTTGCGAGTTGTTAAATTCAAGTAAAGCCACAACCACTATCAATTACATGTATATACTTCCAATAATTATCATTCGATTTCCGTGGATCATGAACTCATTACTCACTATCACAATGATCGTAGTATAAGAATTATTTGGGAAAAATAAATGAAAATAATCTATTGAAGTGCCCCATTTTGATCAATGCAGTCTCAAACTGCACTGTATGACCAGTGACAGCTCATGCTACAGGTAAAGTGTATAGACGCCTGTGTGCGACATGCAATGGGGCTTACATATATTTTAGGGATTTCAACATGTGACAATACTTGCTGGAAATATTTTCAGGTGTTGTTAAATTTGTGATTCCATGAGTGATTCCAAAATTTACAAAAAAATAAAAAACTCGCAAAAATAGATACTTATACAGTACATAGTGGCGAACCTGATGATGTATTACACTGCTACAGTACTTCCCAAGTGGATAAACTACATTTAATCTTTAAAAAAATATATATCTTTCTTCTGACATGGAAATTCAAAAGTGTAAAGATGATATGGGAAGGGCTCCAGACAGTCCCCCAAATTGTTGTATATACATATATATATATATATATATATATATATGAGGAATATCAAAATGATAGCTCTGCTAAAGCCGGAGTAATAATTATGATTGCAGGGACTTGATGAGGCTACCCTAGGTAAACAAGACATATTATTATTATTATTACTATTGGATACTGTAACTTGCTGGTGCAATGTAAAGTATGCATTTTTTATCCTTGTATGAACAAATCTAGCCCCATCTAAATCCGAACCCCATTTTATTATTCATAAAAATGGCAAGAATCCAAACCACTTGTCATTGGTCTCTTATTCTTTCTTTTTTCAATGCACTTTTGAGCTGAGTCACATAATAAAAGACAACAATCCCTACAAATAGGTCAAGGACTCAAAGGGGGATATATTTCTAAACTAACACTTTTGCAAGCAAGCAATTTTCTCCCAGAAAACAGTACACAAGATAACTAATTCCAATTGTGTAAGTAAATGTATGGCTCTAGACCATCAAACTAATTTAGATAATTCATCCTCTATGCATGCCCACAGGACATATTGGTCCAGGACCCCTCTTCACTCACTTTGTTAAACCGTTCTACATAAGACTAATCCATTGGACTGCTCCAGAGGTATGGTTCATTTGGTTTCATACTCACTGCAATTTTTACCCTGATGAGACCTGTAATGCCATAGCAACAGGAACCATTCCTGTTGCTATGACAGCACATGTCATTTTCGCACAAAATCAAAATGTATATACTGCCGGCCTGATCGTAAAGTTAAGGTTTTGTTTAGGTTTTCTCACAAAATTATAATTTTTTTTCCTTGTTTAATGTTGTTTTTATCATTTCTTTATTCTAGTCTTTTGTTTTTCCTCCCCTTTCCTTAAAACTAACCCTTTCTTATGTTATTCATTGTTATTTCTTCTTCTTCTTTCAACTCTACTTTTAACAAATCTTTCATTGTGTTAATCTTTGTTTTTT
Organism: Mesocentrotus franciscanus; assembly: GCA_037976565.1. NCBI lineage: Eukaryota > Metazoa > Echinodermata > Echinoidea > Camarodonta > Strongylocentrotidae > Mesocentrotus > Mesocentrotus franciscanus. Next base: position 22,443,551 of record CP137668.1, read on the forward strand.
CTCTTACATTATTTTCTTTCTACATGTTATCCATTGCTTTTCTCCTTTCCTTTTCTTCTTTTATTATGAAATTCTGTAATTTGTTCTTATCCTTCTATCATCTTTTCTTTCTATTTTCTATTTTGATTGTTATTCTTTGTTTTTATTGTATTATAATTTTCTTCATATCTTTCCTTATGTCATCTCGTTTATCCTTCTATCATTTCAACTTTCTATCTTGAAGTATCTTCTCATCTTGACACTTTCTTATCCTTCTGTCATTTTCTCTCTCTCTTTCAATTTGTTAATATTTAATTTCATCATTCTACTACCATATCTTCTCGTTAGCCTTCTTTATGTTATTCTTTGGTTTTTGTTTTGTATGTGTGTGTACTTTCCAATGCTTATCAGGATCTTCCAATTACACGTACTGTAGCTATATTCATAGCACATCACAAGATACATGTAAATGATTCACACATTTGTGACCAACAAATGTGAGTGAGCATTACTGTACAGGCTAGACCAACAGAGGAGGTAGGCTGTTCCCCATCCCTGTTCTTTATTTCTTTCTCATCTTTCAGTACAAGCATTCTGTTTGTTTGGAAGGTTTCTTGGATCTGAGATAGTTATCATTGCATGTTACCATGGAGACATTTGCACATGATCAATGAATCATCTCCTCAGAACTTCACAATGCCTCTGCGATTTGGGGGCGTACAAAACAATTTGGCAAGCCAGACATCACACATACACACGTACGCATATAAAAACTATCATATTGTTTTTCTTTTTTGTTTTGAAATTCCAGTGCACCAAGTCAGCCTTCCACTCAATCAAAACTAAATCATAGGTAAGTCAATGGTAATGTTATTCAAATACATGTACTCTTATTCATGTTATTCATGTTATTCATGTTATTCATGTTATTCATGTTATTCATGTATTCATGTACTCTTTGAATGTTCAGTTTACCCCCAAATTTTAAGTTTTAGGTAATAGTAGGGCACTAGCCTAATACTGCCTCTTAACCACTCCAATCCAACTTGTACTTGGTACTATGAAGCAAACAGGAAAAATAATCCTACAAAATAATTGGCTTACATAATGTCCTATCATTAGTTTAGGATTTATTTATATGCCAATATTTGTTTTAAGAATAGTCCAACCATCGCAAGTATTGTAGTCTTTCCTTATGCAGGGTACTCCTACAGGTACCAAATTTGCAATTGGAGATACTACAATTGAGCCAATAAGAGACAGTCCACATTAATTCTTGGAATCTCAAATCTGCTTAGCAGTAAATCAGCCGGGACCTCTACATGTAACTTCATAAAGGCTGATAGAGTGAAACCTGCCTATAAAGACCACCCAAAGGAGACAAGAAAAGTGGTCTTTATAGGCAGGTGGTCTTTATGTATAGGTTCCTTTAGTACATGTTTCAATGAGAAACCATTTTCAAGGAAAACTAAAGTGGCAATATATACTCATTATTAAACTTCCTTCCCTAGAATTTCGTTAAATGTACACCAATTATTAAAGTTGCAATTAGACTCATCAAACACTTTGATAGACGGATACCTGAAGAACTAGTTGGGAATTCCTAATAGAGGACTCAATACTGCTCTAGTCCACTTTTCACAAGGTCTTGCAATCCCTCGCCTTTCTGATATATACTGGAGCGCACTGCACATCGTACTCAAGATCAAATTTGCTCACCGATGTAACCATCAATAAAGCCCTAGACTCTACTTTGGGCAGTCGAAGTGGTAAACAAAACAATCCACTGTATCTCACTGCCATTGTGTCCACGAAGATGTAGATTTAAAACAATGTATGTACATGTACATTTAATGTACGTAGGACTCGACTAAGAGGAAGATACATGCTCTGATAGAGGATGATATTCTCACATACTGGAGGGATATCATTAGGCCTTTACTTATTAAAGGTAAATTTTCAGAATTGGTCATCGTACAAAATGAAAATCTGACTTGGAAAGCAATAATGTATAAACCTACCTCGCAGGGTCATGAGCTTCACAGTAAATGCCTGCATAGGTTCGATCCCTTCATAATCTAATCTACACCGTTGGGGTAAACGTTTGACGGAGAAATGCCCCTTCTGCCCTAACAGTATTGGAACGCTCTATCATATCATCGCATACCAGCCAACCCTGTTCGAAAGGTACTGGTATACCGGGTACGTGGCGCCACAATGGAATACTTAAGTCTATATATCAGGCCATAAAGAACAATGGGTTCGGGGCATTCGCAGCATATTGTGATTTACAGGGCTATTCCATAGCTGGAGGTACTACCCCTAACATTTTCGTTAAAAAACAGCACCTTGATCTGGTCATACAATGTAGTGTGAGAAGATATAAAGAAAATCATGTTGGGAAAGTTACCTTTACTTTACTTGCAGCTGTTTTCTTGTCCTTCAGATAAAATCTGTAATTGATCCTTACTTACTTATTTCCTGTTTTTTAATTTCTAATTATCTCCATAACCTCAGACATCAAGAAAATTCCCCTATAGAATGTTTGATACAGCAAAACTACGAGCCCGATGGAATCGATTCACCCAGCCTCCTCAACCCTCTTGGTTACGCCAACAACCCTGTATGTGCAACCGACGAAACAATTGTCGGCGCAGTCTTCCAGAGAACAGAATTCGGTAAGATTAGGTACATGTATTATTCACAATTTCTATTCAATACTATTGTTTTTCTATATTCATTTGTTATTTCTGCATATGTAGATAATTTTTAGATATTAATTAATAAACTTGAATGAAATTGTAAATTTGTGATTACAACATACTTAAAAATATGTAATCATGCAACACTACTCTACTTGAACAATGTCATAATGTCATATGCAGGTTTTTCTTTAAATAGAAGGCCTGAAAATTAAAAGCCCACTAAGGAATTTGATATGAATTTGGATTTAAAAGGCCAAGCATTAGACAATGTACACAAATGCAGAACACCTACTATATATATACTACACCTGAATACAATACACAGAATAATGTTCAATCGCTATATATGACCAATAGTTTGCAATGGATATATATATATACATATATATATATATATATATATGCAAGTTGTGATCCAGATTCCCTGTGGAATCTATCAACGATCGGTCACTTCCCAAGGCTCCAGCACAGGTTAATTTATTCACGCTTGCTTTATGGTCAAAGGCGGCATTAAAACAGCTACGGTATAGGAGCTCTATAGTATGGACCTGACAAGACTGCAAAGTAATCCAGAACAGTCTCAGATCTACCAGGAACTGCAAAGAAATCGCTCTAGAGATATAGGGTCAAGTATAGGAAGGTCTATACATGTAGATGATTACATAAGCAATCTGGTGGGACTTAGGCAGCTGTATAAGAAATGTAACTCTTTCCTAAAGAAGGGCATGTTCATTATGGGTTAAACCTAGATTATATGCTTAATGAGCAGTCACCCAGTAAAAAAATTTGTCGAAATAAGTCATTATTCTAAGGAGGAGGTGAAAGAGGGACAAGTCTTTAAAGGGACTTGGTAACATTGTTCAGATGAGAAAATGGTGCTGAGGTAGTGACTTCAATGCTAGATGTACAATTGAAGATAATCCGAAAGTTTAGTGAAAACAGACCATTATTAATGATAAAAATTGGGAAAACTGATTTTATCGATTCCTTAATCCTCCCAACTATATTATTACAATTTAATTACATTTAGGTGAATGTAAATCGTCACAAAGCAATGAATTGGCTCTATATACCATTCCAGACATATAAGTGTTGAAGATTTTTAAGCCTGTCTTATGTCTTATTTTCATGGAAAACGGTTGGGAAAATTCAAAAATTTACTGTGGAGGGTGTCGCACATGGCCCTTCTGAAAACCATGAATATCTTTGTGGTTTGAGAATTTTCAGGATTGTTTGCATGTTAGAGGGTTAGTACAGTAGAAGGAATATAATAAGTATCATTTCATACAAAAATTACGCAGTTTTCATCAACCTTTAACAATGTTACGAGTCACTTTAAAGACTCATGTCATTTCTATTATGTGGCAGCTAGAAATAAGGCTAAAAAATGCCATGGTGAGTTATCTAGATCCATCCATTCTTAACACCCCAGTGCTGCTCTGTGAGATTTCTTACACCTCCATCATGATTATAGGTATGAAATAATTCTACACATTTACTTATAGACAATGTTAGAGATCTTGAAAGGTTGAATTACAGAAAAACAAGTGAAACAGCTCTCGGTCTCGCCTGCATTACGCAATTCGGCATTACGCAATCGATATGATGAAAAATTGAGGTTGGGACATTATTTTTATAGGCAGGGTGGCCCATTTGCAGACCCGAAAATGAAATCCTCTGAATATAATAAGCATTTTGAAGTGAATATTGATTATGAATCATCAGAATAATTATTTACTGTATCATAAGAATACAATATAATGAGATTTAGTGTATGGGTAAGACTATAAATGTTTCAATGCTTGTCAGTAATTTACAAATAAAGTTATCTAATAAACTTTTTAAGAAAAGAGGATTTTCAGCACTTTGTGTAAAAACAATTGGAAGGTAGAGCCCATCTACATCACATCACGTCTCATTAGCATAATGAGAACATTATTATGAGATATACTCCAATATATATTATCAAAACATCAATATTGTCACCTAGCTGTAACTGATCATGTACATACTAGGCCTGGGATCGAATACTAAAATTACTATTAGAATATTCATGGGAAAGTACTCGAATGATTCGAATATTTACTTTCATGAAATATGAACAAATAACAACAATTTATTTATTAATTCTCATATTAAATTTTGATAACATAATCCAAGTCTACTGACCTAAAATGACCTTTGACCTTGACTTTGTGACCTGGAATTTGTGTCACATGATTTGTGATACTTGATAGCCCTTGGGTACAAGTTTCATGGAATTTGAACAAACACTTTTGAAATTATGCTAAAATTTCAAAATCTTGATGTTGATGCCACAACAAAGTCTAAGTTTCCAGACCTGAAATGACATTTGACCTTTACTTTGTCACCTAAAGACTAATAACATGATTGGTGATACTTGATAACCCTTATGTTCAAGTTACATGGAATAGGAATGTATACTTTCAAAATTATGATAACAATTAAAAAATCTTAGCCTGATGCCACAACATAGTTAAGTTTGTTGACCTGAAATGACCTTTGACCTTGACCTAGTGGGCTGAAATTCTACTCACATGATTGGGGATACTTGATAACCCTTTAGTCTAAGTTTCATTGAATAAGAACTTATACTTTCAAAATTATATTACAAATTCAAAAACTTAACCTCAGGTTAAGTTTTTGATGATCTACAACATAGTCTAAGTTTGTTGACCTGAAATGACCTTTGACCTTGACTTTGTGACCTGAAATTTTCCTCACATGATTGGGGATACTTGATAACCCTTTAGTCCAAGTTTCATTTAATAGGACCTTATACTTTCAAAATTATATTAACAATTCAAAAACTTAACCTTAGGTTAAGTTTTGATGTTAACGCC